>CM032890.1:27030215-27382715 GCA_019176425.1 Megalops atlanticus
TGCACACACACGCACACACATGCCCCTGGGAATCAGGGTTTGATCAATTACAGATCAAAACTCCTTGTGTCCTTGCAGAAAGCATACATACTCTGATGGACAATTTGAACCTGTCTGTCACGTCTGTCTTTGGAGGTTACTGTGCCAGTGGGGGATATGGCATTTTATGCTAACATTTTACAATGTAAGGCTATTTGAGACTTGTGTAGAAATCATGCTTTTTTGATTTTATAAAAAACATTTTGGTTCCTTTTTTGTCTAGGTGATGGGCAGCAGCCATTGTATGCCAGAACGTTATCCTCAAGTGAATTGAGTTTGAGAGGTTTTTTTTATTGGTCCGTCAGCAAAGTTTGGAAATTCAGGGTTAATGTTAGAAGGCGCTGATATATTTCGAATCCATTATCCATTTGCAGACGGGCTTAAAGTGCAGCTTCAGAAGAACTTTGTGGGATTATTATATGGCAGCATTTGCTGTTAAAACAGCTGCTCCCTGGCATTTTCCAGCATTAAAGAGCCCAGTGCTGAGGCAGGCGTTAAGTCTGTCTGTGTTCCTCCCGCAGTGAGAACCAGTTACTGCAGCTGCTCTACCTGGAATGCATTCTCTCCATGCTCAGCAGCTGCCCTCCCACAATGCACCTGCACAGGGGCTTCACAGACCTTATATGGTAAGACTCCTCTCTGGTCTTTACCTTCCCGTGAAGCTCAGTTTAAATCAAATGTTAACAGTGGCTGATCCGGCTGTGGCGTCTGGCGGTGGCCTCTAATTGTGCTGAAAACGTACAGCTCCAAATGTTGAAGATTTCATACTGCAGTCAAATATGAGACCCCCCCATCCCCCTTGTTTCCCCCTCCATCAGGAAGCAGCTGTGTCCATCGCTGGTGGTGATCATGGGTAACCCCATGAACGACAAAACCATCACCTCTGCTCACGGAGGGGGGTCCTCCCAGGAGACAGACCCCCTCTCGGTGGGGGTGTCGGACCAGGGCCGGGGGTCGGGGTGCTCCTCCAGCGCCCCCACGCTGATCGGGCCGGTGGCTCGCACCATCTGTTACGTGGCGGCGGAGCTGGTGCGCCTGGTGGGCCGGGTGGAGTCCATGAAGCCGGTGCTGCAGTCCCTGTATCACCGCATCCTGCTGTACCCTCCACCCCAGCACCGGCTGGAGGCCATCAAGACCATGAAGGAGGTGAGAGCCAATCACAAACTGCAGTGTTCCTGTCCAATCACACACTGTAGTCCTCCTGTCCAATCATATACTGGAATGCTCCTCTCCAATCACACACTGCAATACTGCTGTCCAATCACACACTACAATGCTCCTGTCCAGTCACACACTGCAATGATCCTGTTCAATGGCACTGCAAAGATCCTGTCCAATGACACACTGCAACGGTCTTGTCTGAATAGACACTGCAAAGCTCCAGTCCAAAAACACATTGCAATGATCCCGTCCAATCTCACAATGCAGCAGCACTCCTGTCCAAAATCACATTGCAATAGTCCTGTCACACACTGCAATGATGTGTCTTCAGAGCTGTAACAGCACAGTACACTCACTAAGATACTAAAATGTATTAAATAGTATACAGTCCATTCTGATGTTAATAATTTTCGTAAGTCAAATTGGTTATCACATGAATAACACATTTTCTTGCAAAGCAGGTGTGCATTGGGCATAACACGACTGAGTAAACACACTACCCACACACCTCAGTCTTTGTTCAGCATAAGAATGCATGAGTGTTGCTGTGATCTCTGCTTTAACCTCTGCTTTCACATTTTGCACACAACTTTTTTGATTCTAACTACAATAAGAGGAAAGGGTTTGAGCCAGTGTGCTCACAGCATTGTAGCAATAAAACTGTTTAACTGCTTCCCCTTCTCCTGTGGGGAGATCACCATATAATCCTTTGTAGTGCAGTAACTTCATAAGTGCAGTTAATTGTGCAACGTCTTAAGTGCAATGACTGTATTAGTGCAATGAGCTGCAGTTTTTCAGTATGCTATTTTATTTTTGCAGTACTTTAGTTTAATCTTACGTGTATGAATACCTGGTACCTGCATTTTTTATTGTTCTGTTGTTTTAAGTTGTGTGCCTCTGTTTCCCCACATGCTTCACTGTTGGAAAAGCAATTTCTCTTTTGGATTAATAAATGACTATCTTACCTTATCTTATCTTAGTGGTGGTACTGGAAGTGGTCTATAGAAGGTCTGCAAATACTGCACAGACCAGCCAACCCCTCCACTGAAAGTGATGTTCATCTGTGTCCCTGACTGTGTCCCCTGGGAGTGTGACCTAAATCACAGTCGCTTTTCTTGTACACAGATCCTGGGCAGTCCTGAGCGCCTGTTTGACCTGGCAGGGCCTTGTGTCACCGAACCCGAGTCTAGGAAACGGTCCTTCTCCAAGAGGAAGTCCCATCTAGATTTGCTCAAACTGTAAGCGAGCTAATCAAACGGTTCTTAACGGTTCAAATTGTAAGATCTGGTCAAATCAGGCCACACTTCTTATTCTGAAATGGGGTCATAAGACAAGAGGTTGCAGCCTGTACAGTGATTAGGGCTGTCTGTGGTGGTGTAATGGGGGCTCACACAACCCCCTAAGGGTTACATTATTACATTACATTC
Source organism: Megalops atlanticus (assembly GCA_019176425.1). Lineage (NCBI taxonomy): Eukaryota > Metazoa > Chordata > Actinopteri > Elopiformes > Megalopidae > Megalops > Megalops atlanticus. The sequence goes on from CM032890.1 coordinate 27,032,843, forward strand.
ATTTAGCAGATGCTCTTATCCAGAGTGACTTCCAGCACAATAGAACAGAAGTGTGTCCATTCAATTTGAATGAGTGATTTGAAACAGTGTCAGACCCTTCAGGATGGCAGTTTAGCATAGTGGTAAGGAGCAGGGCTTGTAACCGAAAGGTTGCTGGTTCGATTCCCTGCTGGGGCACTGCTGCTGCAATGTAAGTCACTGTGGATGAGAGTGTCTGCTAAATGACAGTAATGTAATGTAATGCTTGTCAGCAGGATCGGATTGGCTAATAAGCGCTGTGGGCGTGGTCTGTGCGTGTGTGTGCGCTGCAGGGTGATGGACGGGATGACCGAGGCCTGTGTGAAGGGCGGGATCGAGGCCTGCTTCTCGTCGGTGTCGTGCGTGTGCGCCCTGCTGGGGGCGCTGGACGAGCTGAGCCAGGGGCGGGGCCTGCGGGCGGAGCAGGCGCGGCTGCTGCTCCGGCGGCTGGACGAGCTGAAGGACGGGCCGGAGTCCGCCCGCGAGTCCATGGAGGTGAACGAGGCCGACTTCCGCTGGCAGCGGCGCGTGCTGTCCTCCGAGCAGGCGCCCTGGGAGCCGGCGGGCACCGAGCGCAGCCCCGACATCAGCATCAGCGTCACCACGGACACCGGCCGGACCACGCTGGAGGGGGAGCTGGGCACCACCACCCCGGAGGACTGCGGGGATGAGCCCCGCCTCCCGTCCCCGTCCTCCTGCGACCCCGGCCCGCCCCTGCCGGGGAGGGACGCGGGGGCGGAGCCCTGCGGCCAGCCGGACGTGGTGCAGCGCAGCCACGCCCTGGTGTACCCGGACATCACCAACTTCCTGTCGGTGGAGTCGCGGGCCCGCTCCCACGGCTCCCGCTACAGCGAGAGCAACTTCAGCGTGGACGAGCAGGACCTCTCCCGCACCGAGTTCGACTCCTGCGACCAGTACTCCATGGCCGCCGAGAAGGACTCCGGCCGCTCGGACGTCTCGGACATGGGCTCGGACAACTGCTCGCTGGCCGACGAGGAGCAGACCCCCCGGGACTGCCCGGGTCACCGCTCCCTGCGGACGGCCGCCCTGTCGCTCAAGCTGCTGAAAAACCAGGAGGCGGACCAGCAGAGCGCCCGGCTGTTCGTCCAATCACTGGCCGGCCTTCTGCCACGCCTTCTGGGCCTGGCTACCTGTGCGGAGGTGGACATCTCCCTGCAGAACTTCTCCTCCACCTTCTGCTCTGGACTACAGGCAGGTAAGGCCATCACACCTTCCTCTGACTCTGACTCACAGAGCCATGAAAATAATCGCACGCAAATACAGTTATAATTAATTGCTGGTTAACTGGTTCTGAAATTCTGAATTTAAATATTGAATAGCAGTTAAAGAGAGGAGTAAATTAAACCACAAATTGTTTGGTCTGCTTGCTTTTTAAGTGATTATCGAATTAAGTTTATAAAAGAAAGTGTGACTATGGATTGGTTCAAGTGGAAGGATAGAAATGTCTGCATGCTTCGAATGAGTACCTTAATGGTCATGGTCTTTCTCAGTTAATTGATTGAGGATTTCCTTAGACTTCTCATAATATCTTTGTTCTACAGCCATTTCATAAAGTCTTTTAGGTGTGTGATATATGTGCATGTTATTGATTCATCTCAAGTTCAAAATCATTGCTATTGATTCCATGTCTGTGTGTATTGCTATAAGTTACAAGCAATATGTCACAGTGTTGGATCCAGTTTGACTGAATTGGCATATCCATTTACTGGTAACTATTAAAGGAACCATTTCTTCCCTGCACTGCAAATACAGTACTGCACCATAGAACTTTCACAGAATCCTTGATTTTCAAAAATAAAAAATCAACAATGTAGGCCTTTTTACAGGTGGTTAATGAGAAGCTTTCTGGATGCCCCTTAACCTTGACTCACAGGCATTTTTAAGTTGAGGTTGCTGGGCACCGGCAGCAGCAGGAACTCATGAGTGTCATTGGTAACATCACAGCATATTGGAAACCTTTTCCTCTCTAGGGTCATTCCTCTCCTGGGGGAAAAAAGAAAAATGTCTCCCCTCACAGTTGTTGATGGAAAATTGTTCAGTGTCAGACAAATTGCTGTAGTCTGGCCTTGGCCTTGCATGTCATCTGTGACTCTGGGCACTGCTCAGAATTGTCTCTCACGGCCCCGGCGGAGTGTCAAATTGCAGTGTTCTGTCAGTGAGGACACAGCCTTCTCAAGGCCCATCTGTCAGGCCTCACATCTACGGGTCAGTGATAATCAGCGGAAATGCATCAGGAGGGAGAGTGTTTAACATCAGGGACAGACGTGGAACAGGTGTGTCAGTCCAAGGCAGGGCCCTTGAAATCAGGAGACAAGAGAAAGTATGGCCACTATTATCCCGGAGCTGAATGCTGGTCTGTAGCTTAGCATTGGGGGAAGCATGCCCTTTCAATGGGACATGCATGGTGATACAGGGGTCACAGTAGAAAGGCTGTAACGTTCATATCAGCAACTCTTCAATCTGAGACTTGAAGGCTGAATCCAGATTAAGCCGACACATATAGAGGGCACAGAGCAGAAACACACTCCCAAAACCTAAAACACCTTTCAGGAGTAGAAAGAAAATGGCAAGAATCATATTTAAACTCACTGTTATGAAATTGAGTTAATTTTTGTCTGGATGGTCAGGACTCACTGGCTCAAAATAGACTCAAAATGGGATATTTTTTGATTAAACATTGTGGCCATTTGTACTCATGAATATTTACAGCTGAGAGAATGCAGATGCTTGACAGTCCTGTTGGCTAGCATTTTTATTTAGTCTCTGTTTCTTTACCTGTGTTGTGGGATACTGGGTAGCTGTAGCCTTTGAGCATGCTGTAGACAGTTCACTTTATTCCTCATACTCTCTGAAGTCACTCTTTTAAAAATAGCTGGCCAAAATTACTGGTACTAATATTTCAAAACGTACAAATCACACCATTTGACAGAAGGGAAGTATTGTTGTTGCTGATGTCAATCATTGTTTACCCTTCTGTTTTGTAAAATTGTTGTCCAGATGACAGTATCCCTAACCATAACCCAATCCCTAACCAGATGTAAAAAGAGTTAGGCAAACCTTCATACTAGCTGCCATACATCTTAAATTATGTGAAATTGTATTGTCTTATGGGGTTTGCGGTTGTCTCTAATGAGCTGTGAAATGCACTTGTTATGTGAGGACAATATACTGGAAGGGGAGGTTTTACACCTGTCGTGTAGTAGCAGTTGGTGCAGTGTGCACCTGTGGCGTTTCTGTATCTGTGCAGGTGGCATCCATTCTCCGGGGCTGGAGGGCGGCGGAGGTCTGAGCTGCCAGGCGCTGATGAACGCCGACGGCCTGTACCTGGTCTCCTACTACGCCCTTCTGCTCAACCTCAAGCTCTGCTGCTGCGACTACTACCGCAGGAAGCCCTCTCCCGTGCTGGTCAGCCTGGTACGCACTGAGCATGCTCACACCCACACTCCGCCTGTGCGCTCGAAGGCTCCAAGCCAATGGAGTCATTATCCGGCCGATCATGAATTCACTGAGTGAGGGGGGAAAAAATTATGGCTGTTCACAGAAAAGAAAAAAAAAATCCATAGAAGGCATCCTATACCAGAGTCTGAGCGTGGCCAAAATGTCTATCTTAATAACTGTAATAAACAATATAAGTGTCAGTAAAATGCAGATACGGAAGGTTTTTTCCCCCCTCATCACAGCGGCAAATGAGGTTTTCTTGGCCTGCCCCGCCGTTGAAAGCAAAGCAGCGCTGAATGCATGTCACAGCCCGTGCAGTTATTGGATTTGGCAGGCTAGCGCTAAGCTTTTCTGTACCAGGGAACATCGCAATCTGTGTCCTTACATGGCTTGTCACTCTGTCAGAGGGAGTCTTTGGTCTTTCATCCTCGTGTTTGCCCTGCTGGATTAATCAGCCGAGCCATTGTTGGCCGTTTGTCCTTTTGGATCGAGTGTCACTGACAGGAACGATGTTGCGGCCACCTTGATGCCGTCTGAAATATCGCTGAGGGTTATCTCCACCAGCCTCCCCTCAGGCGAGCTCGCAGGAGCCTTGAGTCTTTAATTCCCTCAGGAACTAACACTGAAATGGAAGCAGAAAATTATAAGTAAAAGCTTAAAGGGCCTGGCAGGGACTGTGTCAAAATGGAATTAGAGGCCCGCAAACACAAGGAGCAGGCCTTCATCATGAACGCTGAATTTTTCCGCAAACTCAATGTTTCTCAAACAGCAATGCTTCCTGGCATGACCTGTGCCTTTGTATATACATGCACAAATATATACACATGCACACACAAATGCACATACACACGCATGCACACTGGCACACACACGTACATATACACACACATACACAAGCGTACACACATGCACAGATGAACACATGTACACATGCACGTGCACACACACACACACACACACACACACACACACACACACACACACACACACACACCCTCTCTGTGGTGCACTCTTGGTCCTGCTGGTGTCCCCTGTGTCCGTAACGCCCAGGCTGTGACGGTGCTCCTCTCCGCTGCAGAAGGAGTTTGTGCGGCAGATCCAGAGCAGTGGTGTGCTGGTGGTGCTCTCTCAGGCCTGGATCGAGGAGCTCTACCACCAGGTGCTGGAGAGGAACCTGCTGGGAGAGGCGGGCTACTGGGGGACCCCCGAGGAGCACTCCCTGCCTCTCATCACCATGCTCACAGGTAGGACAGGAAACGGGCGCTCCCTGCTTTATGATGTCATAGGTAAAACAGGAAATCTGCGTTCCCTGCTTTATGATGTCACAAGTAAGGCAGGAAACTAGTGCTCTCTGTTTTATGATGTCATCAGTAAGGCAGGAAAGTAGTGCTCCCTGTTTTATGATGTCATTGGTAAGGCAGCAAACCGGTGCTCCCTGCTTTATGATGCAATAGGGTGGAAATAGGAGTTGCTGTTTTATGATATAATGGGGTAGACAGGAAATAGGGGCTCTCTGCTTCAGGATGTAATGTGAAGGACAGGAAATAGGGGTTGCTGCTTTATGATACAATGGGTAGGACAGAAAATGGGGGTTGGCAGCTTTTTGATGTGCCTTTATGACTTCTGTATTCAGTGGAAGCTCCACGTACTTAACCCAGAGATGCAACTGAAAATAGAAGTGCTTTCTGGGTGTTCTGTACCTTGCATGCTTTGTCCTGTATTTTTTAATAGAAAGTTCTATCACTGCAGCTGCTTAGCTCGACAATTTAATCAGCAGCCATAACCCATGAGTCAGCCCAAGAAAGAACACAGAGGACACAGCCTCCCTCATGATAAATGGTCTCTTGTTAAACCTGAATACCGCCTGCCCCTTCTTACTGATATCATTCCACACGGTAGACCGCTGTTGAGGCTGGGGCCTTGAGCCGGCCCCGTTGTGGTCCTGCAGAGGTTGTAACACAAGCCTGTCTCTCCTCGTCCCACCTCCCCCCCCCCCCAAACCCCCCCAAGACATAGACGGGCTGGGCAGCAGCGCCATCGGGGGCCAGCTGATCCGCCAGGCCTCGGCGCAGTCCCCCTTCTGCTGCGACAAGAGCGCCAGCGACACCGTCATGGCAGGTGCGTCCCGCCTCCCAGACGGAGTGAGTCACCGCGGCTCCTCTCTCTCCGCTCAGCCGCAGGCGCGTGTACCCTTCCCCCCGCGTTGCCACGGTAACCACTCCTTTAACACTCCCCGCGTGAATGTGCTCCTCTCTGGCCTTTTGATGATGAGTATGTGGCAAGCTGCTTATGTTCACACAGAGGGGTAGAAAGATGATGAACAGAAAAGAATATACGATAGACAATCGATTATGGAAAATAAATAGATCCAAAAGAAGACATATCCAAGCAATTTCGGTTGCTTTTTTGCCGTAGTGGTGTCCTGCTGTTCACTGCTGTGGCCAGAATATTTTACTAACCAAACTCTCCATCGGTTCTCTGTTTGGCCAATGGGGTTCAAAGTGATTGGCTATGAGGCTCATCGGTAGAAATCCAATGAAATCCAATGAATGCAAACATCATTCTCTGTGACACTCTCCTGACTTCTGATTGGTCCTGTGGCAGGCATGGTGTTTGCACGGTACATTCTGACTGGCTGCTGGAAGAACCTGATCGACACCCTGTCCACGCCTCTGACGGGGCGGATGGCGGGCAGCTCGAAGGGCCTGGCCTTCATCCTGGGGGCGGAGGGTGTGAAGGAGCAGAACCAACGGGAGCGTGACACCATCTGCCTGAGCCTGGACGGCCTGAGGAAGGCCGCACGACTCAGCTGCGCACTAGGTAACCACCTACCTGAGGAAGGTAGCCTGACTCACCTGCGCTAGGTAACCACCTACCTGAGGAAGGTAGCCTGACTCACCTGCGCTAGGTAACCATCTACCTGAGGAAGGTAGCCTGACTCACCTGAGCACTAGGTAACCATCTACCTGAGGAAGGTAGCCTGACTCACCTGAGCACTAGGTAACCACCTACCTGAGGAAGGTAGCCTGACTCACCTGAGCACTAGGTAACCATCTACCTGAGGAAGGTAGCCTGACTCACCTGAGCACTAGGTAACCATCTACCTGAGGAAGGTAGCCTACCTCAGACGTGTGATAGGTAACCATATTCCTGAGGAAGGTAATACAACTCACCTGTGGTAGTTAACCATCTACCTGAATAACGTAGCCTAACTCAGCTGTACACTAGGTAATCATCTGCCTGAGCACGGTAGCCCAACCCGTCTGCATGCCAGGTAACCATGCACCTGAGAAAGTTGTAATATTGACTCTATTGAAATTGCTAAGAGTAATTTAAGAGTGTAAAAACTTTTTGCAATTCTCTCCACCAGTAGATGGCACTGTTTTTTCCTTGATCTGTCTGAAGCATTTTCTCCAGATTAACTGCCCGCTTGACTTCACCAACTTCACTGCAAAAAATGCTGTTAAGTTACTGTGATCAAGAGAACCACTCTTCCCTACATGTTCTGACTGCTGAAGCCTTTCCTTTGCAGTTCACTGGATGTGGGATTTGTACATTGGGTCCCTTTAGATTCATGTTCTGTACTGATACATATAATCAGAGCTCCATCTAAAATGAAAATTTAGACATGAGTTCACAAGTCCTAAGCATTACTTTCAGACCCTCCTTCAACAGTACAAATGGTGTGAAGTGAATTGGGTTAATCTGAGGAAATCTTACAGGCTGTAACTTTATCCTTAACATGGTTTTTATCCATGATAGTTTATTCTGTTCATCACGGCTGTCTGGATTCATAGTGATGAAGTGCACGTGACCTCTCTTTGACCTCCAATGACCCTGTGTGACCCTTTGACCTCCAGGTGTGGCAGCAAACTGTGCCTCCGCTCTGGCCCAGATGGCCGCTGCTTCCTGCGTGCAGGAGGAGAAGGAGGAGAAAGAGGCGGAGACCGGGGACGCCATTGCACAAGGTATTTCTGCACAACCGAGGGCATACAAGTCTGACTCTGCTCGGCGGGTAACGGTCTACCTGAGCCTGGATGGGCGGACCCTCTCACTGCAGCCAGGGAGGGACAGGAAGTGTGTCCAATAGGCAGAGTGCTACACAACATGGCATGTGATTGACTGCTGAATGGGCCATTCATACAACACCTGTTCACTTCAATGTATTTATAGAGAGTTAGATGGGTGTGTGGTAATCCACATAGTGGCTGTTGGTTGCATAAACTGAACCTACCACTCTTAGATGTTTGCCTCTAATAGTAGCCACAAGCTTCCTCAGTGTTTCTGATGCAATGCTGTTTCTAAGCCAGGTGAGGGCACTGGCTGTATTGAGGCTGTACTCATTGCTAGATACACACTGGGATGAGATGCACTGACAGGGCTGGTGGTGCTGTGACGTATTGGTGTCTGCAGCACCCCCTTGAGGCGAGAGGCTGAACTGCGGTTTTTGTGTGTGTGTGCGCAGTCAAGCAGCGGGTGGAGCAGAAGCTGGAACAGATGGGGCGCCCGCAGGGGGTACGCCTGCACACGGCGCACGTGCTCTGCATGGACGCCATCCTCAGCGTGGGGCTGGAGATGGGCAGCCACAACCAGGACTGCTGGCCGCACGTGTTCAGGTATGCAGCACCTCACACCGCCACGTCTGCCGGCCGCTATCTCCACCTCACACCCTCACATATGTATGCTTAGTTTGTTAAACCTCTACCTGGAAATGTAACAATACCTTCATAAAGAAATACATAAGAAAGTCACATGGAAAAGCTTGTTTTTTATATCTGGTAAGATGGAAATGCTATAGCCTTGTAATTTTCACTGGTAGTAACTCTCTAGCTGTTTATGAGATTTGTGTTTTTTCTGTGGTGTTTACTGCAAAGCTAAACATTTATTCTAGCTGAAGAAGCATGTTACTAAGCCAAGTGTGTAAGTGGTTTATAGGTGTGACTCAAGGCAATGCTTTTGGCTCTGATTTAGCAGCCCTAGAAATAGTAGTGTCCCTCACTCACTCAGTCACACACTGACTCACTCACTCACGTGGCCATTCACTCTCTCACCCACTCATCCATATGCTTGTTTAGTCATATGCTCACTCAATCATATCATTACTCAGTGACTCACTCACTCACTCACTCACTCACTCATCTGTCAGCGAACTGTGAATGAGCAGCTTCCCCTGAGGTCACTACAGTACCTTCCATCTACCACTAGATGGCACTAAGAAGGAATGTTCCTCACGTCACTGTGTTGTTAATCCGGGCAGGGTGAGCGAGTACGTCAGCTCGCTGGAGCACACCCACTTCAGCGACGGCAGCGCCCAGCCCCCGCTGCCCATCACCCAGTCTCAGCAGGCGGTGGACCTGGGCCTGGAGCCGAGCGCCGACTGCAGCCCGGAGAGAGAGCTTCCCCTGAGTCACCCCGTCATCCAGCCACTGTCCATCCACGAGCTGCTGAAGGAGAGCGGGCGCGGCAAGGCCTTCGACCTGCGGGGGGGCAGCCTGCTGAGCGGGGCGGGGGCCGCCAAAGCCGTCTGCGCCCTCTCCACACAGGCCGACAGGTACAGAGTGGGAACCCCCAACGCAAATCTGCAGGGGCTTTCAGTCAATCATGTCAGCTTTGTTTGATTATAGTGCTGTTAATTAGTGTTGAGACATAATACATCTCAGATAGAATTTCGTATGGCCAATGAGATGTCCAATGGAAAAACCTTACATATAATAAAACTTTATAAAAACAATATGAAATTTATGCCCTCAAGAGAAGACATCATTAAAAACTTGGACTGAGCTGGTGATCAGCTTGTTGTCAGTTTTGTGGTTGGTGCAGAGTTTTGTGGTTTGTGGTTTTGTGGTTGGTGTTAATGATTGCCTGTGTAAAAATGGCGCATTGCTTTCAGAAACTAGTCATTAATATCTTAATCTTACCACCACCGAAGCTGCAGTTTGCTCTACATTGATAGATTTATAATCTCAGATTAGCAGGCATGTGCGTGCATTCGATGTTGTTTGCTTTATTGTCTTTCAGCTCCACGTCGCTGTTTGTGCTTATATTATCTCAGCTCCTGCACATTATGACACTGCCCTCACAGCAGATATGTCTGCCGAATCTCCCCTGTCTGACAGAATACAGGGCTAAAAACATGTTAATTATTTAAAGGCCTGCATTTTACGGCCCTCCCGCGAGGCCGTTCCGGGCAGGATAATTCATTTTATGGCCTGATGGCCCATAATGCATCACACGGCTGTAGTGTATTAAACTGTCTGCTGCCAAGCAAGGGGCTGTGGCCTGCCTCAACGACCCTTTGAGTTTACCGCAGCGCACCCATGCTAACCTTGCTAACCTAGGCCATGCTAACACCCATATGAGAAGCTCTGTCTGCCATGGATTAACATGCATAAATTTAAAAGATTAAAAACTACCTTGTGATGATGGCCACTTTCGCAAACCCTTATAATTACCAAAAAAAGAGTGGATGTAACTTTGCCAGTACATTTATGTAACGATTTACAGAATTGTCAGGCAATAAATCCATTTAGTACAGTCCAAAAAAAATCAGTAATTGTTCTTCCAAAGAGTGGGGGCTGATTAGGTTATTGGGTACCGATTGGGCATTGATTTACTTGCACTATATCTTTGAAGCCTGTGTGACATCCTTATACAGAATCACTTTAAAACAAAGTTTGTATGTTTTTGGGATATGGTGCATGCTGAAAAACCATGCTAAACATTAATGACTGATGACCTCTCCCAGGTTTGGGGTTTGTTTTGCTGTGCCAGTCTAGTACAGTTTTTCAAATCTCTTGTAAATGTTCACGAGTGGTCATGAACGATGATGAAATAACTCTTCTAATGACAGTCCTGCATAGGCCTCATGAGAAACCTGATTGCATTGACACATACAGCCACTCTCTCCCTTTAGGCTGTTTGAAGATGCGGCCAGCAAGCTGAACCTGGTCGGGCTGGTGGGGTTCCTGCACCAGCTGAGAAAGGCCTCTCAGTCTCAGCTCTTTGACTCTGTCACCGAGACAGGGGATTACTCCTTAGCCATGCCAGGTATACTACCTTGAACAGGGGATTACTCCTTAGCTATGCCAGGTATATTACCTTAAACAGGGGATTGATACTTAGCCATGCCCGGTATATTACCTTAAACAGGGAGTACTCGTTAGCCATGCCAGGAATACTACCTTAAACATGGGATTATTCCCCAGCTATGCCAGGTCTATTACCTTAAACAGGGGGTTGCTCTGTAGCCATGCTGGGTAAACTGCCAGGTTATTACTCAATAGCCATGCCAGGCACTCCACCGCAGACAAGTGACTCTACTCTGACTTGAGTTGTAGTTATAAGGTGCTTACTGAAAAGAAACTTTTAAAAACCATTTTGCCCAGAAATAAGCCCCCCAGCAGAATTGTTGAGTTTGAGTTTGGGTAGTATTTTACGTTATCACTTAAAACTAAAATTCACCTTAATTAACATCTGGTAAGTGCTCTATAACATGTTTATGCGGACAGTATAATTTAACTTAAAGGTTTGCTCTAGCTCTGACTCTGAATGTCGGGATATCGGCTAGCTCTTTTGTGACGTGCCAGATGTGCTCTTGTGAGGGTCGGTTACCAAAGCAACCATGCTGGCCTCTTTAAAGGGGAGGCCAAATCGACGCAGGACCGCCGTAGCGCCCTGCACCTGTTCCGGCTCGGGGAGGCCATGCTGCGCATCGTCAGGAACAAGACCCGCCCCCTGCTGCACATGATGAGGGCGTGGAGCGTGGTGGCGCCCCACCTGGTGGAGGTAGGAGGGCGTGCTGGCGTCACACCAAAACCAGCCATGAGGCTAGGGGATCGTTTGATGCAGCGCCAAAGCAAAGACTTATCTGCTGGGACCATTATTCCAGTGCCAAAGCAGAGACATTTCTACCGGGACCATTTAATGCAGTGCCAAAGCAGAGACATCTCTACTGGGATAACTTAATGTAGTGCCAAAGCAGAGACATTTCTACTGGGACACTTTAATGTAGTGCTAGAGAAAATACATTTCTATTGGGACCATCTAATGCAGTGCCAAAGAAAAGATATTTCCCTTGCAATCATTTAATGTAGTACCACTCAGATCATTTAATTCCTTTCAAAGGCACGAATAGCATGCATACTACCCTCTCTTGCGCTCTCCCTGTGCCAGAAACAATGTTAACACACTGTCATTCTGTCTCTGCTGTACCCAGTTCCATAGGCATGAAGCATCCAAGTTTTATGCTGTGAGAGGTGGTTCTCAGAGGTACCTTTCAGTCAGGAAAAAGATATATACCTGGTGCACTAGGTACACCTGGTACTGCAGGCGAGATGACTTCATGTCCCAGTAATGGCTAAACTGAGGCAGAGGAAGAACCCCTTTGCCCCTGCAGTCTCCCATTAATAGCAGGCCATAAATCCAGAGAGCTCGTTTCTCCAGTGGCGGTGGGAGTGACGCCATGGTTCTGCCTCTGTCTCTTCTGCACCCAGGCCGCATGCCACAAGGAGCGGAACGTATCCCAGAAGGCCGTGTCCTTCATCCATGACGTCCTGACGGAGGTGCTGACCAGCTGGGCGGAGCTGCCGCACTTCCACTTCAACGAGGCCCTCTTCCGCCCCTTCGAGCACATCATGCAGCTGGAACTGTGCGACGAAGACGTGCAGGACCAGGTGACGCCCCTCCCGAAATCCGCCCCAGGCCTCCCTGCTCTGCCCTGCACCCACCCTGCCTGGTCTGCCACACCCCCACCACCACCACACCACGCCCTCAGACCTCGCTGAATGGGTGCACTTTTACCCATTGTGTTCATTCACACGTTAAAATATTCACTATATCATCAGTTTCAAATGGCTTTTAAGTCGGTGCATTTCCAAAGTAATAGGTTATGGATGGTCCATATTAAGAAAACCTTCATGCGCTATTTGTCTGCAATGTTGATTCAGGCCCCACTTAACGTATTTAAAAAGGCTGGCATTATTGCCTGCTGGTGTTATTGCCGTTGATAATGACTTATGTTTAGTAATTTGCGTATTGAAAGGATTTGTGATGCCAGCAACGGCCAGGGTTGCTTTTAGAACTGAATACAACCCCTGAAGAGTAACGGATCTTTCAACAGGTCATAACATCAGTTTGTCGGTACTGTCTATAAGTGCACTGCCACAGTATTGGCCTGTGGTTGTGTGAAACCATGTGACCGCTGCAGGTTTCCCAGGTGATCACCTCAGTGCAGTACTGCTGTCCTTAGATTCCAGGTGAACGCTCCCAGGTCCTCACCTCCACCTGACACTCACGCTTCCTCCCCACAGGTGATCACCTCCATTGGTGAGCTGGTGGAGATGTGCTCCCCTCAGATCCAGTCAGGATGGAGACCTCTCTTCAGCGCCCTGAGGACCGTCCATGGGAACAAGACCGACATTAAGGACTACCTGGTCGGAGAGTACTCAATGGGTAAGACACTAACATTATGGACTACTTGGACTGGTCCTTAGAATACTCTAAGGGTAGGACACTTTCATCGAGTACTCCTTGGGTAAGGCAAGACTGGGCTTTGAGTCATTCCCTCCCTGTAACATCAGAGAGAAGGGGCATTTAATTTCACTGTCCTAGCCAATATGCTGACATAGTGCACTGCATTGCAAAGTGTGCAATGTGAACATTACTTCTGTTGAACCATTTAAGTTAATCTGTCTTTTTTACACCACTTTGTCAGGCTTAATCACTCTCTGAACATCTGAGCTTCTGATTAATATTCGCTTCACTTTCCTTTTGTTTGCTCAGCTTGTCTTATTACGGGATAAAGTCCCAACTGTATGTAGACATATGACATTTATCTGTATTTTGCAGCTGTGTCAGATGGCTGAATAAGTTGTATGTTCCACCCTTTTATGGTTATAGGGAAGTCTCAGGCGCCTGTGTTCGACGTCTTCGAGGCGTTCATCAACACAGACAACATTCAGGTGTTCGCCAACGCAGCCACTGATTACATCATGTGCCTTATGAAGTTCGTCAAAGGTTTAGGTAAGTCGCTGCGCAGGTGTTTCCAGGTGACGGTCCTGACACAGCCTGTCCACTATGTGTGTTTTCAACTGTTTTGTTCACCTGTTACATTACATTACATTACAGTATTGGCATTTAGCAGGCACTCTTATCCAGAGCAACATACAGTTACAATTTTTTACATGTTACCCATTTACTCTGCTGATTGTACTTTGCTGGAGTAAGGCTTTGTTTTTCTTTTCCCCAGGAGAAGTGGACTATAAAGAGATTGGAGATTGTGTGCATGGGACTGGAATGAGCTCTACGGACCTGTGCCTACCTGCCCTGGACTACCTGAGGAAGTGCTCACAGGTGAGGAGGGAGGCGGGCCATGGAGGGCGGGGTCAGTGGGGTGCTGAAAGGGCCACCGTAGGGCGTAATATTGGGCGTGGGCACCCATTCTGTCCTCTGCATGGGAGACGGAAGATCTGAAAGGAAAGGAGAGGTCTTGCCACGTGTGCCTGTTGAAGTCAATGCTTTAACGCCACTCTGTCCCCAGCTGCTCACCAAAATCTATAAGATGCCCTCAAAGCCAGTGTTCCTGGGTGCCCGGCTGGCCAGCCTTCCCATGCGGGCCCAGGAGAGGTCTGTGAGCAGCGAGGATGGCATGGACTCCATTCTGGCAGAGTTTGATGATGACACAGGTGAGCTACAGAGCTACGATCAGGTGACTCTGTGTTTATGCACACTTGAGATGCAAGCTGACAATAACAGTAGGTGCAAGGATGCTCTGGCATTTAAACCGAAGTATTAAAATGGTGCTTGAAATCTATTGAAAATACTTATGCAAAAGGCAGCAGCCAGTGAAACTCACAGATTGGCAAGCAGCAATGCCACCTGGTGCCAACTTCCTGCAAAAGCTCAACAAAGCCAAATCTTATAATGGAAAAAAATCCATTTGCTCCCTGAAATGTTTTGTGAGCAGTAAGACCTCCCAAACAGTATACTAAATAATCAGACACTCAGCACAGCAATGGGGACACTGTACTGTAGGAGCCATTATTCAGGGGAGATTTTGACTGTCTATCATGGTGTCTATGACCATTAAAAGTACATATTGCTAAGATTGTGAGATTAACCCTTGATTTCCTGGCCAAGACTGCAGTATGGTTTCCTGTGTTGTTTGGCTGAAAAGTGCTTGGCTGTTCACCGTTAAGGAATGTGCTAGATGGTACAAAATTTCTGCATCATTTTGGATGAGTTCTGCATATCTCAGATTCTCCCATTAAATTTGTGAATGTGGCCCAGAGGACCAGTCAGTATCCTGGACCCACCTACACACCTCCCACTGTTTTCACAGAAATGTGCTGTAGACTATTGTTTACCATGGCAACTGTCACTGGTTTCAGGGGAAAAATTGCTAGTAGTGTTTAAAATGTACTTTATGTTCTTATGGATTGATTTCTGAAAACCAGATATTAAATGCACTGCAGATGCTCAGAGATGGCATATTGAGTGTTTTTATTGATGCCTTTATGATATGTTTTTGTAATTTTGTGTAGGCAGTATTAAGTTTTTTGAGGTTTTACTGAAATTAGGGAAATCGTGAATTGAGCAGGTCCCTGGTGCTTTACCTGCTGTTCATTGTTATGATAAATATACTTCACATTTCCTCTCTTCGATACCATTGCTGGATGTGAGTTTTGGTGTGAACTTTCCCTCTTGATACCTGCTCAATTCACCTCCTGGAACAGTTAGGATGTGATTCCTGTTTCGCAAATCACTTACAATAACTCACTCATTCATTCAATACAATCACTCAATGCAATCACTCATTTAATGTGATCACTCACTCAGTATGAGTCTGTGTGATTGATACTGAAGTCAGATGCCAGCTTTCTCTGACTCTCACCGGTTTGCGTCTCTGCAGGACTGATCCAGGTGTGGATTCTCCTGCTGGAGCAGCTGACTGCGGCTGTGTCTACCTGCCCTCGGCAACACCAGCCCCCGACGCTGGAGCTGCTGTTTGAGCTGCTCAGGGAGGTCACCAAGATCCCAGGCAAGGCCCACTCACACACACCAGAACCTATGCAAACACAGGCCCACACACACACACCAGAACCCTGACAAACACAGGCCCACACACACACACACACCAGAACCTATGCAAACACAAGACCCACACACACACAGACCAGAACCCACACAGACACAGGGCCAGGCAAGGCCCACACACACAGACCAGAACCTACACACGCATACCAGAACTTATGCAAACACAGGCCCACACATGCACACCAGAACCTACACAGAGACAGGCTTACACATGCATACCAGAACCCAGACAGACACAGGCCAACACATGCACACCAGAACCTGTGCAAACACAGGCCTACACACACACACACACCAGAACCTATGCAAACACAGGCCGACACACACATACCAGAACCCTGACAGACACAGGCCCATAGAAGGCCCACGCATACTGACCAGAACCCTGACAGACACAGGTCTAGGCAAGGTGCACACACATACAACAGTCCCAAAGCTCTACTGCACAGAACCCATTAGTTCTGCTGGACAGGTGTGATCCTGCCTTTGTCCCATGAAGAATAACACTTCTTTCATCCATGGCCACTGAGCAACAGAACAACAACAGAAGCAGCAGTTTCTTGAGTGAAAGCTGGAGAATATGGACCAAATATGTGAATAGCTTTACTGTTGTTCCCAGTCAGAGTGTTGGACAGAAATACATTTGCCACTGACATTTCTACTTATCAAAATTCCAGTCGTCTATTATTTTTTATAAACCTCAGACTCCTTGTTTTCAGGCTCGGCATTTGACAGTGTACCTCACTGAAAAAGGGTCTAATATTGATACTCTTATCACCAGGTAGTATTTTTCAAAGACTCTGATTTCTCAGCATCAGGTGTCGGTTGTGTGCTCTCTTTTCCTAGGGCCTGGCTTCGCCATCTTCTCTGTGATCCAGCTGCTGCTGCCTGTGATGTCACTCTGGCTGCAGCGTAGCCATGGCGACCACTCCTACTGGGACATTGCGGCTGCCAATTTCAAGCACGCCATTGGCCTGTCCTGTGAGCTGGTCGTGGAGCACATCCACAGCTTCATCCACTCAGGTAGCGGACGTTCTGAGTCCCCGCCCTTGCCTGCACACCATAGGCTGAACTCAGCACCGTGTCAGCCATGGGGTTACCTATAGACCACATTAACACTGCCACTGGACAGCTGATCTTTAAGATCTCTTCCATTCTGGAACTGAAATTCCATTCTGGAACTGAAATTCCATTCTGGAACTAAAATTCCATTCTCTCACTTTGTGCTCCTGAGACTCTACACCTTATTCTCTGAGGTATCATAACTGCTGTCATAATGCTAAAGAAAGCCCAGCAATGTCAATTAAATAGCAGCTATAACAGTAGCTAAAATAACTCAGGTTGAGCAATGTATAGTTGTACAGTACATACTTTTAGAAATTCTTAATGCCTTGCTCAAGATAAAAAGTCACTAAAGGAGAACAGGCCACTTGAAGATGTATTTGTTGAATTTTTGATTATTGTAGGACTCGTTCTGTGATATACATGGGACTCGTTATTGCAGCAATGTGTGAATTACTGACACTGGATCAGATATGGTCTCATGTTATGTGTGTGTAGTGATGTTCATTATGTGCGCTTACACGTCTTTTTGCTCCGGAAGCCATTCTGGATATGATCATCTTGAGGGTGATTATGTGTAAATGTAAATTGTGTTGTGAAACCGTGCCATCGTGTGGTCTGGTGAAACACTGGTGCCGTGATTGCCAGGTTTTCCCGTGTCTGCCCTGACTGTGCCTGCCTTTACCCCAGACATCGGGTACGAGAGCTTGATCAACCTGATGCTGAAGGACCTGTTCAAGCTGCTGGTGGCATGCGTGTCAGAGCCAGCAGAGACCATCTCCAGAGTGGGCTGCTCCTGCATCAGGTCGGGCCAGCTAAGCCTCCACTCTGCACCGCATTTCAGTTTTAGAGCTGCACTGCACTGCACTGCTCGTCAGTTTCAGCACTGCGCCGCACTGCACCGCAGGTTCCGCGCTGCACTGCGCTTTAGTATTATCTTTGCCCAACACTGCTTCTCAATTTCAGCACTGCAGTGTACTGCCCTGCACTGCAGTTCAGCCTGAGCACTCCACTGAACTTCAGCTTCAGTGCTGCACTCCATTGCACTTCAGTTTTAGCTTCAGTTCAGTTTCAGCTGAAGCATTCCTCAGGGGAAATTCCATTGACCTTCACAGACATAACATTCACAACATAGCACACGAGTAGATTGAACAAAATGGGAAAAAAAATAAAGGAATGAAAAGAATGTAGAACAATTTTAGAAAAAAATATGAAATTGGTGAAATTTATGGTATAAAATCTTACAGAAAATTACAGAAATAGTATTCTCAACATAAAACAAATATTTTGAATAATGTGAAGAGTAAATACATCAGTAAAATACATAAACAGTGCTGATTAAATCTACTCTAAAAATGGTAGAATAGTCAAAAGTTGAACTTTGATTTCTTCCATTTTGTGTTGCAATAGCAGCACGGTTATGTGGTGTCAGCCAGGCAGTGTCATTCTCGACTTCTGCTTTTTAGCGTGGATAGCCCTGTGTGCTCAGCATAGAGTCACTTCCTGTAGTGCATGTGGTCTCCTGTGGGGAACTGAAAAAATGAGGTTTCTCATCATCAGCTTAGTGATCATCCGTCTCCATAACAACAAGCACAGTTGCTGTTGCTATCCCTTAATACTCCAAACCTCCAAACCAAAAAAGGCTGAGTCAGATAAGCTGTGAACAGGAGTCGGGGTGCAAGTTCAAAAAAGGCATTAAAACATTATTGGTCATCAGCAGTTCTGTGATGGCTGTTCTTTTGGTGACAGCAACTCTCAAGATGACAAGAAGCATGCTGTCATGCACATTGGGCACTGAGAAAAGGCTATCTGTTGGTTCTTGTACATCCTTGGAAATATTTATTTTCTGTAGAGCAGGCTGACAGGTGAGAATGATGCCCAATGCACACAGAATGTTTGATCTGTGACATGAGGAGGGTTTCCACTAAGATGGGATCAGTTTTCATCTGTTGCAATGACAGAAATGTCTAAAAATATTCCATCATTGCAAAACTTTATCTGTCATAATTTTTGTTGGTCAGAAAATTATTGTTTCATTAGTTCCAAATAAAGTGGCCTGTCACCAGAAAGACAGCATGATAAAAATATACTTTACAAACCCCTGGCAATTCCTTGAAACTGACCTGCTCTACGTTGAATATTTCAATTAGGCAATGACCATAACATTCACTGAATTTCACAATGAGCTCCATGAGGGATAGCACGTACAGCAACTCTGAAATGCACAAAACGATGTTAACA
This sequence comes from Megalops atlanticus, assembly GCA_019176425.1. Taxonomy (NCBI): domain Eukaryota; kingdom Metazoa; phylum Chordata; class Actinopteri; order Elopiformes; family Megalopidae; genus Megalops; species Megalops atlanticus. The sequence continues at coordinate 27,051,716 of CM032890.1, forward strand.
AAGCTTAAATTACAAAATTCATTTTGAGCATCCATACATTGTTACTGACACCGCATTAAAGAATAAACGCTAATTTAGAAAATCTTTGAATTTTCAGCACATTAAACATTTGTACTTTTACATATCTGACTACCTTCGCCTTCGCTTGTGTCTGACTCGGCTTGTTCCCCTGGGCAGGTACGTGCTGGTGACGGCTGGCCCGGTCTTCACTGAGGAGATGTGGAGGCTGGCCTGCTGCGCTCTACAGGATGCCTTTTCTGCCACGCTGGAGCCCGTCAAGGTAACGAGCAGCAACCGTTTACCTTTACATTTACATTTATTCACTTGGCAGACGCTTTTATCCAAAGCGACTTAGAAGTGAGGCAGAGTACAACACAAGCGAAAAGCGATATAAGGAGTCAATAATATTAGAAGCTATGCGTGACCACATTTCAGTAGTAGGCCAGACAAGGTACAAGCTGGCTAGCAGAGACACAGAGATTTGAATTTTTCATAAAGGAAAACAAAGTTTAAGACGTAAGAAAGTGCTTTAGGTGGGAGCGTTACAGGTGAGCGTGGAAGAACTGTACGTTCAGATGTACTAGATAGTGAGGCACTCAGCAGATCGGATGGAGTGTGGAAGTTCATTCCACCATCGAGGAACAACAAAGGAGAAAGGAGCAAGGAGAGAAAGGAGAAGGAGCAACCACATTTCACTGAGGCACATCCACATCCACATCTCACATACTGGTACCAACACATACCAGCCACATCCCACATATTAATACCAGTACAAACCAGCCACATCCCATATAATGGTACTAGTACAAACCAGCCATATCCCACGTACTGGTACCAACACAAACCAGCCACACCTCACATACTGGTACCAAATGGGATCAAATCTGTTCCTTTGCTGTTCAGTGCATTACATAGTACAACAATAAGGTTCACTCAAGCTGAAAACCTAATGGGGCCTGAGGTGCAAAAAGCCAAACCATGGAGATATAGTAGATAAAAAAATTCATAGAAAGGATCAAAGAAAGCATTTTCAGTACATGGAAAACAATGTATAATAGCATGCACATACCTGTGTCTTCATGGTTACTTTTGGCTTCATGTCATGCATGTAAAATCACTGAAGCCCCAGGCAAATTCCTGTGGACTCATTTGTAGAAATAGGTAGATACCTTCCTTCCCTCAGGAATATGGCGATCAAATCAATAATACCAGCTGAATGGCCAAGGCTTGTAACAGTCAGATCCTTCATTTGATTGAAGCAGAACCTGTGGCATATTATCCCCTGCCCCCAGACTGATACTAAGATGGTCCAGTGTATGTGAAAGTGATCCAGATGGGCTCTCTCTCTCTCTGGGCAGAACCTGCTGGCCTGTTTCCACAGCGGTTCCGACAGCTTTACGGGCGACGCCTGCGAGGTGAAGGTGGCCGCGCCCTCCCACTCACCATCTGCAGAGGCAGAGTACTGGAGGATCCGCGCCATGGCCCAGCAGGTGCAGCAGACCGAATCGCATGGCGCCCCCTGGTGGGCTGGAGGGGTCATATCAAGTATCCTCAGCCATGTCGTCCATGTTTCCGTGTGTGCTCATTATCAACCACTCTTCCCTGACCGGCGAGTGATCGCAGTTCCCTTCTGCCATGTTACCACAAAATTTAGTGAATCATTGTCTGTGTTTAACAATCTTCAGTGTGCCGTACTGCACCCCTCCAGGTCGGAGAGAGTTAGCACTTTAGAGAGCTTGAGAGACTGCAGGCTGCCAGGACCAAGGCTTAGGCGCCACAGAACTTCTCACGCTCATCTCCATTTGTGCGTTCGGCTTGATGTTACCAGCATCTACCATTAACCGGAAAATGTACAGTATGTTAATGACTTGAGATAGAATGAGAAGGTTCACAGCTTCACAGGGGGGAATGAAGTGCCTCATGGCTTTTCCTTTCTTCAACATTTGCCCCAGGTGTTCATGCTGGACACCCAGTGTTCCCCAAAGACCCCCAACAATAAGGAGGGTTTTGAGCATGCTCAGTCGTGTGTGCTGATCATAGAGCTGCCTCCGGACCAGCAGTCGAATGGACACACGCAGAAAAGGTGGGTCAGCATGTGGTCAATGCATGATGCCGTTACCTGCTGGCTGAATGTGTATCCAATTAATAACATGTATGAAGATGCCAGCAAAAATCACGATGTTACTTTTCATCTCTCTTTGGCATGTTTTGGGCCTGTCCCTTCCACCCGTCCCACAGGTTCCATCATGTATGCTTCTGACAATAACCAGTCTTTGTTTCTCTGCAGAATCCAGGCCTTGTGTTAACTTGTAATTGTGAATATAAATTTACCTGCAACATTATAATGTTTTGTACTTTTTTCTGTCACGCTTATATAATATTAGTGCTGTGTACTCAAGAAAAGCCAGATGTTTCCATGTGCTGGTTTATAAACAGTTTTGATTAAAATGTTTTTTCTGAAGCTGTTGTGCGGTGTTGCAAGCGCTCTTTCTTTTGGAAAATCTTGCTCACTGTAGAATGACTGTCTTCCGCTTTGAAGCTCAGTGTTGATTTCTCTTTTTCAATCATGCTGGACTGGAAACAGGAAAGTTGGGTAAGGCTCTGTTTAATATAAAGCTTCTGTGTTTGCCATACCGACACAGTCACTGACTCTGCTTTTGAAATTAACCGTGACTGCGCATTTCAAATCATTTCTCCGGGATCACAGTATGCTGCAGTACATGATACTTCAGTTTCATGGAACATAAACACTGAAGTCTTGTGCCGATTTCTGTTAGGGGATCAGAATAGACTTTTCAAAAGAAAGGAAGGAAGAGGTGAGCAGTCTTTTTCCCCATCACATGAAATCCAGGCAAAGCCATGAAAGGAGAAAATGCCTGTTTCACAGTTATCCACTACCATAACATTGAGTGGAATAAGGAGTATGGCTGCAGTATGGTTTGTGAGCAATCAGCTACATCAGAGTAAAATGAAACCCGAAAACAAAGCCCATCTAAGGGCCTGAACTTGATTTTGACATTTCAAACTAATATTTCAAAATTCCCTCTGAAAGATAAGCTCTTCTGCATTCTGCCTTACATGTGCTACTGTGGCATCTGGCAAAAAACAGCCGAAAGATAAACAGTGTTTACTTCACATGAAAATTTCGATATCCAGCGGTCAAGTTGCTTGCTGGAGCCCGAGTACCACGTGATAAGCGCTTCTGTGGTTCTCGCTCAACAGTAACTGTTTCAGCAGCAAAACAGTTATAGCTTGCAATGACCTATTTTAAAAAATTAGCACAAATTTCAGCTGGCTAATCAGAGATTTAAAAAAAGCAGGGAAAGTGTTCAGCACTTCAGTACTTCAGTCAACCTAAGGAAATATATTTATTTCAGTTTACTCCGGCCGTCACGTTTATTCAGTTGGCCGTCCCTGAAGGTGCTTGCAACAACCTTGCCCACTATTCCCATTAACTGACAGTCAGCCCCATCTTTGTTATGGGGCTGAAGTATCAGTTTCACTTGGTTCCAGTTCAGAGCGTAGTGGTAGAGGAGCAGGCAGAACCTGAATATTTCGGTCCCTGGTTCATGTTTGTAGTAATGAAAGTAGAGAACCCCCCCCTCCTCCTGAAACTGCTATGAGACTGTCATGTTTACCTGTACACCCTCGTGTGCAGCTATTACATTAGATGACATTGATATAGCAGAAGCTCCTACCCAGAGTGACTTCCAGCACATAAGAACAGAAGTGCATCCATTCAAGTTGAATGAGCACCAGTGTCAGACCAGGCTAACAACACTCCCAGAGTGTGAACATAGCACTGTTCGAACATTAGAAATAGCATTCTGTCAGCATGTGAAGACATTATTTTGAGCTGTGCAGTGTACAGTGTACTATTCTCCTTTGCCTGGAACTGAATGGTTGTGTCCCCTGATCCACAGGATTCCGTTCAGGACCATCGTGGTGAGCTTACTCTCCCATCAGGTGTTGCTCCAGAACCTGTACGACATCCTGCTGGAGGAGTTTGTGAAGAGCTCCAGCCAGCCAGACAAGCTGGAGAAGACCACGCCCGTGTCGGAGACCAAGCCGGCCGGGTTCCTGCGCTACATCTCCATGCAGAACCTGGCCATCATCTTCGACCTGCTGCTGGACTCGTACCGCACGGCCCGGGACTTCGACACCAGGCCCGGGCTCAAGTACCTGCTGATGAAGGTGTCCGGCGTCTGCGGCGCCGCAAACCTCTACCGCCAGTCCGCCATGAGCTTCAACATCTACTTCCAGGCGCTGCTGTGCGCCACCTTGACCAACCAGGAGAACATCACGGCGGAGCAGGTGAAGAAGATCCTGTACGAGGACGAGGAGGGCAGCTCCGACTCCTCCCAGCAGTGCTCCTCGGAGGACGAGGACATATTCGAGGAGACGGCACAGGTGAGCCCTCCCAGGGGCAAGGAGAAGCGGCAGTGGAGGGCCCGGATCCCCTCCCTCAGCATCCAGCCCGTCAGCAGCCTGGACTGGGCCTGGCTGGTGAAGCGGCTGCACAAGCTCTGCATGGACCTCTGCAACAACTACATCCAGATGCACCTGGACCTGGAGAGCAGCGTGGAGGAGCCGCCCGTCCTCAGGGGAGACCCCCTCTTCTTCCTCCCCCTCTTCCCCTCCGAGACGTCAACGCCCTCCACGGGGGGGCTGTCGGGCCGGGGGACCCCGTCCGAGGACGGCTTCCGCTGCCACCTGGCGGAGACCCCCTCGGAGGACGCCCACAGCCCCGGGCCCGGCGCCGGCGGCACGCCCCACCCGAAGGGCGAGCGGCGGGGGGAGGTGGCGGCGGCGGTGGCAGGCAGGAAGAAGGAGTGGTGGGAGAGTGCGGGCAACAAGCTGTACACCATCGCCACCGACAAGACCATCACCAAGCTGATGATCGAGTACAAGAAGAGGAAGCAGCAGCACAACCTCACCACCTTTGTGAAGGAGGCCAAGGCGGGCGAGAAGAGGGCGGAGCCGGTGACCCTCAGGGGCCCTGACTCGCCCATTCCCCAGCGGCCCCAGCAGCTGGTGGACCAGGGCCCCATGCGGCACTCGTTCAGCGCCGGGCCCGAGGTACTGAGGCAGGAGAAGAGGCCGCGCTCGGGCTCCACGGCCAGCTCCCACAACATCTCCCTCAGAGACTCGGAGGCGCAGATACAGGTAGGCGACCGGCGCAAACTGGGGCGCACAGTCATGCCACTTGAGGCGCAAAACGATGATAATGTGGTTGTTATTGTTATTAAAATGACACTCATGAGTCCGTCTGTCTGGGTGAATTACGGCAGCCATTCTTGCACCAGAACCGCCACCGCACATGACCTACTGACACCAGTGTTTGAACTGGTGAACCAGGCAGATGTGCCCTTTATTTTCTGCTTACTTTTTACTTACTTTTTAACCAACTACCCCCTCTCTCCCCCCGTCTCTCTCTCTGTCTCTCTCTGTCTCTCTCTCTCTCTCTCTCTCTCTCTCTCTCTCTCTCTCTCTCTGTCTGACCCGGGTTAGGCCTGGACCAACATGGTTTTGACCATTCTGAACCAGGTGCAGCTCCTGCCAGACCCCACCTTCACAGCGCTGCAGCCGGCCGTTTTTCCCTGCATCAGTCAGCTGACGTGTCATGTGACCGACATCAGGGTGCGGCAGGCCGTGCGCGAGTGGCTGGGGCGTGTGGGCAGAGTTTATGACATCATCGTATGAGGCGCCCACTGTCATAAGGCGTTATTTTGGGGGTGGGGGGTTGTTAGAACCCCATGAACCTACATTTGGGGTGTTCGGCTGCGTTATGGTTGATTGTTCATTTTGTCATGCTTTGGTATGTTTTTTAGTCTTACTGTCAGCCATCATACAAGCCATTTATGTTATTACTGTACAATACATTGTTTTTTTTGTACACATATGGAATAATCATGTATTTAAGCATATTTATTGGTTTGCCTGATCATATCCATTGAGTATTTATTATGTTTGTCCTTTTGATTCATTTAAGAATTCACCATATTGTATGAAAAAAGTATATTTGAATTTATTTATTTTGCATTTGATGTAACATACATACATAAATCAGACATATTGTGCCATATAACATTATGAAAGATTTATAGTACAAATTCTATATTTTCTATTCATTGTTTTTCCTTTTCCCTATGGGTAAGATGGGCTTAAACTTAAGGTTTGAATTTATATCTGAAAACAACTGCTATGGAAGAAGGTGTAGGGACATCCTAAACCCTGCACTATATGGCTACAGATGTCTTGAATTTCAGTTCAGTCTTATAATGCTTGTTTAATGATACAGCGAGTTCTCTGACTATGGAAGGCTAAAGAGATTTTCAGGATTAAGGCTACCATGTAAGCCAGTGGCTGTAAGCACAGGGCCTTGGCTGTTGCTTGAAGTTGAAGGGAACAGTCAATGGATCACTTGAAATTTAAAGTCATGAAAAAGACACATTGAGGGAAGTTGAGTGAAGTTGCCAGGGTCACAGGCAAGGCTTGGATGTAAAGCTTACAGGTGAAGCGTGCTCATAGTGTAAGCAGCAAATATGAAGCGAGGCTCTGTTCAGTGAAACCAAGGCAATGGAACACATCATGTTGTTCTTCATTAAAAAGGTCATTTCCCCGCCTCCAAATTTCCTTCAAACTCCCTGGCCCCCCCTCCTGTCCTCAATGCCCCTCATTCACATTTCTCTGTAACAGTGACCCAGACATACATTTATGACTCCATTTTCCCCTTCACTGAAAAAACAGGTCAACCAAACTACAGTGACCAGCTGATGTGACGCCATCTACCCGAGCTTTGCTTAAAATAAAAAAATCCAAATTCAATGCAGCCTGCCATAGGGATTCTAGTCGCAGCCATAAACCCTACAGGCTTCCTGTGTCATCCCTGACTGATGCTTCCCTCATCCTGTCCATTAGCTAGTGCAAGATGTGCAGATGATGGTGGTAATTACACAAGACTCCAAATGACTCTCAAACATCCCCCTTACTTCCAGATCATAGAGGAAGTCTGTGTATGATTGGCCTGCTTTATATGGTAACCGGGGGGTGGTTTGCTAAATGGCTAAAATGAGTTGGTGGCATTGGATATAATTTAATGGGAGATTATATTTAAAATATTCATTTGTGTAATTACTGCTTCAGGGGAGTGTTAAGGATTAACAAAAGGTGACAAAAATGGATTAGATTCCCTGAAAGTAGATGTTTAAAAAGTAGTTTTGCCTTTACAGAGGAAAGCTGAGAAAAAATTTGGTATTTTAATTCTCTTGATATTTGGCTTGGCTGCTAAAAAAAATTAATCAAAGCATCTCTGAGAATACTGCAGCAGATAAGAGCAAAAATGTAAAATTATTACTTCAGCAGAATGGGGCAGTGCAAGAGTCTCATCAGAAAATGTGAGCTATCTTAAGCAGTGAGAGGATTATTAATGGTTATGGTAAAACAAGCCCAAAACATGCCAAATGACCTTACAGTTAATTGGCATTTGAAAAATACAGTCCTTTCTTTTTCTAAAATTTTTTTAGTGATATCAGTAGCAGAAGATGTATAGTGATTTTAAGTTTGGGACATTTGAGTTGTTCAGGAATACTAATTCACTTGCATTCAGGGTAAAAACTGACCAGTGAGAATGTTGATTTCATGACTTAATTTATTCTTTGCTTCATCTTAGGTGTACAACATTCACTTACACTGTACAACAGTCATGTATACTGTACAACATTCACAGTAATACTAGACAACATTCTGTTATATTGATTTTTTTTCAGCTGAAGTGTTGCCTCACCACTGACGACTTTCTTCATACTCTTTTACTACAGTACATCATAACTATTTCACAAACCATAGAGCCCATTGGTTCTTAATTTAACCATATATTGTATATTCCCCCAAAATGTCACACTTGGAAGTTAATTGCTCCTGGCATTTGTCAGAAGGCTAGCAGTGGAACTTTATGGAGACAAGATGCTATGCAGATTTGTTTTCTCAAACCAAACTGAACTTCAACACAACCTGTGAATTCAGGGCTTGAATGTAACATTCTACGTGTAAATACTCAGACGACGGTTGTTCTTCAAAGCAGTCCTAGTTATGTGTTCTGTTGCTTTCATTTCTCGTCTTTTATGTTCGATGTTCTGAGTGTTTAGTGCCAGATCTGGGTGGGAAAGGACCAAAGACAAGCCAAATTTGTATGCGACAGTGTTGTTTTTGTGTACTTATTTGGTTCCAGCTAAAGACGTTATTCAGAGCACAAAGCGGCGCATGAGGTAGCAGTGCACGTGTTGCGGTGAGACGTGTCAGAAGGTGTGGCTTCATGCTTGTGTTCAGCTGTGTTATCAATAGTGAAGAGGACTCTGAATCCTCGGCCATCACACTGATCTTAACGGCTCCACATTAGTGCAATGTGTACCTGCCATGTCCTCCCTTGCCCTTTAAGCTTCACTCTCGCTGCTGATTACTTTATAGGGAAATCCATGCGTGCAAATTTAAATCCCACACACAAGGCATGCAGCAAATGCATATGATACAGGTCAGCACAACTGGCCCTGGAGTTCCGATATCAAAGCCTGTACTGGCCAAGATGGTTTTACTTGTTTCTTTCTTTAGAAGGGCCCAACAACAAAAGCACACAATAATTCAACAATGAATTAGAGATACAAATCGAAATTTGAATCGTTTGGCATTTGTTTAGCATTTTTCTGGAATTTTGTATTTCAAATTTGTAAGAGGACACGCCTAAAAAAACAGTTGACTAAGAGGAAGTGTTTGTGGAATGGCTGGGACGTGATAAATGGTTCACCTAACTGTAAGCAGTTATAATGTCGATCCGACCATCAGTCTAATTCCTAAACATTGCCGACTGTGCCATTCTGATCATCCACTGACAGTGTTACTGTGACGTTACAAAGCTTTCAGAACTTTTTTTTTCTTTCCATCAGGTGAGAACTGAACTCTGATTTGATTTCTTTGTGTGAAGATGATCGGTTTTGGTTGGTTGATTGGTTTTTACCAATCGGTATATTTATGTGCAGACATTTTCCAAACAGGAATGTCAGTGGCCAATGGTGTGACATTTGGGCTTGTTGATGAAACGGTTCGGTGACAGGGCATACACGGAGATGCCTTGCCACAAAGAAGGCCTGCACCTTGTGGAGTGATTTTAAATGCTTTCTGCCTTTGATAAAATCTTAGGACTTTATTACCATTAATCTTACTGTTCTGTTTTGGCTAGATTCACTTGCTAAGGTAATTGTCTCAAATTAACAGACTATATATATGTATACATAATCTATATATTCTGGTGTTTCCCAGGCTGCAATTTATGTGAATGTGTTGTAGAATAAATATGCAAACATACCAATGGATCTGTGTTTATTTAAACATTTTCACTGTGTACTTTTACCATTCATGGGTGAATGTAAGTACGCTACAGTTACTCCGTAACAATGACAACATTCACACATCTAAAAGAGTAAGAAAGGAGAATTTCACTGGCTGGATTTGCTATAATGTGGAGTGTACTGCACGCAGTTTACTCTACTGCACATCCCACACAAACTAACATAACTTAGGTTTGCTAGCTGGCTTGGTAATCGCCTTGTATGACCATTTAATTAGAGAATTCTATTCCTGTTGTGACTTAAGCAATATAAGTGCAGAGGTGGCACATTATATCAATGAACCCCCACCTATTACGGATGGAACTCATTCATTCAGCATTTAAGAAGACTGTTGCATGAAATGTTAAAGCTATCTACTGTAATGTTGCATATTGTTGGGCACAAGTGTAAACTACTGTTACAACCATCACACTTGTGTTACAGTGCTACATGAATGCCCTCCAATGCAGACAAACCTTTGTTTATTAGAAAATGTAGGCTACTATATTCAAGTCTGTTATGCAAGCAAAATAACTGCTGCACACACCTTCAGTGCCACCCTTAACCTACTCTTTTGTATAGCAAGTAGCTGGAGTTTTTTTTTTCCATGCACAAAGTCTCTAAAGTAGTGATTCTCAAACTTTTTCAGATTGCAGACCACTTAACCAGCAGCAAATGCATATAACTGCCCACAGCCACCACCAACTCCTGGGAGCAACTGAATATATCTGCTATATATATATATCTGCACCTGCTTATATCACTTACTGGAAAACTCTGCTCAAATTATTAATGGAAACAAATCATTTACTTTCAGAAGCAGCTATACAACTGTTGCTGCTCTCACTCGAATGGGGTGAGTGATGCAGCTTTTGATGAAATGCAAGCAACATTGTTGGGCTGCAATCTGTAGTGTCAGTCCCATATTGGGTGTCACATTTATTGGGTTTTCACTGTAGAACACTTGTCCGCAGTCCGCTTGGCCTGCCTGCATTGTGCTGCTTCACTAGGGCTTTTTCCAAGTCAGGACATGGCTAGCCAGCTGGTTAGCTAACGTACGCTGGCAAAATAGGCAGCAGCTAGCTAACAGCTAGCTAGTCAGGGTGGGATCGTGTTTTAAACATGTTGGCTCACCAAAGCATTTCAGACTTGGAGCCAGAAATTTTGGATCATCTGTCCAGCTGATAATGATTCAGTTGCTTCCCTCTGGCATAAACCCAGAAGGCTCCTACATCACTGAAACAGTAGGATATGTTTAATATCTACACACCTCAGTTTGTGCTGAGAATGTGGATAATGGCCTAGCCCATCGAGCAGACCATGAACAATTGTACAGAAACTGTGTTGAAATTGGCCTCTTCTATGGTATTTTCCCAGTTTCAACAAAATGCTCAATCTGTCTTCAGTGACTGCTTGTGAATTTTGCAGTCCTGAGCAGTATAATTGTATTTTATGAATTGTAGTTCATAAAATACAATTACACAGCATGCAATCATTGTAAAACCAAAAGAGTTTCTTTAAAATGCCCAAATGTGACAGCTCTTAGAGAGGATAGTTTTGAGAAAAACACATTGAATACAACCAAGGTTTTTGTTGCCTTACCCTGGTGGTTCTTCTGCACTTCTTCAGATTTCAAAATTTGGATTCTTATGCAACGCAATGTCAACACATTAAGGGAAGACAGCAAAATGGCAGTCATGTATTTCATCCAGCAGCTCTTGCTCAAGCTTTTTGGGGTGTTGCTCTTGTCTCCATCCTCTTTATTTAGCCTTTACATCTCAATAATGCAATAATAATTTGCATCCCCAGTATTCCAACTCCAGAAATGTACTTTAATATTTCTGGCATTCAGGTTAAGAGTTTAATATTTTACCTTCTTTCCAGTCTTATACATATAATATACACCTATAATAACACATCTACAGAATGCACAGTGGGTTTGTAATTCAAAATGAAACTTGAAACTGAGATGTTTTCTGGTGAGGTTTTCACAAAAACACATTGAATGCAAGCAAGGTTTTGTTGGCTTATCCTGGTGGTTCTTCTGCACTTCTTCAGTAGCCAGATTTCAAAATTTGGGTTCTTAGGCAACACAATGTCAACACATTAAGGGAAGATAACAAAATATGTCAATAACAGTCATGTACAACAGTCATGTGCCATCCCCAGAATTCCAACTCCAGAAATGTACTTTAATATTTCTGGCATTCAGGTAAAGAGTTTAATATTTTACCTTTTTTTCCAATCACAGACACTGTTTCTTGATGATCAAATAACAACATATTGACATACTGTCGAGCACTAGTGCACACTAATATACACCTATAACAACACATCTACAGAATGCACAGTGGGTTTGTAACTCAAAATGAAACTTGAAACTGGGGTGTTTTCTGGAGATATCCGGTAAATTATATTACATAAATGACATAATATTTATCATCAAATTTATCATCAAAACTATACATTTCTGACTTCAGGCAATTTTTCTCTCAAACATCAAATTTTACCTTTAGGTCTGAAGACTGAGGGGGAAGTCATCAAAACAGACTCTTTCCTGTAATTTGCATTGTAGTTTTTTATGAGAAGTGATACAATCTCAAAACAGCAGAGAGATTTAATCTGAAGGAACTGTCCTAACAGCTGCCCTGAATTGCTTTAGTAAATATCCAGATATTTTACATAAATAGGTGATATATTAACATGTAAGTTTGTATGTTGTTGTGGATAAGAGCATCTGCAAATCAAGTAATAAAAAATATTATCTATTAGTGAATAATGTCATAGTGGTATTGTAATATGCAAGGAAGCTGAAAATTGCAATGAAAATTGAGTGTCTTAGAGAAAGTGAGTGTTCTCAAACATGATAAATGTCATTTCCAGCATGAGGCTACGTGTGAGACCAATTATTGTTAACCCAATATCAGTGTAGTGGTGTCCAATATACTGCAGTGCCATGTAATAAGAAGTAAACAACTCGCTGATTACACTATGCATTATAATCTGAGCATTTCTTCATAAAAAGAGGTGTGTTATTTCCTTAATTACAGTAACCAGCGTCAGTGCTTCCTCTAACCTGCAGAGTGATATACTATTCTGTGCAATAACACCTATCTCCAAACAGCTGAGACTCACTCTGAAGAGGAGCTCTGTCCTAACACCTGCTCCAGGTAAGTCCAGAACTGCTCTGTCTACAAGAGTGTGGAGTATGTCAGTGTTACTGTTCAGTACTGCACATCAGTTACACTGAGGGTGCAATTCTTAGTAATACTCACAACGTGATTTATTGTGTGTGTTTTTTTCCCCATATAAGCGCACTCTAGAAGCTCATCCATGAAGTAGTCTGGACGTGTTCTCTGGCTTCAGTAACATCCCAGGTTAGTTTTTCTGAGAAAGAGATAACTGAAACAGTGGTGCAAATGATAATGACATTAGCAAACTTCCTCTTTAATTTCACTCCACTTCTACAACCACAGAGTAAAAACTCACACACTTCCAGGGGTCTCATTTAATATTACAAAAATATTTTATATATATTTGTATTTTTAAATATCAAATACAAAAAGTATTAAAACACTTTCACATTGCACTGAACATCCATTGATGAAATAATAGCAGTGAAAAAGCAGGATCTATTTTGTAAGAGCAACTTTTGTTTACAAATCATTACTCTCTGACTTTTCCTAACCTGTATTTTATGAAAAGTCTGTTGAGTCATTTTACGCACGAATGGTGCCTAAAGCTACTACACAGGCACAGACATGTCATCATCATCATCATCATCATCGTTTCATCATCTCATCGTTTTCTCCATCAAACACAGCAAGAACAAGCCAAAGTGAGACCTTTCCTGCCTTGAAGTTATCCAGCTAACACATAACATTCTCACAGGTTTTATGAATGTACTTTAATTCTTTCACACACAACCCTGTAAATACAGATTTTTTAAAAAAATCTTTTAAAATCAGGAAGTGCTTCTTAAGAAGAAACAGGCACATACTTCCTGCCAGCCTGGAGGAGCAGCTGTATCCAGCCTCCTTCACATGGCAAAGAACAGCTCCCAGCATGCAGTGCTAAGGGCCTCTAAGGCCTCTCATTGGAAGCCAGATATTATATGGGCTTCTTGCACCTCATCATACGCTGGGCAATGCATTGATACGCACACTTTACAGGTTAAACAGTAAGTGTCAAAAAAATCTTTTTAATATTTTGCTCTCATTTTAGAGTGGCCACCACAGAGCTCGAAGGACGTGAAGAATCACAAACATCAAACTCACCATCTGACCAGGAAACCATGAATTACACGCATAACTCGACTTTCCCGTCCCATAGTGAACTTGATGATTTTCTCACACATCTCCCACAATTCCAATTTCTCATTGTGGTCAACTGGATAACTCTCTGCATTGAGTTTCCTGTCATCTGTTGGGCCATTTTTGCCCTGTGTCATCTGGTTAAGAATGACAATGTTGCCCCTGTTTATGTCATAAACCTCCTCATTTCAGACATCCTCCAGCTCATTGGTAGACTAGGCATGGCGATTAAAAGAGAAAGTCAGCTAGCAGTTTTTCTATTATTCTTCATATACCCTTTTGGTTTAATAACCAGTGTTGTGTTCATGATGTGCATCGCTCTGGACAGATATGTTGCAATCGTCCATCCTCTGTGGTACCGTTATCGCCGCACTGTCAGAATCTCAGTCCTGATCTGTCTGGTTGCCTGGGTGTCTCCTTTTATACTGTATTTGCTGTGTGTAATTGCCATTCGTTATTTCACATCACTCGGTGTTTTGGTTGTCTCCATCTTCCTTATCCTTCCATTCCCTCTTCTTGTGTTTTTCTTGGTGGCCACATGGAGAGCTCTCTCCCGCTCCACCTCAGTGCCCGTCACAGAGAGGAAACGGATTCTGTGGATATTGTTCCTTGTCCTGGGCAACTATGCAGTGCTGTTCTTTCCCTCCATAGTATGTATTTTGATTTTTTCAGTGCATAAAGACCATGGATTTAACCTGCATCTCTTGAATGGTATAGCTACTGCATTACTGTTCATCAGCCCGCTGATGGACCCTCTGCTCTATATCTTCATGAGGAAGCATGCCAGTGACATTCTGAAGGTCCTACCCTGCTGTCAGAGACTGATTGGTCACCAGGAACACAGAGAGGATGCCACTGTTGAAACAGAAAATGCTACCAGTGTGTAGAACAGGCATTTACAATAGGGGTGTATGTACATATCTGGCTTTTTATTTTAACTTTCTTGGATTTGAATTCACATGTCCAGCTGTCATCCTTTGGTGTTAATTATTGCTTTCATTATGATGTCATTTTCCAGCACTTCTGTAAACTATTGTATTGCAGAGGCTATTGTTACATCAGTGGGCAAGCACTGCTTTACAGAGTACTGGCCTAAAAGCCTACACAGTGCTAACAAATTGAATGAATGGCCTAACCAATGATTGCCTGGGTTGACTCAAATCAGCCAGTCATCCTCTGTCCTTTACCGGCAGTCTTCAGAAACCTCTCTGACTGTAACCATGATAATGCATTCAACTGATGACTGTCTTCTGTGTGGTAACTTCTTTTATGGAAAAAGGAAGCCCTTGGGTGCCTTAATATAGTTCCAAAAGCTTCCAGTGAACTTCCAATAAGGGGATTGTAAGTGTAGATTTGTTTAGTCAGATTATTGTTATTTATTATTATTAAAGACGTGATACTTGTGTTTTCTAGAATAAAATCAAGTATTTACAAACAATCTGAATTTGTTCTGTGTTATGCTACTACAATTAAACTATTTCATATATACAGTATATATACATATATACTGTATATATATATATATATATATATATACTGTATATATATATATACATATATATATATATATATATATATATATATATATATATATATATACAGTATATATATATATAATATGTGATATAATTATATATATAAAATATAATATGTGTGTGTGTGTGTGGTGTGTGGTGTGTGTGTGTGTGTGTGTGAGATCACATAGGCATTCTTCTATTGCATGATTTTGTTTCTGTTGGACTAGGCAGCCAATGTCTCCTTGTCTCCTTTGATAAGCCTTGTTGTCATGTCACTTGCAATTGAGGAAGCAGCAAGCATTTTTGAGCAGTGCAGTCTGTGGATACCATATCTACGTGACCTAGAATTCTGAGTCACTGAAATTTATGCATCAATGGTGGCCATGTTCTTAATACCAGCAGGCAGAAGTCACCGAACACTAGGTTGAGATCAAAAATGTTGAACAGGAGACGGTTGTTATCTGAAATATACATTTTACCTTTGGGATTGAAGACTGAAGGGGAAGTCTTAAAAAATTAATCTAAACTTATTCTTTCTTTCTTATTAATATTGGCTGTTTCTAAAGAGGCTAAGAAGGGGATTTTTATATGTTGAACACAGAGATGCCCTTTTGCACATGGTGATGATATAATTATGAACAATATTAAATATTAGATAACAAGGTCTTACTGTGTTGATGATATTCCATACAGTGATTAGCAATCATATTGTATTCCTTCATTTTCTTCATAATGTTTATTCTTTCATTTCTTCATCACCCCACCCTCACCCATTAATATTATGGATGATGCCTCTGTAACTAAAGGTAGTCTCACTCTAAAATTTCCTGTGCTTGTGAAATAGTATGTAAAACAAATCATACCAATAAATGTACTTTTTAAAGAGTGTTTGTATCTAAAAAGACATAAAAGATTGTGACTGCAAATGTATGAGCCAACTTTCATAAATATCTGAATCCAACGTCAAACAAAAGTCAGTCCCATTTCACATGGCATGGGCCAATACTGGAAATGTCTTGGATTATGAAAACAATCTTCAATGTCCATGGTTTTTCTTTGATTGCAGTATGCATTTCTATTTGCGAGGCTTTTCTATTAAAATAATGTCATTTTTTCCATTCCACTAACCTGCGTCAGCTTTTCCTCTCTCTTGTATTGTTATTATTTATTCTGAGCGATGATACTGATCTCCAAACAGCTGAGAGACTCGCTCTGAAGAGGAGCTCTGTCCTAACACCTGCTCCAGGTAAGTCCAGAGCTACTGTGTCTACAAGGGTTACAGGGCTACAGCTGGGGGTGGGAGTTCATTAGCAGAACAGTGAAGTAAATCGAATATCCAGTACTTCACTGTCACTGTACTGTAGTGTAAATCACATGCAATCAAAGTTAAAACTGAGGGTTTAATTGAGTCTAAACACAATATGGTTTTGTTTCTTTTAAGACTGTCTCATTGTGCAAGTTTACAAAAAAAAAATTTGTGACAGCTTGATATGTTATCCCTATATATGACAATAACCTGGGAGTAATAGTTTTTTTGTTTGCTTTAATCACACATATATACTTACTCTGGATGTTTACCCATGAAATATCGTAGAGATGTGCTCTGGTAATGGTCTGGATGCACAGGTTTCAAGGGGTCTAATGTATTATTACAATTTGAAAAAAGTCAGCTTCACTCAGAGTTCCTTGGATAATTAATACACTTAACTACAGGGAGCGACACCATACTTTGTTTTCTATTACAGATGGTTTTGACACTGTCTGAATTGGCTTAGTGTTGTTTTAGCAAACATTTTCACAAAAGCTATTTTGGATACAGACTACACCTGAAGCTAACTCACAGCACAGGGATGGCATTCTGGGATATGTAGTAAGGCTGCTATAATGCAGGAAAACTGAACAATAAGCCAGAAAGCAAAGATGCAAATGCTCTGTCAGCTGTATGCTGTCAACGAGCACATGTCTATTATAATTGACTATTCAGTCTGGGAAAGACACAGCATGTGTTCAGGGCCTTTAATATCTCCATACAAACATCATTTGGGCTAGTTTTACCTCACCATAAACTTCAAATCTGCAAAGGTGATACTTTTTTCTCTGATTTTTAGGGTGACCACTGAGGACCCTAAGAGACGCAAAGAATCGCAAACATCAAACCCACCATTTGACCAGGATACCATGGATGGTTTGAACTTAACGATTCATGACTTAATGTCCAACTTCAAAAACCTGACCGCGGTTCATTTGGCCACCTTCTTCTTCAGCTGGATTACCTTCTGCATTGAGCTTCCTGTCATCTGTTGGGCCATTTTTGCCCTGTATCGTCTGGTTAAGAATGACAACGTTGCCCCTGTCTATGTCATAAATCTCCTCATTTCAGACATCCTCCAGCTCATTGGTAGACTAGGCATGGCGATTAAAAGAAAAAGTCAGCTAGCAGTTTTTCTAGTATTCTTCATATACCCTTTTGGTTTAATAACCAGTGTTGTGTTCATGGTGTGCATCGCTCTGGAGAGATACCTTGTGATCGTCCATCCTCTGTGGTACCGTTATCGCCGCACTGTCAGAATCTCAGTCCTGATCTCTCTGGCTGCCTGGGTGACTCCTTTAATTCTACCACTAATAAGTGGGATTTTTGTTGGTTTTCTCAGACAGCTACAGTATATTTCTATTTTCTTCTTCATCTTCCTTATCTCTCCATTCCCTCTTCTTGTGTTTTTCTTGGTGGCCACATGGAGAGCTCTCTCCCGCTCCACCTCAGTGCCCGTCACAGAGAGGAAAAGGATTTTGTGGATATTGTTCCTTGTTCTAGGCAACTATACTCTGCTATTCTTTCCCGCCATACTATTCTCTTTGATTGGATCAGTGTCAAGTACACATATATTTAAACTGGATCTCTTGGACAATATATGTACTGCATTACTGTTCATTAGTCCGCTGATGGATGCTGTACTCTATATCTTCATGCGGAAGGATGCCAATGACACTCTGAAGGTCCTACCCTGCTGTCAGAGACTGTCTGGTAACCATAATCACAGACAGGCTGCCACTGTTGGAAGAGAAAATGCTACTGGTGTGTAGAACAGTGGAACAGGTGTTTACAGCAGAGAGTGGTACACATTTTCTTGGGGTGGGCAGGGAAGCAAACAGTAAAACAATGGAGAGAATGACCATAATGAGCTTCCTTCTTCATTTCCTTCTTAATTTCCTTCCTTCTCTACAGCCACACAGTAAAAACACATGGATTTAATATTATAGCTGTCAAAAACTATTTATTTCACTCAGCATCCTCTGAATTAATAATGGTACATAAAGAATATGATTTTGCATTACAAATGGATCTAAATGGTTTTGAATTCCCACTGTACAGTTTCAACCCTCATTTGGTGGTGTATTATGGACACAGATCATATAGCTAATATACAAGCATGTGCATATTGTAGGTGAATCTGTATGACACTTTCTGTTTTCATTTATTCAGTGGCTTGTATATTATGGCTTATTTTCATAATGTTTAACACTTTTAACGCTTCAATAAATAATGTTGAAATACTTGTTAACATTTTGATTTTATTGTGTTCAATGAACTGCAAATGAGATCTTATGATTTAAAGAGAAACATGCAAAATGCCAAGATAAATGAGTCACCTACCAATAAGGGCAAAGTTGTCAGAATTTGCATCGTTGCCTTGCCATGGTGGCTCTTCCACACTTCTTCAGGAGCCAGATTTCAAGATTTGTGTTCATATGCAACACAATGTCAACACATTAAGGTAAGATAACACAATGTGTCAAAAACAGTGATGTACATCATCCAGCGGCTGTTGCTCAAACTTTTTGGGGGTGTTTCTGAACAATTCATGACCAGTAATGTTGTTCTTGTCTCCATCCTCTTAAGTTAGCCTTTAAGACTCAATAATGCCACTTATCTCATGGCTCCCTTGTTGCATCCCCACTATTCCAACTCCTGAAATGTACATTTACATTTACATTTCTGATATTCAGGTAAAGAGTTTAATATTTTACCTTTTTTTCCTATTTCAGGGACTGTTTTTGGATGATCATGTAACACAAAGCAATAGGAATCCAACTGCAGAGACCAAACAGCAGCACAGATGGGTTGTGAAGAAACAAAGTAACTTTTACTAGAGTCTTGAAAACAAAACCAAGCTTTATACACAGACACAGACACAGACAAATGGCAGGGCAGCTCAAGACTGAGCGACGAACCAGGGAACAAACAGGGTTTATATAAAACACAAAGCACAAGGCACAAACAGGAAGACAGGACCTCTGGTGGCAGTCCAGGGAAGCAGCAGGCAAAAGTCATCAAAATAGACTCTCTGAATATCATGAATTCTGGCTCTTTCTAAAGAGGTTTAGAAGGGGCTTTTTTGATAAGCTGGTCACAAACACACGGTTTTTCAGAGGATAATGGCATAAACGTAAACAATATTAGTTTAGAGATTAGTCAACAGGGACTTACTGTGTTATGAGTGTTATTATTTGAGAAATAAGTCTTGCTAACGCAGACACTCCAATACCAACAGAGAGAACTAGCCATGTGCCTGAAGAGGACATGGGTATAGCTTCACAGATGCAGCACAAGATCTAAGATCTCAGGGACCCAATGAGAGTATGTTTGCATTGCTTTAGCAATCATATTTTACTTCTATACCCCCGCTCACCCACCATAAGGCTGACATCTCTGAAAACTGGAAGTTGCCTCACGCAGATGTGCTGTACTCATAAAATAGTCTGTGAACATATGCTAAAACTATTGTCTGAATTAAAGAGATCTAAAAGATTGTGACTGCAAATGAGTGAAAAGACTTTCATCATAGTCCCAGTTCACATTTAGAGAACAACTGGAATTTGAAATTTTGCATAATGAGAATAATCTTCAATGATCAGTTTTTTTTTGTTACTGTATTTCTGTCTGTGAGCATTTGTAGATATAAGGCATGGTACTCTACTATTCCACTAACCCACATCAACTCCTGTAATCTGCGTAGTTAGTAATTTTTCTGAGAAATTATACAATCTCAAAACAGCAGAGATTTAATCTGAAGGAACTGTCCTAACAGCTGCCTTGAATTGCTTTAGTAAATATACAGATATATAAATGGGTGTTGTATTTACATGCAACTATGTATGTTGTTGTGGAAAAGAACATCTGCAAATCAAATAATTAAAAAATATTATCCATTAGTAAATAATGTATTAGTACATACACATGCATAGTGGTATTGTAATATGCAAGGAATCTGAAAATTGCAACAAATTCTGATGGCAACAGGTACATGTGTAACTTCAAATGAATGCCTTAGAGAGATGGTGAGTGTTCTCAAACATGATAAATGTCATTTCCAGCATGAGGCTACAAGTGAAACCAATTATTGTCAACCCAATATCAGTGTACTGTTGTGCAGTATATTGCAGTGTTGTGTAATAAGAAGTAAATAACATCTTTCTTTACACTATGCATTAAACTTTGAGCATTTCTTGATAAAAAGAGGTGTGTTATTTCCTTATATACACTAACCAGCATCAGTACTTCCTCTAATCCGTGGAGTGATATAATCTTCTGTGCAATAACACCTATCTCCAAACAGCTGAGACTCTATTGTGAGCAATGATGCCGATTTTTCAGTCAGCTGAGTGACTCGCTCTGAAGAGGAGCTCTGTCCTAACACCTGCTCCAGGTAAGTCCTGAGCTGCTCTGTCTACAAGGGTTTGGGCTACAGCTGTGGGGTATATCAGTGTTACTGTTCAGTAATGTAGATCAGATAGTGTATCACTTTAACTGTACATTGCTGTACATCAGATACAGTCTGGGTTAACACAAAAGGTGCAATTCAATACAATAATCAAAATGTGGCTTCCGGTGTTTTTTTTTTGGTTGTTTTACACCTTTTAGTGTACAAGTTCTATAATTCCATTGACATTGGATACACTGAGTCATAACACTGAAAATGATCCAATTTTCTTTTTTTTTTCCATACAAGAGCATTCTAGAATCTCATCCATGAAATAGTCTGGACGTGTTCCCTGGCTTTGGCAACATCCCAGGTTAGTTTTTCTGGAAAGGCAATCAGTGAAATGTGTTGCAAATTATAATGACAATGGCAAACTTCCCTCTTAATTTCACTCTACTTGTGCAACCACAGAGTGAAAACACATGCATTTCCAGGGGTCTCATTTAATATTACAAAAAAATTTTTTGTTTCTATTTTTTAAAACATGAAATACAAACAAAAATATTAAAAATGCTTCCACATTACACTGTGCATACCTTGATTAAAAAATAGCTGTAAAAAAGCACGATCGATTCTCAAAGAGCAACAATTTCATTTACAACTCCTTGAATTCACTTAACCTATATTTTCGTATAAGCTTGTAGAGTTATTTTACACACAAACGGTACCTAAAGCTACTACACAGGCACAGACATATCATCATCATCATCATCATTTCATTGTGTCATCATTGCTGTCAAACACAACAAGAACAAACCATAGTGAGATCTTTCCTGGCGTGAAGTTATCCAGCTAACACATAACGTGCTCACAGCTTTGCCGCATTAGTGTAGGAACACAATAACATTTGTTACCTCAGTTATATTTAGAAGATATCCAGAATTTGTGTCCTTCAGTAAAGATGAGGCTTCAAAGATTTCAAAATAACAATATTCCAATATATTGCCTTCTTCAGTGAAAAGGTAAATATAAACAAAGAAATTCATGAATTCTGATATTTGATAAATGTGATGGCAAAAGAAAGTCATCAGAATGACACCATTTCACTGAAGAAGGCAGTCTGCTTAAGTCTTAAAAACCTTTAACCTCATCTTTACTGAGAAATATTGAGTGAAGATCTTTTATGAATGTAGTTTGTTTAATTCATTTGCCACACAACCCTGTAAATACCAGTTTTTAAAAAGCTTTTAAAAACATCAGGGCTTATTAAGACGAAAAGGGCACATATGGCGATGTAGATATTTTGGTATGCTGCCTTCATCAATGAAAAGGTATATTAACAGAGAAACACATGAATGCTCTGTTGTTTGATACACATGAGGGCAAAAGAAACAATCGTCAGAATCGCACCATTTCACTATAGAAGTCAGTCTGCTTAAATCTTTGAAGCTTTAACCTCATTTTTTCTGAGAAAAGTTGAGTGGAGTTTTTATGAATGTACTTTCTTTAATTCTGTCAACACGCAACACTGTAAATAGAGACTTTTTAAAATCTTTTAAAAAAAGGAAGTGCTCATTAAGAAGAAACAGGCACATACTTCCTGCCATCCTGGAAGAGCAGCTGTATCCAGCCTCCTTCACATGGCAAAGAACAGCTCCCAGCATGCAGTGTGAAGGGCCTCTAAGGCCTCTCATTGGAAGCCAGATATTATATGGGCTTCTTGCACCTCACCATACACTGGGCAATGTATGGATACACACACTTTACAGGTTAAACAGTAAGTGTCAACAAAATCTTTTTTATGTTTTGCTCTCAATTTAGAGTGGCCACCACAGAGTTCGAAGGACATGAAGAATCACAAATGTCAAACTCACCATCTGACCAGGAAACCATGAATTACACGCATAACTTCACTCTTCCATACTATGGTGAACCTGATGATTTTCATAGATATCTCCAACTACATGAATATTTCACTGTGTTCAACTGGATAACTCTTTGCATTGAGTTTCCTGTCATCTGCTGGGCAATTTTTGCCCTATATCATCTGATTAAGAATGACAATGTTGCTCCTGTTTATGTCATAAACCTCCTCATTTCAGACATCCTCCAGCTCATTGGTAGATTTGGTCTCTTGCTTAGTTCAAATACACCAATGTATATAGCATTTGATGCGGTTACATGTTTTGGTGTATTTACCAGTGTTGTGTTCATGGTGTGCATCGCTCTGGAGAGATACCTTGTGATCGTCCATCCTCTGTGGTACCGTTATCGCCGCACTGTCAGACACTCAGTTCTGATCTCTCTGGTTTTTTGGGTGATTTCTTTAATTGCACTACCAATATGTGTGGTTTCTGTTTATTTCCTTTGGCAAGAACAGTTTGTCTTTCTGTTCTACTTTATCTTCCTTATCTCTCCATTCCCTCTTCTTGTGTTTTTCTTGGTGGCCACATGGAGAGCTCTCTCCCGCTCCACCTCAGTGCCCGTCACAGAGAGGAAAAGGATTCTGTGCACATTGTTCCTTGTTCTGGGCAACTATGCAGTGCTGTTTTCTCCCTTCACTTCATATTTTTTCATTGTATCAGTAGCTAGAACATATAACAACCTTACCTTACTCCACTTGCACAGAGCAGGTTTTGCATTAGTGTTCATTACCCCATTGATGGACGCTGTATTCTATATCTTCATGAGGAAGCATGCCAATGACACTCTGAAGGTCCTACCCTGCTGTCAGAGACTGAGTGGTCACCAGGAACACAGAGAGGATGCCACCGTTGAAACAGAATATACGACCAGTGTGTAGAACAGTGGAACAGGTGTTTACAGCAGGAAGGTGAACATATTTTATTGTGGGGGGCTGGGGGTTCAGGGAAGCAAACAGTGAAACAGTGGAGAAAATGACCATGATGAGCTTTTTACCACAGAGTAAAAACACACTCATTTAATATTACAGCTGTCAAAAACTGTAAATTTCACTCAGCATCTATTAATAATGGTACATAAAGAATATGATTTTACATTACAAATGGATGTGTTTCTGAATGGTTTTGAATTCATATTTTACAGTTTAAGCCCTCATTTTTAGGTGTATTATGGACACAGATCATACCATAGCTAATACACAAGCATGTGCATATTGTAGGTGAATCTGTATGACACTTTCTGTTTTCATTTATTCAGTGGCTTGTATGTTATGGCTTATTTTCATAACATTTAAAAACACTGTTGAATAAAAAATGTTTAATCATTTTTATTGTGTTCAATGAGATGCATGTTAGAGTTCATAATTTAAAGAGAAACATGCAAAATACCAAGGTAATGTCCTTTTCTAGAGGTACCAATGGCACATTTTGTGGGTCCTTTATTACTCATGTACACCTTTATCTGTTAGTTTCTTTTATTACAAGAGTCAGAACATGCAGGTAAGCCTTTTAAAGAAGTAAGTTGACTTATGCTTAAATGCATAGACATGTATAAAAATTGAAGTTGATGTCTATGTATGAATTTCTTTCCAAAAAAAAAATACTTTTAAAAAATATTTCTTGGCTATTTTGTAGAATCTAAAATTTAAAATAGTTTTGATTTGTTTATAAAACGTTTTTGGTCACTGCATAATTCCATTTCTGTTATTTCATGGATTTGATACCATTATATTTACTATTATACTTGGTGGTTGCTTTGGATAAAAGTGTCTGTCAAATGAATAAATGTAAATGTAATAAATGTAAATGTACATAAATGCAAATATGCAAATAAATGTAAATGTAAATGTAGCTTTTTTAGTCTCCCTGCTACCTCTGAATGTCAGATATTGACCTCTACTCTGTGTTGTTCTCCATTCCACTCCACCCCAATAGTCAATATCTTTTTGCTTTTGCTTATAATGGCTTGCAATATACCTGGACCAGGTTTCCCCAGGGCTACACAGAGAGCCTCTTTGTATATGCGCCTCGTGCTAGAAGGTGGAAGTACAATTTTGCAATATGCAGATAATATCTTGGTTGCCCCATTCTCTGTGCACAGCTGTGAGACTGACACCCTCCTACTTTTGAATCATCTTGCCATGAAAGTCCACAAATCCTAGAGGCTCATGCTCTCCCGCTCACAGCTTCACATGTTGCAGAACTGTTTGCTCTCACTGGAGTGTGCATCCTAGCTGAAGGAAAGACTGCTAACATTTATACGGATTCCTGCTATGCTTTTGGTCTTACAGAAGCAGAGTATACTACTGTACAACAGTCCTTAGAACACAGAATCTAAAAAATATCACAATACTACATGCAGAATAAGTATCAGATACTAGAGGTATCAGGTGCATTCTGAAGAGGTGGGTTTTCAGTCTGCGTCAGAAGATGGCCAGTGATTCTGCTGTCCTAACCTCTGCGGGAGTTCATTCCTCCACTGAGGGACCAGTACAGACAGGGATCGTGTCTGAGATTAGTGGGAAGACAAGCCAAGAGGGAGTTACAGAAAAGGAGAGGACCAGGGCCTGCACTGGGAGCTGTGTTGAATAGGAGATAGGAGGAGATCCTTCAGATGAGTACAAGAAGAATGTGCATGCCTGACTCACCACTGCCACCTAAGAGAAGAAGGACAGTTGTACCATTATCACCACACTGTCAGAATCTCAGTCCTGATCTCTGTAGTTGCCTGGGTGTCTCCTTTCATACTGTATTTCCCGTGTGAAATTGCCATTCGTTATTTTGCATCAATCGGTGTTCTGGTTGTCCTCATCTTCCTTATCTCTCCATTCCCTCTTCTTGTGTTTTTCTTGGTGGCCACATGGAGAGCTCTCTCCCGCTCCACCTCAGTGCCCGTCACAGAGAGGAAACGGATTCTGTGGATATTGTTCCTTGTCCTGGGCAACTATGCAGTGCTGTTCTTTCCCTCCATAGTATGTATTTTGATTTTTTCAGTGCATAAACACCATGGATTTATCCTGTATCTCTTGACCACTATAGCTTCTGCATTACTGTTCATCAGCCCGCTGATGAAGGTCCTACCCTGCTGTCAGAGACTGATTGGTCACCAGGAACACAGAGAGGATGCCACCGTTGAAACAGAATATACGACCAGTGTGTAGAACAGTGGAACAGGTGTTTACAGCAGGAAGGTGAACATATTTTATTGTGGGGGGCTGGGGGTTCAGGGAAGCAAACAGTGAAACAGTGGAGAAATGACCATGATGAGCTTTTACCACAGAGTAAAAACACACTCATTTAATATTACAGCTGTCAAAAACTGTAAATTTCACTCAGCATCTATTAATAATGGTACATAAAGAATATGATTTTACATTACAAATGGATGTGTTTCTGAATGGTTTTGAATTCATATTTTACAGTTTAAGCCCTCATTTTTAGGTGTATTATGGACACAGATCATACCATAGCTAATACACAAGCATGTGCATATTGTAGGTGAATCTGTATGACACTTTCTGTTTTCATTTATTCAGTGGCTTGTATGTTATGGCTTATTTTCATAACATTTAACACTTAACATTTCAATAAAAAGTGTTGTTAAAGTGTTGATTTTATTGTGTTCAGTAAACTGCATATTAGCTCTTATGATTTAAAGAGAAACATGCAATATACCAAAATAAATGAGTCATCTACCAATAAAGGCAAAGTTGCTGCAAAAAAACATACAGATCACCATTTATGACTTGCACACTGAAAATCAGAATTTGCATTGTTGCCTTACCCAGACTACTTCAGAGGGCAGATTTCAAGATTTGGATTCTTATGCAACATAATGTCAACACATTAAGGGAAGATTAAAAAAATGTAACAGCTCTCTCTCAATTTATGACCAGTTATGTTGCTCTTGTCCCCATCCTCTTCAATGCCACTTATCCCATAGTTCCCTTGTTGCATCCCCAGAAAATTCCAACTCCAGAAATGTACTTTTACATTTCTGACATTCAAGTGAAGTGTTTAATATTTCACCAGTTTTTCTTATTTCAGGTACTGTTTTTGGATGATCATGTAACAAGGAGAATGTAAATGTAGCTTTTTTAGTCTCCCTGCTACCTCTGAATGTCAGATATTGACCTCTACTCTGTGTTGTTCTCCATTCCACTCCACCCCAATAGTCAATATCTTTTTGCTTTTGCTTATAATGGCTTGCAATATACCTGGACCAGGTTTCCCCAGGGCTACACAGAGAGCTTCTTTGTATATGCGCCTCGTGCTAGAAGGTGGAAGTACAATTTTGCAATATGCAGATAATATCTTGGTTGCCTCATTCTCTGTGCACAGCTGTGAGACTGACACCCTCCTACTTTTGAATCATCTTGCCATGAAAGTCCACAAATCCTAGAGGCTCATGCTCTCCCGCTCACAGCTTCACATGTTGCAGAACTGTTTGCTCTCACTACAGTGCGCATCCTAGCTGAAGGAACTGCTAACATTTACACGGATTCCCGCTATGCTTTTGGTCTTACAGAAGCAGAGTATACTACTGTACAACAGTCCTTAGAACACAGAATCTAAAAATCATCACAATACTACATGCGGAATAAGTATCAAATACTAGAGGTATCAGGTGTTAGAGGTGGGGACTGAAGTGGAACCAAGATGCATTCTGAAGAGGTGGGTTTTCAGTCTGCGTCAGAAGATGGCCAGTGATTCTGCTGTCCTAACCTCTGCGGGGAGTTCATTCCTCCACTGAGGGACCAGTACAGACAGGGATTGTGTCTGAGATGAGTGGGAAGACAAGCCAAGAGGGAGTTACAGAAGAGGAGAGGACCAGGGCCTGCACTGGGAGCTGTGTTGAATATATAATGAGATAGGAGGAGATCCTTCAGATGAGTACAAGAAGAATGTGCATGCCTGACTCACCACTGCCACCTAAGAGAAGAAGGACAGTTGGCTACCAAGCATTACACCAAGGCTTTTGACAGTGCTATTTGTGGTAAGGCTTGTAGAGTCTAGTCTGAGGGAGATGTCTTGAAATGGGGTGGACTTGGATGGGAAGAAAAGCATCTCAGTCTCATCTCAGGTTAAACTTTAGGCGGTAGTCCACCATCAACTGTGAAATATCTTTCAGGCAAGCTGAGATGCATTCAGAAACCTGTGTCAGACTGCAGAAACGACAGGAAGAGTTGAGTGTCGTCTGCAAAGAAATGATACGAAAAACCATGGGAGGAAATGACAGCACACAATGTCAACACATTTTGGGAACATAACAAAATGACAGTCATGTACATCATCCAGCAGCTCTTGCTCAAGCTTTTTGGGGCTGTGTTACGGCTTCCTTGCTGTCCAGGGGATAGACTCTCGCTTGCACTAGAAATGCGGCTGACCCGGAATGGTGAAGCTGGAAAGAAGAACTGGGACTCACCTCAGCCAGGTCGCCGAACCTTTTATTTATAAGTGTTTTTCTTAGAACACGGCGTTATTCCAACGGGAAGAAAAACAGCACTGGATGTGCATGCCTGACTCACCACTGCCACCTGAGAGAAGAAGGACAGTTGGCTATCAAGCATTACACCAAGGCATTTGACAGTGCTATTTGTGGTAAGGCTTGTAGAGTCTAGTCTGAGGGAGATGTCTTGAAATGGGGTGGACTTGGATGGGAAGAAAAGCATCTCAGTCTCATCTCAGGTTAAACTCTAGGCGGTGGTCCACCATCCACTGTGAAATATCTTTCAGGCAAGCTGAGATACATTCAGAAACCTGTGTCAGACTGCAGAAACGACAGGAAGAGTTGAGTGTCGTCTGCAAAGAAATAATACGAAAAACCGTGGGAGGAAATGACAGGGCCGAGAGATTGCGTCTAAAGAGAGAAGAGGAGAGGGTCTAGTACAGAGCCTTGAGGGACACCTGTAGACAGGCTGTGGGGTCCAGACAACCCACTGTTCCAGGACACCCTGAAAGTGCGTCCATCAAGGTAGGATTCAACCCAAAGGAGAGTGGTGTCAGCGATCCCCAACGTAGCCAGGTCAGATAGAAGTAGAGTGTGCTCCCCTGTGTCAGAGGCTGTGTCAAAGGCTGCAGAATCATTTACGTTCAGATGCAGCTATACAACTGTTGCTGCTCTCACGCAAATGGGATGAGTGGTGCAGCTTTTGATGAGATGGGAGCAACCTTGTCGGGCTGCAATCTGGAGCATCAGTCCCATATTGGGTTTCACACTGAGCCAGTGTGACCGTTGGCCCAGCGTGGAACACAGTCCACTTGGCCTGCCTGCATTATGCTGCCTCACTTGGCCTTTTTCCAAGTCAGGACATGGCTAGCCAGCTAATTAGCTAACATACGCTGGAAAAGTAGGCATCAGCTAGCTAGCAGCTAACGAGTCAGGGTGGGATCATGTTTTAAACGTGTTAGCTCACCAAAGCATTTCAGACTTGGAGCCAGAAATTTTGGATCATCTGTCCAGCTGACAATGATTCAGTTGCTGCCCTCTGGCATAAACCCAGAAGGCTCCTACATCACTGAAACAGTAGAATATGTTTAATATCTACACACCTCAGTTTGTGCTGAGAATGTGGATACTGGCCTGGCCCATGGAGCAGACCATGAAAAAAGCAGAAATTTTGTTGAAATTGGCCTCTTCTATGGTATTTTCCCATTTTCAACAAAATACTCGATCTGCCTTCGGTGACTGCTTGTGAATTTTGTAGTCCTGAGCAGTATAATTCTATGCTATGAATTGTTTTTCATTTTGGAGAATAAATCACATCTCCAGGGTAACAAGTGCACAGCATGCAATCATTGTGAAACCATACTAAATTCTTTAATTTGGCCAAATGTGACAGCTCTTATAGAAGGTGGTTTTCACAAAAACACATTGAATGCAAGCAAGGTTTTTGTTGCCCTGCCCCGGTGGCTCTTCTGCACTTCTTCAAAAGCCAGATTTAAAGATTTGGATTCTTATGCAACACAACGTAAACGCATCAAGGGAAGATAACAAAATGTTTCAATGACAGTCGTGTACATCACCCTGCAGCTCTTGCTCAAGCTTTTTGGGGCTGTTTCTGTACAGCTAGCTGTGCCGCTCTTGTCTCCATCCTCTTTATTTAGTCTTTAAGTCTAAATAATGCCAGTTATCTCATAACTCCCTTTTTGCATACCCAGTATTCCAACTCCGGAAATGTACATTCATATTTCTGGCATTCAGGTAAAGATTTTAATATTTTACTCTTTTTCCAATCACAGGGACTGTTTTTGGATGATCAGCTAAGGAAATATTGACCTATTGTCAAGCACTAGCGCACTCTAACATAAACCTATAACAGCATATTTACACAATGCACAGTGGGTTTATAATTCATAATGAAACATGAAACTGGGATGTTTTCTGGTGATATCATTTAAATGATTACATTACATAAATGACACAATATTCATCAGATCAAAACTATACAATTCTAACTTCATACAATTTTTATCTAAAACATCAAATTTTACATTTGGGTCTGAAGACTGAAGGGGAAGTAATCAAAATAGACTCTCAGTATCATTAATTCTGGCTCTTTCTTAAGAATTTTAGCAGGAGCTTTTTTGATAGATTGGATACAAACAAAACTGTTTTTCAGAGCAGCATCAGTGTTCTCCAGTAAAGTTGAGGCTTCAAATATTCCATGTTGCCAAAGTTTTGGTACATTACCTCTTTCAGAGAAATTTGTGAATGCTCTGTTATTTGTTACATGTGATGGAAAAAGAAACAATCATCAGAACGACACCATTTCACTGAAGAAGGCAGTCTGCTTAAGTCTTCCAAACTTTAACCTCATCTTCCTTGAAAAACACTCAGCAGATATCTTATGATTGCAGTCTGTTTAATTCTTTCGACACACAATCCTGTAAATATAGATTTTCAAAAATCTTTTAAAATCAGGAAGAGCTTATTAAGAAGAAAAGGGCACATACTTCCTGCCAGCCTGGAGGAGCAGCTGTACCCAGCCTCCTTCAGAAGGCAAAGAACAGCTCCCAGCATGCAGTGCTAAGGGTGTCTAAGGCCTCTCATTGGAAGCCAAATATTATATGGGCTTCTTTTATCTCACCAAAAACTGCGCAATGTATGGACATACATATTTTAGTTAAAACAGTAAGTATCAACAAAACCTTTTTTTTGTTCTCATTTTAGAATGGCCACCACAGAGCTTGAAGGACGTGAAGAATCACGAACATCAAACTCAGCAACTGACCAGGACACCATGGATTACCCGGATTACTCAAATCCTACGTTCTCTCATGAATATGATTATGACAGCAATTACACTGACATCCCAGCATCTTATGAATTTCAAGTTGTGTTTGAATGGATAACTCTTTGCATTGAGTTTCCTGTCATCTGCTGGGCCATTTTTGCCCTGTATCATCTGGTTAAGAATGACCATGTTGTCCCTGTTTATGTCATAAACCTCCTCATTTCAGATATTATCCAGCTCATTGGTAGACTTGGCCTTTTGATTGATTTTACAAGTGAATCAATGATATTGATTTTTGCAGCAGTAACGCTGTTTGGTATATTAACCAGTGTTGTGTTCATGGTGTGCATCGCTCTGGAGAGATACCTTTTGATTGTCCATCCTCTGTGGTACCGTTGTCGCCGCACTGTCAGAATCTCAGTCCTGATCTCTGTGGCTGCCTGGGTCTCTCCATTCATATTGATTCTGCAGTGGGAGATTACCAATAATTATTCTGGACATTTAGACAAGGCATACTTGACATTATTTATCTTCCTTATCTCTCCATTCCCTCTTCTTGTGTTTTTCTTGGTGGCCACATGGAGAGCTCTCTCCCGCTCCACCTCAGTGCCCGTCACAGAGAGGAAAAGGATTCTGTGCACATTGTTCCTTGTTCTGGGCAACTATGCAGTGCTGTACTTTCCCTGCGCTTTATATTGTTTGATTGAATCAGTACCAAGTGGACATGAATTTGACCTCTTTCTCTTCAGCAGTGTAAGTTCTGCATTAGTGTACATTAACCCATTGATGGACGCTGTACTCTACATCTTCATGCGGAAGGATGCCAATGGCACTCTGAAGTTCCTACCCTGCTGTCAGAGACTGATTGGTCACCAGGAATACAGAGAAGCTGCCAGTGTTGAAACAGAAAATACTACCAGTGTGTAGAACAGTGGAACAGGTGTTTACAGCAACGAGTTGTTGCTGGGGGGATGAAAATGACCATAATGAGCTTCATCCTTTATTTCACACTGTCTCTTCACTACCTCAGGGTAAAAAACACATTCATTTTAATATTACAGCTGTCAAAAACTGTAAATTTCACTCAGCATCCTCTGAATTAATAATGGTACATAAAGAATATGATATTACATTACAAATGGATTTGTTTCTGAATGGTTTTGAATTCACATTGTACAGTTTAAGCCCTCATTTTTTGGTGTAGTATGGACACAGATCATACCATAGCTAATACACGAGCACATGCATGTTGTAGGTGAATGTTTGACACTTTCAGTTTTCATTTATTCAGTGGCTTGTATATTATGGCTTATGTTCTTAACATTTAAAAACACTGCTGAATAAAAAATGTTGAAAGGTTTTTTGTGTTCAATGAAATGCCTGTTAGAGCTCATAATTTAAAGAGAAACAATTACCAAGATAAACAAGCCATCTACCAATAAGGGTGATATATTTATACTATTTTTATTCCTGGCACTAGATTTGGTCAAGGAATTGTTCCTTACTGGCATTTAATTGGTTTATTCAAAGGCAGTGAAAGTATGCAAGGATGACAGCTCTCAGAAATTGTACAGCTTACACTAAGCATTCTCAGAGCTCTGCTACACTGTTGTAGAAACACAACAGTATTCATTACAAAGTTGTTGCAAAAAACACACAGATCACCATTTAGGTGCTGCAGACTGAAAATCAGAATTTGCTATTTAAAACAGATAGTGGAAGAGCAATGACCATAGTAGCAGTAACTATTTACCTTTAGGAAACACCCTTTTGAAGCTGAAGCCTACTACTTATTCCTGTGAGTATTGCACAAACTCAGAGACAGACAAGTGTAAGCTGGTTGCCAGGGTCTCCACTGGAATAACCTGTCCCCAGGTAAGGAGACAGGGTCAGGGGACATCTCCCACATCCTTTTTCCCCATAAATTCCCTCCTCTTCATCACTAGCCTGGATTACCTGGGTCACAGGTGGTGCAACAGCCGGGAGACGGCACAAAGATGCAGCTTCGGGGGGTTTCATTGGTTGATCTGCGGCAGGTTATTTACCATAATTGGCTCCTCCTGTTACAAATGTGTCCCAGTGTTGGCTGGGTGGCTGGAGGACAAATGCAGAGCTCTGGTGTCAGCTGCTTCTGTTGGGCTGATGACACTTAACAAGTACAATCCTCCTTCCATTAAAACTCCTTCCACAGCAATACTGAGTTAAACAGTTTTACCACTGAATTGTTTGCTCTTAAAGGGTCTTTACAGACGAAGTCATTTTATTAAGAGTACATTAAGGGCCGTGCGTTTCTCATTTGAGCTGTACATACGATCAATTCCAGTCATGAAGTTTTCCAATATCTGAATGTGTAACACCTACAACCCAGCAGTGCATATTTATTGTTTTTGTGTGTGTGTGTGTGTGTGTGTGTGTGTGTGTGTGTGTGTGTGTGTGTGTGTGTGTGTGTGTGTGTGTGTGTGTGTGTGTGTGTGTGTGTGTGTGTGTGTGTGTGTGTGTGTGTGTGTGTGTGTGTGTGTGTGTGTGTGTGTGTGTGTGTGTGTATAGGGGGTTGCAACAAATGATAACTACCCTGAACAGCTGCATTGAGCAGATCAAATACATTTATGAAATTATACACAAGGGTTGTCTTCAGGGAAAAAAAGCACTAACGATTTACCAAAAGTTATCAAAACACTGTATGAAGCACTTGTATGTGCACCAAAAGGAGTACACATTTTTCAAATTCATGATGTAGAGAGGATTCTAATGGGTATAAAAACTCCCTCAAAATGTCAAAGACAGACACATAGTTTTCATATGCCCTGAGCAGAGCACTCTGCATACATATGTCTCCTGTAATACTTTTTCAGTTAAATATCAATTCATAACCCCTATACCCAGTAGGCGACATGAGGGGGGGATGCTATTCCGCTTGTCAGCTAAATGACCAAAATACATCCCCCTTGTTAACCTGCCATCCCCCCTCTCCATCCCCTAGTTAGTAGCAGAGAGAGTGCTGCATATGCATCTGCCATCCCCCCTGTTAAAAATTAACAAATCACCTACTGCCTATACCTGAGTAGTTTCTTTATATTCATCGCAATGCACATGTTCAGGTGCAACCCACTGCCCAAGAGCGCTGACGCAGATTCAAATTATCATATCGAAAGCTACGAAACAGTGACACCTGGTGCCTGTCTGGTGTTTTAGCAACTGTCCATATTTCAGTAGCGTCCGACGTGACAGCAGTACACTTTCAAACTAAATCGTCCGATATGCGTTCCAGACAATGTTTTAAAGTGCATTATACCAAATTATTATACTAGTACAGTTGCTAGTATTACAGTATTTCAACATATGTCTTCAAATCCATTTTCGTTCACAACAATATCTATAGTAGTTACATGAACCGGAGGCAAATTCCTTGTATGTGTAAAAGCATACTTGGCCAATAAAGTCTGAATCTGATGAATCAACACCAAAACAAATTAAAACAAACATTTAATATACACATACTTCAGTCTCATCTCCCCTAAGTTTAATAAATAAAATCAGACGTTGATTTCAAGTCCGGTAAGAGGGGCTGCGTGCATGCTTCATCCAGTAGCAGGAACCGTCTCCAGTACAGGGTCAGGCACAAACCGTAACTTCAATCCGTCAGGAGCCTCCCGCGGAGCCACTGTTCGTTTTCCGAGACGGGTCCAGACTCGTGCCTTCATACATCACTTTGTTCTTAATTCCGTCCTGGATAAATCTTTGCTGTACGCGGAGTTTGGCGTTGTTATATCTGCAATAGAACCTTCAACAGACCAGGAGAAAAGGGTATTCACACACGAGTACATCAAAACCTGGAGAATACTCCAAACTGGTACACGAAAAGTGCCTAAGAATCTACTGCATTCATCCTTCTGAGGATATGGCCACATTTTATTGCAAACGCTAAAGAGTGAAGTTGATTAGTCGGGAAAATTCTAACAAATTACGTTAGCTGTTTAATTATTACAGGCATTACTGAAAAAGATTACCAAGATCCGAGAGTCGCCAGAAAGAATCCTGCAAAACCAACGTCAAACGATCTCTTAACTCGACCTGAAAGGATAAAAATAAAACGTTACGTGGGAGATGTTAAGATCTTCAACTTCACAGCTGACCAAGTAGGAATTTAAAAAAGAAAATATTTTAGTATATGGGAGATCAGAACACATCTCAATCTTGCGTTATTTTAACGCGGTAACGTAAGTGTGCTGTACCACAAACTTACTTGTTGCTAAAAAGTGCCCCAGCCCCGCGACAAGCGAGCCTCCTGCACCATGTAGAATAGCATCCCGAGAACAAGGGGTGTTCTGGATGTCCAAGATTCCCAATAGCTTGAAGGACTGCAAGTCAAGAAACCATATAATCATTAGATATCATTCGCAACTAGTTAAACTGTAACTGCGGTTGCAAGCTAACGTAAGACTAACCAGAAAATCTTGCCATGCATACTTTTAGGCAGCATGCCTAAGCTAGCCATGGCACTAGTTAGTCATCTACAAAAAACATGAATTCCTCTAATGGAGAACCTCATCTTCCTACTTTGGGAAACTGTTATTCAGTGACATTTGGCTAACGTCCCTGATCTAGCTACAGAAAAAAGTGCTTAGTGCTCCCTAGGTGGCTAACTATCAAGCACACTCTTGGGTATAGACTATCCAGGTAGAAACACGTCGTGTAAACATACAAGGCTTTAAACACAACTAGAATCGTTGCTCAAAAATACTAAATTCGGATGTCTAGCAAGCTACAAAGTAAAGCTAACTAGCTGGACCTATTTGTAATTACAGTGAAAATATCTCACCTTTTGCTTGTCCTCTTCTCCTTCACCCGCCATTGATGATAAAGACGTACCCGGCACACCTTCAATGAGAAGTAGGTTTTGTAGCTAGGTACGTTTTGTAATGGGTCAAATTTACACAACTTGATAGTCCGTCCGAAATTAACTACCGGTTGTGCAGTCGAACAGCGATTTTCGGTTCCTATACATTTTCATTCTTTGGTGCCGGTGTGTACGTCACCGTGAGGAAACATTACCGCCACCTACTGCACTGGGGGTGTTGATCTGGAACGTGTTTACAACAGCCCCACCAGTCCCGTTCAGCTGTGAGAAGGTATGCCATACAAGTAGTGAAACTACAAGCCGTCATGACTACACCTTTTATATTGACATCGTTTGCACATACGTTTCATCATTCATCCATCCATCCAACAACTCCATCAATCCAACCCTTCAGACGTGCGCTGAAGACACACCTCTTCAGACTCTACCTGGACTGATACCTCCCTCTTCAACCTTGTAACTTTGATGTTGTGAATCTGACTCCTGCCTTGTACTTGTTGCTCACTTGTCTAGGTAGTATAGCGGTACTCCATTTTTCTTTCTGTAATTGTATTTGAGATGCAATCCTAGTTCAGATTAGTTGGCTCGCGTCACTGACCTTGCGCTCAGCTTCAGCACTATTTGCATTATATGACCTTTACACATCTTGCTCTTGTGCCTGTTGTTTGCTCACTATTTGCACTTTTGTACGTCGCTTTGGATAAAAGCGTCTGCCAAATAAATAAATGTAAATGTAAATCCATTAGTACATCCCCAATACAGTTAGACAAGGTATACAACATTAACATCCCAACAATGGCAGCTGCCATGCTGACGAACAGTCAGGAGTTCTGCTGCTTGACTGAGGCAATCACCTCAATGCATAACCCACAAAAGCCACCAAATGGACCTTTTCCACCACAAGGGTGTCTACTTTCACTGAATTTCCCAGACAGTCATCGAAGATCCACTCCACACTTTAATTATCCACTAAAAAGACAATTGACTAGCGAAAGACTTCAGTGCAAGTCGCAGGCCTGAAAGAACTTGCCATCACTCTATGCATGTATAGAACAGGAATCACGTCCTGCATTCCTTATTAAAAAACCTGCAGTAGCCAGCAGACAAGCACATTCACACATGTTAGCCCTGTTTTAAGCCTCCCAGAAAATCAAAGTAAAGCAACCAGATCCACTTTCCACATGGCAGTTGGCTTCTCCACACACAGAAATTTCACAACCACTTCAAAGCCCACAGGGATGCCAGTTTTATGTTTTACTTTCCTTCCGAACACCACCTCTTCCTGACCCCCAAAACAAAACTACGCCTATGTCTGTGTCAGAGCCACAGTCCTCACCTGCAGTGTCTCCTTGCCCTCTGCTCTGCAGAAATGGTCTGAGTCCGGGGTCTTCCCATCCTCTTCTATTACACTGTGACGCTGTGACAGTCTTTGTTAGCTAGACAGCCCTCGCTACCTCCACGGTAATGTCGGTGAGGTGAGGAAGATTGGGAAAACACATGACCCCACTAGCTTCTGAGCGGGTTTTGAGACAATAAAAAATGACAAGACCTCCATACACTGGTGGTGCACCTCAGCGTTTAATAAAGAAATAATTGGAATTACAGATAGCAGCCCACTTTGTGGTTCAGGCACAGTTCTTTTGTACATGCAGAGATTAAAAAAAGAGTTTACAGTTTTCCCAGTATCACTCTCTGAACAAACGTGCAGCAAATTTTATAAGAACTATTAAAGAGGCAGGACAAAATAAAAGGCAGACTATTACAACACTCATATGTTTCACCTGTCAGGTGCCCCAATCACCACTCCAACCCAGCAGCAGAGACAGTACTGCTTGATCTGTTATGCTGACTTAGCTCTTAGCTCCAGCATTTACTCCTGCAACACTGTTCTGTAGGTCAATACAGACAAATAGAATGGAAAAAGCCTATTCAGCTGTGACATGTGCTTTAATTTTCACTGTCACAATAATGTACCAATGTATGTGCATTTCAAGGACATGTTTTTTTTGTTAGTATTTTGAGCTTGAAAATGCAGTCCTTCAATGATGACCAGATGTTATAGCGTGCACCATTTATCTCTAAAGCCTTGAATGAGAAACCAAACACCAACAGCTACTGAATGAACACCTTGGATGTTTTGAACTGGTTTCATCCTGCAGTGAAATACTATCCTTTTCAAACAGTGATAAGCCTCCTATTGGACTCTTAAAGGGATCTGTGGTGGTCAATGAGGACATGAACCCAGGGAAAGTGTTTGGTTTGGTATGAATCAGCTAACCTTTAGCTCAGCTGGGCAGGATGTAAACGTGACATTCCTGTCATGATATTAATATGACATGCTAAAGGCAGTTCTACAGCAACAGCAAATATCAGCTGATAGGAACAAGATGGCTGAAGGTTTTTTATTGCCACTGAAACAGCTGACAAACCATTTCAGAGGAACACTAGTGACCCCCTAGTAAGGATTGCCACTTATTGTATGAGGCTGATTTGTTAGTGTTAGTGCTCTCCTTGTCTTAATAAATCCTTCCCCTGACTTTTATCTTTGAACAGAGCCACCTTAGCTCCCAGAACAGTGGGTCCTACTAAGCAGGAGGTAAACATGGTGAAAATCTATTATGTTGGCTAATAAATTATGTCCAGAGGAACTGCAATGACTCACAAACGCAGGCGAACACACCACTAGCCATTTCTACTCTGCTGGGTTTCTTTTTTTTAATTAATGACTGCAATAACACACATGTCCAGGCCATGCCGAAAATTCACAGCGCCAACTACTGTTTGTTAATAATAATGACAACTTTAACTTGGATAAAGTTGTGCTCTGTTGTGCTGGAAGTCGCTCCTGATAAGAAGGTCTGCTAAATGCATGTAAGGTAATGTAACTGTCAGCATGCAGCTGACAGAGTACATAACAAAATCCTTTATGGAATATAGAATAAGACCTTTTTTTTTTGGCAATACTGCCACTCACTCTAACCCCACAGCCAGTGGGTTCCTGTCATTTGTTCCTGCATATGCAGTGTTCCCTTGAGTAGACATGCTGTACAGCACAAAAAAAAAAAAAAAAAAAAAAAAACAGGAAGGGGTCATTATGCGAGAGGGCTTGTGCATAATCCGCACTGACCTTAACATTAAACTCAGGGCTGCAGCGCAAGGTTGCTGTGTGGGTTGAGTTTCAGAACCATGGCATCAGTCCCTTCCCCTGTATAAAGAGACCGCGTATCCGCTTGAGACCGAACTTCACTGCTGCCCGCTGAGCCACAGGAGTAGAATCTCTCAGGTGAGTCTAATATTTCGAGACCAGCAAGGGTACATTTACATTTACATTTATTCATTCGGCAGACGCTTTTATCCAAAGTGACTTACAAGTGGGGTAGAGCAGTGTTTCCCGACCCTCTCCTGGAGGACCCCTTGTCCTGCATGTTTTAGATCTCTCCCTGCTCCAACACAGCTCATTCAAATGATCAACTCGTTATGAACTCCTGAAGCTGCTTAATAACAAACTGATCATTTAATTCAGCTGTGTTGGAGCAGGGAGAGATCTAAAACATGTAGTACAAGGGGTCCTCCAGGAGAGGGTTGGGAAACACTGAGGTAGAGAACAACACAAGCAAAAAAGGCACATAAGGAGTCAACAATATTAGAAGCGCTGCAAGACCAAGTTTCAATAGCTGGCCAGACAAGGTACAAGCTAGCTGGTAGAGATACGAGTGCATTAAACCATTAGATTAGAATTTTTTTTTTTATATAAAAGGCAAACAAATTTTAAGACACAAGAAATTGCTTTAGGTGGTAGTGTTTCAGGTGATCTGTACAGTGCGGAAGAGCTTTGTGTTCAGATGTTCCTTGAAAATAGAATAGGTATTCTTATTCATCAATAACAATATTGTCACTTTTAAGTGTTCACATGTAATGATTGCTTGATCCCACTTCTGATCTGTCAGCCTGAGAGTTCAAACAAATACTTACCAACCTATCAGCACATGTAGTAACGTACAAGCACTGCTGCAGAAATTTTTCTATCACTTACAAGTAAATCCAAGAGTGTCTTCTGAAGTGTTCGAAGTGACTTCACAAGCGCTGCATTAAACTATAACATGATTCATAATTACATACAAAATAAATATTAGTAAAGTAAAACACCCTGTGGTAAAGTATATTTTTCCAACACAGTGTGACAGGTATGCAAATACCACATATGGGAAACGATTAAAGTTTAAACTCTTTATTCAATCCTAATAAGGATTGTTTTGATGGGTAACTTGAATGCATGCTGGATTGTACGTTGTACTCTTATGAAATTGTTTCCTTGTTCCCTTACAGGATGTCAGTCGTCCCAGCATGCACCTCTCTCCTCTTTCTGTGCCTGTGTCAGTTCCTGGCCTGGGCTGGGGGCAGTCCGCTGCAGCCGTGTGAGCCCATTAATGAAACCATTTCTGTGGAGAAGGAGGGGTGTCCGAAATGTTTGGTGTTTCAGACCTCCATCTGCAGTGGCCACTGCTTTACCAAGGTACTGTATCTTGTAAATTAGGCCTTTTTTTCTGTCATGCATCTTCAAACAGCTGCAGTGTAGCATAGTGGTAAGGAGCAGGACTTGTAACTCAAAGGTTGCTGGTTTCACTCCCTGCTGGGGCACTGCTGCTGTACCCTTGGGCAAGGTACTTAACCCAGAAATGCCTCATTAAATATCCAGGTGTATAAATGGGTAACATGTAAAAAAAAAAAAACCTATGTAAGTCGCACTGGATATGAGCATCTGCTAAATAATGAAAAATCTACATATTAAGCACAAAGGCCACTTTGGATTGCAACAAAAAGTTGGCCACATTCACATGCACTCAGTAAGTCCCATATGCAACCTTTTAGTGCAAGCAATGAAGCCTGAACAGCTTTTCAGTAATTAATAACAACCTCCCTTTCCTACATGGAGTTGACCATTTTCAGGCTTCTAGACTTCATCTCCACTGTTAATGTAAATGGCGTTGAGCAATGTGAACCTTAAACTTCTCACAGAAACGAACGTGAAACATGAAATTTTCCTTAAAATGACACAAAGCAAACACACACGGGCGGCAGTGCAGCTTAGTGGTTAAGGAGCCAGACTTTTAATTGAAAGGTTGCCAGTTTGATTCCCCGCTGGGGCACTGCTGCTATGCCCTTGGGCAAGGTACTTAACCCACAATTGCCTCAGTAAATATCCAGCTGAATGAATGGATAACATTATAAAAATACTGTAACCGACATAAGTTGCTCTGGATAAGAGCAGCTACTAAATGGCAATAATGTAATGTAATGTAACACACAGAGGAAAACTAACATGGCACTGAACCCGGCTTTCTCTGCTCGGCAGGAGCCCATCTACAAAAGCCCACTGTCGACCGTGTACCAGCGTGTCTGCACCTACCGGGACGTGCGCTACGACACGGTGCGCCTGCCGGACTGCCCTCCCGGTGTGGACCCCCACGTGACCTACCCCGTGGCCCTGAGCTGCGACTGCAGCCTCTGCACCATGGACACGTCGGACTGCACCATCCAGAGCCTCCGGCCAGACTTCTGCATGACCCAGCGGGCTGTTCTTCCTGCATACTAGGGCATGCTGCTCCAGGGCTGGCGAAGGAAAGTGTGGACTCACATGCACACACATTAGCCATCTCCCCCCCAATACACACACACACACACACACACACACACACACACACACACACACACACACACACACACACACACACCAGCATTTCATATGCGAGCTCAGTTACCAGCATCTGATGGATGCAGAAATGTTGTGTGAGTATGTTTTTTAAACGGATGTGAACACACTCAAACACACGCTGGTGATGTCAATAAAATTGTTTCAGCAAGTCAGAAGTAGTCTGTATTGTGATTCAGGTGAAATTTGAGAAAGTTACTGATAAAAGTGCTGAATAATGCTGCCCCTAAGTCCTTATCAGCTCTGGGATGTGTGGATAGCCTGTCATGCTGTCAGGCCCTAAATAAACCCTGCTTCACTGCAGGGAGTTTGGTCACGGAGAGAGCTAAATACTGGAACATATTATGGGCTTTTTTCTCTGTACACATCCCTCCCCACAGCTGTTCTGCTTCAGGCATTGCATGGCTGTTGCATGGCTGTTGCATGGTTGCTGCCCTGCGGTGCAGCTTGTCTTTGCTCGTATGAAGCTTGTGCAGTGACTTACTGCTGCAGTCCGTGTTGCAGACATTGACGCTGGGGGTGGAGCCGTCACTGCAGGCCACACGGTTGCTGAGCTGAAAGACCCCAAACAGCCCCCCTGTATCGATGCCTTTGCCGCTGCAGTCCGGTTGGGCCTGGTGGCTCCTGGGGACTGGGGACATTTGTCCTCTCCGAGCCCCGAGACGCCCTCGTTTGCCCGCGTTGTCGAACTTGACGGGACCGGGGTGAGTGACGAGGCTGGTGTTGAAGCCGGACGTCAGCTCCACCTTGCAGACGACTGGGATAGACAGGGAGGGGCAGGATGAAGGGGAGAGCATGGTCCCGCATTGCTTTACCCCGACAGCCGCTCCTTCTCAGCGAGATGGAAGTCATCTCGTTACCTTCTTCATGCCTCCCTGTTGATGGATGCTGTGACAAAGATATGGACCCTTAATATAGTCTGTAACCCTCAGCTCTCCCTGCGCCTGCCACAGCCCACAATACTTCTCCCTTTTCACACCATTCAAATGGTAATTACAGATGCTCACAGGTCTGTGTTTAACACAAGAAAAAGCAAAATCGCACAGACAAAAGACAGGAAACAAAAAGCCAGAGGTCTAAATCGCCTGCTTCACTGGGAAATATGATACTATCACAACAGAGTGTGTGTATGTTCTTGGTCTCTTATACACTGCAAAGTAGGAAAGGTAATATTCCTAAAATAAGCGTATTGTGCTCAACAGATCTAAGTATCTAACCACCTATAGCACATATAGTCACATTGAGGCTTTGTCTTGTGAGGTGTCGCTGTGTGGTATTAATACAATTGCCTTGCCAGAACAAGGTTTCACAGTACAAAACTTTCAACGGGCTGCCAAATCCCCAATGCTGAAGCATTCAAATGGAGAGCATGAGATGTCAAACCAAACGGACTCTACAATGACAGTCAAACGAGAAGCGTAAAATTCTTACATGACGTGATAAAATCTCAGTGAGTTCAATGCATTTTTAGTCATATAAAATATTCAATGAAAGTGTATAATTTGAATTCTTGTATAACTTGCAATAATTCTTGTATGATATATTATGCAGAGCCATGGAAGTGCTCACTTTAGATAGAAAATGTCACATTTACACCGAGCAGAAATGTAGTAATATGGTTAGCACAAACATCCATATTATTATGATCAGAACTTACAAATAATGATAATATAATTGATATATTGTTACCATCTTGTAATCTTGTGAAAAGCACTTGAGTAAAATGTTCTCCTTCCATTTTTTTTTTAAAGCAATCTATGGCTATCTAGGATATTATCACAAAACGCTGCTGTCATACAAACTTGGGCTTTTCCAATGATAGCTCAGGGATGGAATGGATGGTTTTATGGAAAGCACACGGTTTTTCACGAATGTTAGGGATATAACAGAAGTGATAAAAAATTAATTCAATGAAACTCAGCATTATAATTCAGGAGGAAAAATTGAACAATAGAGCCAAGAGATTGCGGCACAACCTATAACTCCAGCAAAGGACAGCAGACAATACGCATCACATACTCTGCACCATGGCAAAGCTTCCTTTTTAAAGTAATTCTTACTAATAAATGCGTCGATTTTCCAACAAGAGATGTGACTGCAGTTAAATTTACTGTTTGTTATAGCAACATCATGTTGCACATAACAATCATAAATTGTCTTAGTTGGCTTCCAGCGTATAATCCATCCTAGTGTTTAAAATTTTCTCAGTATCAGTGATGTGCTGTGCAATAAGAGATAAAAACACTTTCTAGGAAAGAGGTGTGGGATTTCTTGCATTCTGATAACCTAAGGCAGTACGTTTTCTCAGCTGCAGAGTGATACATTATTGTGAGCAATCATGCTGATTTCCAGTCAGCTGAGTGACTCACTCTGAAGAGGAACTCTGTCCTAACACCTACTCCAGGGAAGTCCAGAGCTGCTCTGTCTACAAGGGTTTGGGCTACAGCTGTGGGGTATATCAGTGTGACTGTTCGGTACTGTAGATCGGATACAATCAATGTTAAATGCTAGCAAATAAGTGTAATCACAATGTGGTTCCTTGTTCTATTTTTAGATTTAGTGTGAAAGTTTATAGTTCCGTTTTAACATTTGACACCGTGAGCCATAACACTTGGGCTACATTCACACTTTAGGCAAATGTGGCCCAAATCTGATTTTTTCATTCATATGTGACTCAGATCTGTTTTTTTCATAACAATGTGAACAGCACAAACCACATGTAACCTGATCTTTTTAATTCTGATTTGGGCCACTTCCATATGTGGTCCTAAATCAGATACAGGTCTGATTTTTTACAATGCGACCTCAGTCTGAACAGTCATATCGGAATTCATGCGACTTTTACATCACTCTAGATCGACATTCGTCACAATTCTGCACTGGCAGGAGTCACATGATTAAATTCCTTGTCTTTTCCAGTCCAAACGCAGCCTAGAAAGAGCACAACTGTATAAAAACCAGAGCCAGATAATACCTTACTTAATCACCTTCATTTATTACTTTATTCAGTTAAATTGAAATTTTGGATGAAATCGGTTTCAGTGAAGCCATACACGTCACGATCCCACCACTCCTGGCTCCAACTCCACATCCAGACACACCTCCATCCTGAAGCAGTAGCCATTCCTCCACAAAAAGCAATTAATAATTTTGCTCTCTTTCTCCTCATCCTCGTCCTCCTTATCGCCTGCTTGTGAGTTTGC
Organism: Megalops atlanticus; assembly: GCA_019176425.1. NCBI lineage: Eukaryota > Metazoa > Chordata > Actinopteri > Elopiformes > Megalopidae > Megalops > Megalops atlanticus. Next base: position 27,096,555 of record CM032890.1, read on the forward strand.
TGGCTTCCCATCACAGAGAAGAAAAGGATTTTGTGGATATTGTTCCTTGTTGTGGGCAACTATGCAGTGCTGTTCTTTCCCATCATACTATATACTTTGATTGAATGAATCCTGAGTAATCATGAATTTAACGTGGATCTCTTGGGCAATATAGATTCTGCATTGCTGTTCATCAGCCAATTGATGAATGCTGTACTCTATATCTTCATGAGGAAGGATGCCAATGATACTCTGAAGGTCCTACCCTGCTGTCAGAAGCTGATTGGTCTCCAGGAACCCAGAGAGGTCGCCAGGGCTGAAAGTGAAAATTTGACCAGTGTTTAGAACAGGCATTTAGACATATTTGGCGTAATGATCTTAGCCGGTGAACGTCTGAACTTTCATGACATGCTCTTCTGTGACCCTTTAGTGTTAAGAATTTTATTATGATGAATTTTTCTAACACTTTGTGCAGTGGGCAAGTACTGCTTTACAAAGCGCTGGTCTAAAAGCCCACATACAGTAGCACCAGCAAATTCAGTGAATGGCCTAACCAATGATTGCCTGGTTTTAGTCAAATCAGTCTGTCCTGTACCAGCAGTCTTCAGAGTGCTGTCTGACTGTAACCATGACAATGCATCCAACTGATTAATCTCTTCTGTGTGTTACCTTCTTTTATGTGGCATGGGAAAAGGAAGCCCTTACATGTCTCTGTATACTTCCAGAAGCTTCCACTGAACTTCCAATGAGGAGATTGTTAGTGTAGATTTCTTTCATCATATTTTGAATTAATTATGACTTATTGCTGTGAATAAATATTACTGGAATAAAAATCCTGTTTGTAAAGCCAGATTGGCTTCTTACAAAACCAGCACAAAAGGGATTTTATTTACATCCTAAGCTGAGGTCAGTTGCATCCATCACACTAATAGAAAAGCATAAACCCCAAAATAATAAAATGAGTTTTATTTGCTTTAGAAACTTTCAAAGGCTTTTGATTCAGCCTGGAATCAGGGATAGTTCTACAAAACTATTAAAGGGTGATGCAGAGGATAAGCTATACAATATAAATGAAATGGATGTCGACGTTACATAAATTCAGCATTAATGTTGTCATTAATGTCTACTGGAAAAAATACTGCCAGACTTGGTCTCAGAGTAAATATGAAAACAAATGCTTACCTAAAAAGGACTCAGGGGTCAGGAAAACACGTGTAATGGCAGAGAAGAACAGATTTACACTTTAAAAGGAATTATTTTCCTCTCTAACCTGTAGGATCTTGTAGGATGTCAGCATTTCTTCATAGTCTTGCACATATGCTCACCATATTCTTTAGGTTACATGATTTTGGGAAGGGGGGAATGAACCCAACTGAAAGCGATAGCAAGTACTGACTTCGTTGAGCAAGTGGATAGACCAGTGAGAGTGCAGATGCAGGAGAGTACAATAACCTTGGGCATGTTTTCATGTTATGTTTCTAAATTATTATATTAACACTCAAATAATTATTGAGTGAATTTACTTTATCAGAGCTGAAGCATTTTGATCAGTCTGTCCTGTACCAGCAGTCTTCAGAGTGCTGTCTGACTGTAACCATGACAATGCATCCAACTGAATAATCTCTTCTGTGTGTTACCTTCTTTTATGTTGCATGGAAAAAGGAAGCCTTAGATGTCTCTGAAGCTTCCAGAAGCTTCAGAAGCTTCCACTGAACTTCCAATAAGGAGATTGTTAGTGTAGATTTGTCTCATCAGATTGTGCTTCAAATATGACTTAATGGTGTGAATAAATGTTGCTGGAAAAAATCCTGTATTTGCAAACAATCTGACTTTTCTCTATGGAAATATACTGAAATTATAGTATAACATTTTAAATATTTCTTAAGAAGTAAAAGTGATACAATGTTTTGTTGTTCTAGCATGTTTTAGTTCCTATAAAGTCAGGGGTATGAATAAATATGCGTGGTACTGTACACAGAACATACATTGTACAAGATAGTCCTACTGTGAGTAAGCAATGCATGGAAATATTTTAAGGCATGTATGAGTATGAATATACTGAACTATTAAGACATCTTTGAATTGTGAATATTTCAAATTAAAATCTTCAGTATTGCTGGTGCAGAGGATCCATTCAAACAGCTGTCTCATGTTCATTTTTTGTATTTAAATACTCTAGTGTAGGATTCAGAACCCAAGTGAAAGTAATATGCAAGGAAATATTCCTTCAATAAGCATATTGTGCTAAACAGATACTATTGCCTTGCCCAAGGGTACAGCAGCATTGCCTCAGTGGGGAATCGAACCGACAACCTTTCAATTAAAAGTCTGGCTCGGTTATGAGTGCTGCTCCTTAACCACTGTGCAACACTGCTAACCCCTTCCTCTGCACTTGCACAGGCGCACTGAAGCTCAGTGCACACAGTCCTCTGATATGCATGCATGCCTTGTTGTTGTCTTTCCTGTTGATTGACGCCGTGACAAATCTAATACATTCTCTAACCCTCGGCTTTCCCCACCCCTGCACAAACCCACAATATTTCTCCCTTTCTACACCATTCAAATGGTAATTACAGCTGCTCACAGGTCTGTGTTTGTCAGAATAAAAACCAAAATGACACAGACAATAGGCAGGAAACATGAAGCCGTGGCTCTAAGATACCTGCTTCACAGGGGAATATGGTACAATCACAAACAGGGTGTCTGTGACAGGCACGGACAATTGTGCCAACTGTGCAGGCTGTAGGCAGCATGATACTGAGATCTGTTTAGTGCAATAAACTTATTAAAGGAAGATTACACAGCACAACACTGAATGGGCTACCAAGTGTCTCACATATGCTGAGTCTGGGAGTGTGGCCCTGTAGAATAGTGGCATTTCTCTAGAACCCATTGAACGATGGGCTGGGAACAGGCTCAACTACTGTGCCTCTACTATGCGTGTGCAATACTACATCATCAAATGGAAACAAATCGGGAACAAGGGAGAACTGTATGTATGGACTGTGTGTGCCTACAAAAATGTTCAAATTACAACACATTTCTTATGTAATACAATGATGTGATAACACTTGAACAATGGTTTCTTACATATTTTAATAGTTGACGTTTACACACCCATATAAAAATAGTCACAATAAAGACAGCTTGCATAATTTGTGTTGTAAATAGCATGTGTATCGGTTACATTCATGTTTGAATTGTGGTTGTGAGGTTGTGGTTGTAATATTGAGAAGGTCTCGTCAAAAGTGAGAATGTCTAATGATGATGACATTCAACTGACTCTCTGCCTCTGGAGTGTATTAGGTACAACCATGGCAAAACTCACATTAAATCTGTACACAGCAAAAATCAAACTTATATAAAGTGAAGCTCTGACAAAAGTGACAACAGAAGAAAACTAAATGATTTGAACCAAGTCAGACAATCATTAGTTAGGCCATTCACACAAGTTCTGTGTGGGCTTACAGAGTATAGTTTTATAAAGTAGTACCTGCCCATGACCTGTGTAACTGTTGGTAAAAGTCATCACAATGAAAGTAATTATTAACATCATCAAGGGTGACAGCAAAACATGCCAGTCGAAACCCAAAAAGGCTCAGCAGAGAGATATGCATGTCAGTGCATCTCCCTGCTGTACATTCCTATTCTAGACACTGGTCTCATTTTCTGTTTGACAAGTGGGGGTTTCTCTGTATTCCTGGTGACCAATCAGTCTCTGACAGCAGGGTAGGATCTTCAGAGTGTCATTGGCATCCTTCCTCATGAAGATATAGAGGACAGCGTCCATCAGTGGGCTGAGGAACAATAATGTAACAGCTATAATGTCCGAGACATGCAGTGGAAAATAAAGTTTCAGTGACACTGATCCAATCAATGACATTACTATGAAGGGACAGAATAGCACCGAATAGTTGCCCAGGACAAGGAACAATGTGCACAGAATCCTTTTCCTCTCTGTGACGGGCACTGAGGTGGAGCGGGAGAGAGCTCTCCATGTGGCCACCAAGAAAAACACAACAAGAGGGAATGGAAGGATAAGGAAGATAAAGAATGTCAAATATATGCTTTCTATACGTCCAGAACAATAGGTGGCAATTCCACCCAGCAGAGCCAGTATAAAAGGAGACACCCAGGCAGCCAGAGAGATCAGGACTGAGATTCTGACAGTGCGGCGATAACGGTACCACAGAGGATGGACGATCACGAGGTATCTCTCCAGAGCGATGCACACCATGAACACAACACTGGCTAATATACCAAACATGTAAATGCCACCTAATGTGAATAACAGCGGCAAATTTTCTATATGAAACAGTGCGTATGGTCTACCAATGAGCTGGAGGATGTCTGAAATGAGGAGGTTTATGACATAAACAGGGGCAACATTGTCATTCTTTACCAAATGATATAGGGCAAAAATGGCCCAGCAGATGACAGGAAACTCAATGCAGAGAGTTATCCAGCCGAACACATCTCGAAATAGATAAAGTGGGGTAATGTCAGTGGAATTTCTGAGAACATCATAGTGCGTATAGTCATCATAGTACGTATAATTCGGGTAATCCGTGTAATCCATGGTGTCCTGGTCAGTTTCTGGGTTCGGTATTTGTGGTTCTTCACAACCCTCCAACACTTTGGTACCCACTCTAAAATGAGAGCAAAATATAAAAAAGATTTTGTTAGCGCTTATTGTTTAAACTGTAAAGTGTGTGTATCCAAACATTGCACAGTATTGGGTGAGGTAAAATAAGACCATATAATATCTGGCTTCCAATGCGAGGCCTTAGAGGCCGTTTGCACTGCATGCTGGGAGCTGTTCTTTGCCCTGTGAAGGAGGCTGGGTACAGCTGCTCCTCCAGGCTGGCAGGAAGTATGTGCCTGTTTCTTCTTAATAAGCACTTCCTCTTTTTAAAAATCTATATTCACAGGTTTGTGTGTTGACAGAATTAAACAAAGTACATTCATAAAAAAAAACACTCAATGTTTCTCAGTAAAGATGAGGTTAAAGTTTCGAAGGCTTAAGCAGACTGCTTTCTTCAGTGACATGGTGCTGTTCTGGTGATTGTTTCTTTTGCCATCATGTGTATCAAATAACACGAACTCCTCTGTTAATATACCTTTTCAGTGATGAAGGCAATATACCAAAATGTCACCGTCTTGAAATTCTTCGAAGCCTCATCTTTACTGAAGAACACCAATTCTGGATATCTTCTAAATGTAACTGAGGTAACAAATGTTGTTGTGTTCCTACACTAATGCAACAAAGCTGTGAGAATGTTATGTGTTAGCTGGATAACTTGAAGACAGGAAAGATCTCACTATGGCTGGTTCTTGCTGTGTTTGATGGAGCAAATTATGAGAAGATGAAATGATGATGATGACATGTCTGTGCCTGTGTAGTAGCCTCAAGCACCATTCATGTTTAAATTAACTCAACAGGCTTATCCGAAAATACAGGTTAGATTAATTCAGGGAGTAACAATTTGTAAATGAAAGTAAGTTGTTGCTCTTAAAAATAGATAGATCATACATTTTCACTGATATCATTTAATCAAAGGATGTTTAGTGAAATGTGGAAGTGTTTTTACTATTTTTTATATTTGATATTTAAAAAATATATATATATATATAGAATATTTGGTAATATTAAATGATACCCCTGCAAACCTGCGTGCTTTTACTCTGTGGTTCTAGAGGTAGCGTGTAATTAAGGAGGAAGTTTGCCATTGTCATTATCATTTGCAACATATTTCACTGATCACTTTTTCAGAAAAAAAACTACCCTGGTATGTTACAAAAGCCAAAGAACACATCCAGAATATTTCATGCATGAAATTCTAAAGTGCTCTTGTATGAAAAAATTCAAACTGGATTATTTCAACTATTTTGACTTGAATGCAATGTTGGTTGAATTATTGAACTTGTACACTAAACCTTAAAAAACAACTAAAAAACACAAGAAATCACATTGAGATTATTGTTATAAGAATTGCACCTGTAGTGTTAACTCTGACTGTAGCCGATATACAGCAATGTACAGTTAAAGTGACATACTATCTGATCTACAGTACCAAATAGTCACACTGATATATCCCACAGCTGTAGCCCAAACCCTTGTAGACAGAGCAGCTCTGGACTTACCTGGAGCAGGTGTTAGGACAGAGCTCCTCTTCCGAGTGAGTCTCTCAGGTGTTTGGAGATCAATATCATCGCTCAAGATAATCTACCACTCTGCAGGTTAGAGGAAGCACTCACGCTGGTTATTGGAATGCCAGAAATAACACGCCTCTTTTGTCAAGAAACGCTCACATGCACCGTAATCAACGATTACGCAACACTATATTACACAACAATACACTCATATTGAACAAAATCGTAAATACTGAGATAGACTATACACTAAAAGCTATATATTGTCCAACTAACACCACTTAAAGATGTTATCTGCTGTGTGCTGTTGCAATGCCAGGCATTTAATTTAACTCTTACCTTTTGGCCCAGCAGATGATGGGCAACTAAATGCAGAGACTTATCCAGCTGTGCACATCTCTAAATAGATAAAGTGGGTTAATATTAGCGCTATCATATTTGCTATATTTATAATATTCTATATAATTCAAGTAACCCATGGTGTCCTGGTCTGATGGTGGGTTTGATGTTTGTGGTTCTTCTCATCCCTTGAGCTCCACAGTAGCCACTGTAAAAATTTTTTGTTTTCTTTTTTGTTCGGATGGCTCGTCTGGTCAGATATTTCCCCCAGATTACTATGTTACAAAAGCCTGTATAGTCCTTCACCATTCAGCACAAAACTTTGAACAACTTGAGAATTTCCAAAATTATATTTGCATTATGATATTATTATTATTACCATCCTTATTACAACTGATATGAACAATATGAAGCATCTGATAGTGCCGGGCTCCTCTGCCAGCTGCGGGTGGTCAGGATGCCATTCTGTACAGGTGGGTTTCACACTGATGAGCTCGGGCTCTGATCGCCGGGTTCCAGGGGTTACGTGGTGGCTCTCATCCACAGCCAGAGGGCGCAAACACAGAGGGTGCAGACGCCCTTTCCAACAGGAAACCATGGAAGCACAAGGCCCACCACTCTGCTTCAGTGGGAAGAAATGCTGTTAATGCAAATATCCCTAACATCAACATTTTATTTGCATGACTACATTTTATGTCCAACCTGACACTATACCTCCATTGTGTTTACCTTCAGCTGCTCTCCATGGAACTTGACAGGTTTTCTTTGCATTGTTGACGACAGTGTTGTGTCCAAGCCGAAAGTTGTAAATGTTGAGATGGTGGTCCCTATTAAAATAGGAATACTCCCGTTCACTTCATGCTGAACCATTATTTCCTGTTTAATTTATTCATTTCCTTTTCCCAGTATTATGTCTGCGCTTATCTCTTAAGTTTTTTAGAACGGCTCTTTTTCCAAGAAGGCTTGGCATTTTGCTGATTGCAAAAGCCTGCACCAGAAATTGGAAAAATAAAAACTGAATCCTAAGTTGAATGGGGAAAGTTGAATAATTCACTAGCTAGATGACACTGTAAATTGAGCCCACTAGCCCTTTAACTCAATTTAAAACAATTAAGAATTTCTTGTTTTATTATAGGTTATGGTTTAGTTGACATGTGTCTACTGTCATTCAGTGGTGATTACACAGACTAGTGAGACACTGTCCTCTGGGGTTACACGCCTAAAAGAAGTAGCCTACATTGTGCATGAATTTAAGAACGCTACAACGGTTAGTCACATATTAACAGCGAACGAACCACTTCTAAATTATTACTGATGCTATAACTTAAGCAGTATGTAAGAATTTTCATGAAAAACAAATATTAAATAAACTGCATATGTATCCTAGAGCACATTTTAAAAATTTTATTTATTATGTATTATTCACTGTCAAGCTCATGAAAATCAAGAAGACAAAACTCAAAAAAAGTATGGATCCCGTTAGAGTATGGTCGAAAAAAAATCCCTCAAATGATTTACCTGTACTCTGAGTTTAATAGTTTCCAATTTGTAATTTGCACCCTCAATTTAGTAAGTAAGTTGTAAAATGCTGTGGGGCTTTTTATTGATTTTCTCAATTTTCAAGTCTTGGCTGCCAGCAGGGCTGACTAATGACATCACTTCATGCTCACGCAAGGCAAAACGGCTCGAGGGTATTCGAGGCAATGCGCTTCCTGAGAATAGCTGCAGGGTGAAATCACATGGCTTTGCTCCAAGTCAGATGTTCCGGGCCATTTCTAGGAAACTACAGCAGTTAACTTGAATAACATAGGTGAATTTGAATGTTCTGTGACATTAGAAAAAATGTTCTAAAATAAGGTAACTCACATTAACAGTACACAGACATGCTGGCTGTTGGACTGCCGATACACGCGCACAGACTGACTGAATCACATATGCCCTTATTCCCTATGCTGCTATTAATACGCCCACTGTGCCGATATGTTATCTTGTCTGTCCATGGTGTATTTTCCTGTATTTACCTTGCACATTTAGCATTGGGCTCGGAGAAACGCAATTTCGTTCTGCTGTACACTTGTTGTATGGTTGGAATGACAATAAAGTACACTTTGACTTTGACTTTGAAAAGTAAATATGCATAAAAGTATGTAAAATAATGTTACATAATTATTATCTTGACCCTTGAATAAACATCAGCGGAGCTGTCAGGCAACCAGAATAACTTAACGGGGGTGTTCCTATTAAATTCAAGAGAAAAAGCTTTATGAGAAACTTTAGGCAATGTCACAATGACATACATTCTGAAGATGTCTGTGGGTGTCTCAGGGACATCATGGAAACCAAAAACCTTCAGTTGGGATGTCAGTTCCCACTCTGCCATTCCGCAGAGCAGGTGTCAGTGCCAGGAACCTCTCTGACGTATATGCACCTGCGATTAACTCAGCTACCCGGAATATACCCACACAGTCACAGTGAGATAGTTGCGACAGAATCCAGCGAGTTCCTCCAGTTTCACAGTCAAGCATTTGTCTGTCACTCTTTACAACCCATCAGCAAACTGAACTCCATTTGTGTGAGCTGTGGGGTGGTAGTGTAGCATAGTGGTGAGGACCAACCAAAAGGTTGCTGGTTCAATTCCCCACTGGTGCACTGCTGCTGTATCTTTGGGCAAGGTACTTAACCCAGAATTGCCTCAGCAAATATCCAACTATACAAATGGATGTCACAAATGTAAAAACTGTAACCTATGGAAGTGTGTGTGTGTGTGTGTTGTTCATATTTTTTCCATATTTTTAAATATCAAATACAAAAAGGTATTAAAAAAGACTTCCACATTTCACTCAGCATCCCTTGATTAAATAACAGCAGTGAAAAAGCATGATCTGTTTCCAGAGAGCAATTCCTTTTACAAATTGTTACTCCCTGAATTCACCTAACCTGTATTTTAGGATAAGCCTGTCAAGTTAATTTAGGCACATCACCATCAAGTTAATTTAGGTCATCATCATCATCATCATTTCATCATCTCATCATTTGCTTGGTCAAACAAAGCAAGCATGTATTCTAGGAATATTTTTTATCTTTAATTACCAAATACCAAAAATATTAAAAACACTTCCCCATTTCACTCAGCATCCTTTGATTAAATAATATTAGTGAAAAAGCATGATCTATCTATTTCTAGGAGCAACAACTTACTTTCATTTACAAGTCATTACTCCCTGAATTCATCTAACCTGCATTTTTAGATAAGCCTGTTGGGTTAATTTAGACAAGAATGGTACCTGAAACTACTACACAGGCACATGTCAGCATCATCATAGTTTCATTGTCTCATCAGAACGACAAGAACAAACCATAGCGAGATCTTTCCTGGCTTGAAGTTATCCAGCTAACACATACCATTCTCACAGCTTTGCTGCATTAGTGTAGGAACAACAACATTTGTTTCCTCAGTTACATTCAGGAGATATCCAGAATTGGTGTTCTTCAGGACAGATGAGGCTTCAAAGGATTCAAGATGACAATATTTCAGTATATTGCCTCTACTTTATTTATTTATTTATTTACATCTACTTTATTTAATTCTGTCAACGCACAACCCTGTAAACACAGAATTTTAAAAATCTTTTAAAATCAGGAAGGGCTTATTAAGAAGAAACAGGCACAAACTTCCTGCCAGCCTGGAGGAGCAGCTGTACCCAGCCTCCTTCACAGGGCAAAGAACAGCTCCCAGCATGCAGTGCAAATGGCCTCTAAGGCCCTCTCATTGGAAGCCAGATATTGGCTTCTATTACCTCACAAAACACTTTACAATATTTTGATATGCAAACTTTATGGTTTCAACAGTAAAAGGCAACTAAACGTGTCTTTAAATCTTGCTCTCATTTTAGAGTGGCCACCAAAGTCTTAGAGGGATTTGGAAAACCACAAACATCTAACCCAGGACACCATGGATGGCGGGACTTCAACACATTATGGCAGGGACTCTACGTGGACTGCCAGCAGCAGTGTAATTGTGTTTGGCTGGATAACTCTCTGCATTGAGTTTCCTGTCATCTGCTGGGCCATTTTTGCCCTGTATCATCTGGTTAAGAATGACCATGTTGCTCCCGTTTATGTCATAAACTATACAGGCTTGTGTAACATAGTAATCTGGGGGAAATATCTGACCAGACGAGCCATCCGAACAAAAAAGAAAACAAAAAATTTTTACAGTGGCTACTGTGGAGCTCAAGGGATGAGAAGAACCACAAACATCAAACCCACCATCAGACCAGGACACCATGGATTACTTGAATTATATAGAATATTATAAATATAGCAAATATGATAGCACTAATATCAACCCACTTTATCTATTTAGAGATGTGCACAGCTGGATAAGTCTCTGCATTTAGTTGCCCATCATCTGCTGGACCAAAAGGTAAGAGTTAAATTAAATGCCTGGCATTGCAACAGCACACAGCAGATAACAACTTTAAGTGGTATTAGTTGGACAATATATAGCCTTTAGTGTATAGTCTATCTCAGTATTTAAGATTTTGTTCAATATGAGTGTAGTGTTGTGTAATATAGTGTTGCGTAATCGTTGATTATGGTATGCATGTGAACGTTTCTTGATAAAAGAGGCGTGTTATTTCTGGCGTTCCAATAACCAGCGTGAGTGCTTCCTCTAACCTAGAGAGCGGTAGATTATCTTGAGCGATGATATTGATCTCCAAACACCTGAGAGACTCACTCGGAAGAGGAGCTCTGTCCTAACACCTGCTCCAGGTAAGTCCAGAGCTGCTCTGTCTACAAGGGTTTGGGCTACAGCTGTGGGGTATATCAGTGTGACTATTTGGTACTGTAGATCAGACAGTATATCACTTTAACTGTACATTGCTGTATATCAGCTACAGTCAGAGTTAACACTACAGGTGCAATTCTTATAACAATAATCTCAATGTGGTTTCTTGTGTTTTTTAGTTGTTTTTTAAGGTTTAGTGTACAAGTTCAATAATTCAACCAACATTGCATTCAAGTCAAAATAGTTGAAATAATCCAGTTTGAATTTTTTTCATACAAGAGCACTTTAGAATTTCATGCATGAAATATTCTGGATGTGTTCTTTGGCTTTTGTAACATACCAGGGTAGTTTTTTTCTGAAAAAGTGATCAGTGAAATATGTTGCAAATGATAATGACAATGGCAAACTTCCTCCTTAATTACACGCTACCTCTAGAACCACAGAGTAAAAGCACCCATGTTTGCAGGGGTATCATTTATAATTATGAAATATATATATATGTGTATATATTTTTTTCCTTTTTAATGATCAAATACCAAAAATATTAAAAACACTTCCACATTTCATCAGCTTGCTTTGATTAAATAATATCAGTGAAAATATATGATCTATCTATTTTTAAGAGCAGCAACTTTCTTTCATTTACAAATTGTTACTCCCTGAATTCATCTAACCTGTATTTTCAGATAAGCCTGTTGAGTTAATTTAAACACAAACGGAGCCTGAAGCTACTACACAGGCACAGTCATGTCATCATCATCACTTCATTGTCTCATCAGAACAACAAGAACCAGCCATAGAGAGATCTTTCTTGTGTTGAAGTTAACCAGCTAACACATAACATTCTCACAGCTTTGCTGCATTAGTGTAGGAACACAACAACATGTGTTATTTCAGTTACATTTAGAAGATATCCAGCATAGGTGTTCATCAGGACAGATGAAGTTTCAAAGGATTCAATATTTTGGTATATTGCCTTCTTTAGTGAAAAGGTAAATATAAACAGAGAAATTCATGAATGCCCTGTTGTTTGATACATGTAATGGCAAAAGAAACAATGATCAGAATGGTACCATTTCACTGAACAAGGCAGTCTGCTTAAGTCTTCGAAACTTTAACCTCATCTTTCCTGAGAAACACTGGCTGGAGCTGTTTTATGAATGTACTTTATTTAATTCTGTCAACGCACAACCCTGTAAACACAGAATTTTAAAAATCTTTTAAAATCAGGAAGGGCTTATTAAGAAGAAACAGGCACAAACTTCCTGCCAGCCTGGAGGAGCAGCTGTACCCAGCCTCCTTCACAGGGCAAAGAACAGCTCCCAGCATGCAGTGCAAATGGCCTCTAAGGCCCTCTCATTGGAAGCCAGATATTGGCTTCTATTACCTCACAAAACACTTTACAATATTTTGATATGCAAACTTTATGGTTTCAACAGTAAAAGGCAACTAAACGTGTCTTTAAATCTTGCTCTCATTTTAGAGTGGCCACCAAAGTCTTAGAGGGATTTGGAAAACCACAAACATCTAACCCAGGACACCATGGATGGCGGGACTTCAACACATTATGGCAGGGACTCTACGTGGACTGCCAGCAGCAGTGTAATTGTGTTTGGCTGGATAACTCTCTGCATTGAGTTTCCTGTCATCTGCTGGGCCATTTTTGCCCTGTATCATCTGGTTAAGAATGACCATGTTGCTCCCGTTTATGTCATAAACCTCCTCATTTCAGACATGCTCCAGCTCATTGGTAGACCAGTCTTTTTGATTGATTTTACAAGTGAATCAATGATATTGATTTTTGCAGCAGTAACGCTGTTTGGTATATTAACCAGTGTTGTGTTCATGGTGTGCATCGCTCTGGAGAGATACCTTGTGATCGTCCATCCTCTGTGGTACCGTTATCACCGCACTGTCAGAATCTCAGTCCTGATCTCTCTGGCTGCCTGGGTGACTCCTTTCATACTGGGTCTGCTGGGAGGAACTGCCAGTTATTATTCTGGACATTTAGACAAGGCATATTTGACATTATTTATCTTCCTTATCTCTCCATTCCCTCTTGTTGTGTTTTTCTTGGTGGCCACATGGAGAGCTCTCTCCCGCTCCACCTCAGTGCCCGTCACAGAGAGGAAAAGGATTTTGTGGATATTGTTCCTAGTCCTGGGCAACTATGCAGTGCTGTTTTTTCCCTCCATACTATGTTCTTTCATTAAATCAGTGCATAAAGACCATGAATTTAACATGTATCTCCTCAGCAATATAGATTCTGCATTGCTGTTCATCAGCCCATTGATGGACGCTGTACTCTATATCTTCATGAGGAAGCATACCAATGACACTCTGAAGGTCCTACCCTGCTTTCAGAGGGTGATTGGTCAACAAGATCACAGTGAGGCTGCTACTGTTGAAACAGAAAATTCTGTAAGTGAAAACTTGAACAGTGTTTAGAACTGTCAGCGTTTCAGAGACTTCTTCCCACAACAACCAGCAGGCGTCCTCATAACTGCCTGTCTGGTCCTTTTGCCTGCTGCCTCCTCAAACTTTCACTAGAGGTCCTGTCTCCCTGTTTGTGCCTTGCCAAATTTAGTTAATAGATTTCACCTGTGTGTAGTTACTTTGATCATGTGTTTTGTGCTCTATATAAACGCTGCCTGTACCATGGTTCCTTGCTCACTCTTGAGTGTTTTTGAGTCTCCAGTGGAATTACTTTGTTTCTTTATAACCTGTCTGTGCTGCTGTGTGCTGTGTGCTCTGCTATTGGATTCCTCCTGAACAGGATTTTACACATATTTGGCATATTGAATTTCAACTGATATGCTCTTCTGTCACCCTTTTGTGTTAATAATACCTGTTAGACTCCAGAAGCAGAGAATGTTGTCATCATTAGACATTCTCACTTTTAACAAGACCTTCTCAATATTACAACCAAAACCTCACAACCACAATTCAAACATGAATGTAACTGCTGCACATGCTATTAACAACACAAATTATGCAAGCTGTCTTTATTGTGACTATTTTTATATGGGTGTGTAAACGTCAACTATTAAAATATGTAAGAAAACATTATTCAAGTGTTATCACATTATTGTATTACATAAGAAATGTGTTGTAATTTGAACATTTTTGTAGGCACACACAGTCCATACATACAGTTCTCCCTTGTTCCCGATTTGTTTCCATTTGATGATGTAGTATTGCACACGCATAGTAGAGGCACAGTAGTTGAGCCTGTTCCCAGCCCATCGTTCAATGGGTTCTAGAGAAATGCCACTATTCTACAGGGCCACACTCCCAGACTCAGCATATGTGAGACACTTGGTAGCCCATTCAGTGTTGTGCTGTGTAATCTTCCTTTAATAAGTTTATTGCACTAAACAGATCTTAGTATCATGCTGCCTACAGCCTGCATACTCTCACTGAGCTTGGTGTTGTCAGGATCCACACTGTGGTGTTGGCACAATTGTCCATGCCTGTCACAGACACCCTGTTTGTGATTGTATCATATTCCCCTGTGAAGCAGGTATCTTAGAGCCACGGCTTCATGTTTCCTGCCTACTGTCTGTGTCATTTTGGTTTTTATTCTGACAAACACAGACCTTTGAGCATCTATAATTACCATTTGAAGGGTGTAGAAAGGTAGAAATATTGTGGGTTTGTGCAGGGGTGGGGAAAACCGAGGATTAGAGAATATATTACGGGTCCCAGACATTTGTCACGGCGTCAATCAACAGGAAAGATGACAAGAAGGTGTGCAAGTATATTAGAGGATTGCACGTGTTGTGCTTCAGTGTGCCTGTGCGAGTGTAGAGGATGGGGTGATGAGGCAACCTTAATGCACAGCTGCTGATGCCAGGGAAAAAAGTGAAATTTACATTCATATTTACATTTATTCATTTGGCAGACACTTTTGTCCAAAGCGACTTACAAGTGATTGATTTACAAATGAATAAATGTACAAATAGCAATCATGTACACATAAAATTAATGCACGAATATTCTGAAATTATGAATAGATATTATTTATCACATTTGGTTTTTCAGTCATTAAAAAGGCCATCAGGAAGTCTTTGGTGGACCACTCACTGGATAGCCTGGACCGGGCTAGTGAAAAAGCTAAGGATAATACAGCATGTTGCGGCAAAAAATAAATTTTTGGGTCTTTTCGAAAGATATGGTTTATTAAATGTTTCCCTTCAACACTACATTATACCTTGAAACAAAAAAACTCAGTGCAATAGTCTGGACCCTTTATATACTCTCTAACTCTGAGCTCTCCCTGCCCCTCGACCAATGCACAAGTTTTCTCCCTTTGCAAACCATTCCAATAGTAATTACAAATGCTCATAGGCTGTGTTTAGGATAAAACTCAAAACTCTGGGTCTGCACCCATAATCTTCCGATCTGTTGTCACATCCTCCACTCCTGCCGGACCTCTCTGCTCTGCTGCCTCAGGATTCCTAGTGCCCCCATCCTGGAAGCATTGCTAAAAACTGACACAGCACAGACAAAGGATCATACTTCACACAAAAGCATAGCCCATAAGTTGCATGATGATAAAATCTCTTTAGCACGATAGGCTTATTGAAGGAATATTAAACAGAACGCTACCTTGAGTTTGATTCCCAATCCTCCACAAGAGCATTTAAATATGAAAAGTGAACATGAGACAGCTGTTTGAATGGATTCTGTGTGGCAGCAATAATGAGCAACTGACAAATAAATAATGTTTATTACATTTGAAATATTCATATTTCAAAGACTTCAGTAGTTTGATATACTTATACTTATACATGTCTTACAATATTTCCATGCATTGCATACTCACAGCAGAACTATCTTGTACAATGTATGTTCTGTATAAAGTACTACAGATATTTATTCATACCCCTGACTTCACAGGAAATAAAACATGTTAGAAAAGAAAAAAAAACATTTATCACTTTTACTTCTTATGAAGTTTTTTAAACTGTTGTATTTTAATTTCAATAGACTAATAGACTTCCATAGACTAAAGTCAGATTGTTTACAAAGACAGGATTTTTTTTACATTTATTCACACCATTAAGGCATAAAAGAAGGTACCACACGGAAGAGATTATTCAGTTTGACGGTTGTCATGATTACAGTCAGAGAGCACTCTGAAGACTGCTGGTACAGGACAGAGGATGACTGACTCATTTGAAACCCAGGCAATCATTGGTTAGGCCATTCACTCAGTTTGTTGGTGCTATGTGGGCTTTTCGACGATTGCTTTGTAAAACAGTAGTTTCCCACTGAAATAAGTATAGCCTCTGTCATAGATAGTTACAATCTTGTTAGAAAAATTCATCAGAATAACATTATTAACACAAAAGTGTGACAGAAGAGCGTGTCAAATGAAACTTACAAAAGTTCAGATGTTCACCAGCTAATATGCCAAATATATAAAAATGCCTGTTCTAAACACTGGTCAAGTTTTCACTTTCAGCCCTGGCAACCTGTCTGGGTTCCTGGCGACCAGTCAGTCTCTGACAGCAGGGTAGGACCTTCAGAGTGTCATTGGCATCCTTCCTCATGAAGATATAGAGCAGAGGGTCCATCAGCGGGCTCAAGAACAGTAATGTAATGCCTATTTTGATTAAGAGATTCACGTTAAATTCATGGTCTTCATGAATTAATACAATCAAATCATATATTATGACAGGAAAGAACAACAGTGCATAGTTGCCCAGGACAAGGAACAATATCCACAGAATCCGTTTCCTCTCTGTGACGGGCACTGAGGTGGAGCGGGAGAGAGCTCTCCATGTGGCCACCAAGAAAAACACAAGAAGAGGGAATGGAAGGATGAAGAATATTAACAATGGCAAATATGCCTTGTCTTTATGTCCAGAATAATGAATGGAAATTTCAGCCAGCAAATACAGTATGAAAGGAGACACCCAGGCAGCCAGAGAGATCAGGATTGAGTGTCTGACAGTGCGGCGATAACGGTACCACAGAGGATGGACGATCAAAAGGTATCTCTCCAGAGCGATGCACACCATGAACACAACACTGGTTAATATGCCAAATGCAGAAACCGCTGCAAAAATCTCACACATTGGTTGTTTTTTGAAATCAATCAAAAAGCCTAGTCTGCCAATAAGTTGGATAATATCTGAAATGAGGAGGTTTATGACATAAACGGGAGCAACACTGTCATTCTTAACCAGATGATACAGGGCAAAAATGGCCCAGCAGATGACAGGAAACTCAATGCAGAGAGTTATCCAGCCGAACACAATCACCCCGCTGCTGGCAGGCCATGTAGAGTTCCTGCCATAATGTGTTGAATTCCTGTCATCCATGGTGTCCTGGTCAGATGCTGGGTAAGATGTTTGTGTTTTTTTCACATCCTTCTCTTTGGTGGCCACTCTAAAATGAGAGCAAGATTTAAAGACACATTTAGTTGCCTTTTACTGTTGAAACTGTAAACACTTTGTGTATCAAAATATTGCAAAGTGTTTTGTGAGGTAAAAGAAGCTAATATCTGGCTTCCAATGAGAGGGCCTTAGAGGCACTGAGCAATGCATTCTGGGAGCTGTTCATCACCCTGTGAAGGATGCTGGGAAAAAACTGCTCATCCAGGCTGGCCAGAAATATGCACCATTTTCTACTTTATAAGCCTTTCCAGTTTTTAAAATCATCATCTATTCCATTTCATGTCTATTTCATACAGCTGTATACAAAGATTCCAAGCTAATATGTAGGGTTCCGCCCTGCTGACTGGGTGTTTTTATAATGTTGCCACAATGTGACCAACTCTGCTGTTCATAACCCAGTGCAGAAAGTCTGTGAGAATGATTTAGCTGGGTAATTTCACTTTAAATTTAGGAGAGATGTCTTTATGAATTTTAATTTAATTTCACATATTTCAGCCACACATATTCAGTGATGTGCATAATTCTTTTTAAGCTGTGTGAAATAAAACCAAGTCTTGAGCCACCACGAACCAGCAGAACAACTTCAATGCACCTTGACATAGATTCTGCAAGTGTCTGGAACTGTTTTGGAGGGTTGTGAAACCATTCTTCCACATGTATTGCAGAAACACAATATGTACTATTTATGCAATCATGCAATATAAGGTGTATCCTATACGCAAACATTCTTTAACATGTCTATGCCTGTGCAGTAGCTTCTAAAAGGACTCATCAGGCTTATGCTGGAGCACAGGGTAGATGAATTCAGGGAGGAATGATTTGTTAAAAAATTAAGTTGTTGCTCTTTGGAAATATATAGTGCTTTTTTGACAGCAACTGTTCATTTAAGGCATAGCCAGTGAAATGTGTAAGTGTTTTTAAGGTTGTAATATTAAATGAGCCCCCTGAAAATGTTTTTACTCCATGGTTCTAGAGACAGTGTGTAATCAAGGAGAAGATTTGTTTCCATCTTTGTTGTTTACTCCACTATTTCACCACCTCTAGAAGATTTGATGTATAAGCTCCCAAAATGTTGTTGTATGAAACAAAAAATATAGATTTGATTCCAACTATTATGGCTCACTGTGTCAAATGTTAAACTGGAACTATACACTTTCAAGGACAAGGAACCACACTGTGATTACACTTAATTGCTAGCATTCAACTTTGACTGTGTCTGATCTACAGTACCGAACAGTAACACTGATATACCCCACAGCTGTAGCCCAAACCCTTGTAGACAGAGCAGCTCTGGACTTACCTGGATCAGATGTCAGGACAGAGCTCCTCTTCAAAGAGAGTCTCACTGCCGACTGGAAATCAGTATCATCCCTCAGAGTAATGTATCACTCTGCAGGTTTGAGAAAGCACTGCCGCTGGTTACTGGAATGCAAGCTACAACATGCCTCTTTTCTAGAAAGGCTCACAGAGCATACTGTAATCCAAGCTTTTAAACTTCTTATTACACAACACTACACTGATATTGAGCAAAATCTTACATACTAAGATGGACTATATGCTAAAGGCTATGCAGTCAAACTAAGACAACTCAAGATTTTTATGTGCAATATGCTGTTGCTATAAGAGACAGTTAATTTAGTTGCAATCATATCGTTTTTTTGTGGATAATTAACACATTCATTGGTATGAGGTACCTGAAAACAAACACTGCCACATTGAAAAAAACATGGTAAATTTTGTTTACAGTCCTTTACTACAGTTACAGGTCATTCAATTTTTTCAAGAATTATAACACCAAGTTTAATTGAGGTTCTTTTTATCAATTTGTTGATATCCATTACACTTGCGAAAAACAGCACAATGATACTGAACAAAAATCTATACTATACATAGTTCAACAAACACCATTTAAGAATGTTATGTGCTATTTGCTGTTGCTATGCCAGATAGTTAATTTAATTGCAGTCATATCTCTTGTTGGAAAATCGACACATTTATTAGTAAGAAATACTTTCAAAAGGAAGCCTTTGACATTTTCTATCTAAAGTGAGAACTTCCATGGCTCTACATAATATATTATACAAGAATTATTACAAGTTATACAAGAATTCAAATTATACGTTTTCACTGAATATTTTTATATGACTAAAGATTGAACTGCATTGAACTGTTACCATCTCACTGAGATTTTAACATTACATAAGAATTTTATGCTTCTCGTTTGGCCATCTGGTTCAACATCTCATGCTCTCCATTTGAATGCTTCAGTACTGGAGATTTGGCAGCCCATTGAAAGTTTTGTACTGTGAAACCTTGTGCTGGCACAGGCAATTGTATTAATACCACACAGTGAAACCTGATAAGACAAAGCCTCAGTGTGAATAAATGTACTATAGGTAGTTTGATACTTGGATCTGTTGAGCACAATAGGCTTATGTAAGGAATATTACCTTGCCCACTTTGCAGTGTATAAGAGACTAATAACATACACAAACTCTGTTGTGATCGTATCATATTTCCCAGTGAAGCAGGCGATTTAGACCTATGACTTTTTGTTTCTTGTCTTTTGTCTGTGTCATTTTGCTTTTTCTTGTGTTAAACACAGACCTGTGAGCATCTGTAATTACCATTTGAATGGTGTGAAAAGGGAGAAGTATTGTGGGCTGTCGCAGGGGCGGGGAGAGCCAAGGGTTAGAGACTATATTAAGAGTCCAGACATTTGACACAGCGTTGATCAACAGGGAAGACGTTAAGAAGGCAACAGGATGACTGTCTTGGCAGGAGAGATGCAGGCCCTGCTGGCTGTGGTGGTCTTCATGGCCCACAATGCCGAGGGGCTGCTGCTCACCAGGTGTGATGTGAAGAGCACTCTGGAAGCAACGTCTCTGAGCTTGGAGAATGGGGGGCTCACGGCCGAGGAGCTGGTTGCACAGAGTGAGTACTAATTACAGCTTTAATGAAGAACCCACAGTGATTACCGGTTGATTGCTCTAACATACTGTCCAGAATCCACCATGGATATCAGATCATTGCTGTAGCATGCAAAGCAAAAGGTGGTGCACACTATGTAAAGCATGGGAATGATAACCTATTGAATAGCACTGTGGGAATGAAACAAAACTGATCTGAAATCATTAATATAAGAAGTGCACAGAGCCACGGCCGACTGAAATGAGGCTCATGTTTAGAGTAAAGGCCCTCCTTAGCTGAGAAGGAGCGGCTGTCGGGGTAAAGCAATGCGGGACCATGCTCACCCCTTCATCCTGCCCCTCCCTGTCTATCCCAGTCGTCTGCAAGGTGGAGCTGACGTCCGGCTTCAACACCAGCCTCGTCACTCACCCCGGTCCCGTCAAGTTCGACAACGCAGGCAAACGAGGGCGTCTCGGGGCTCGGAGAGGACAAATGTCCGCAGTCCCCAGGAGCCACCAGGCCCAGCCGGACTGCAGCGGCAAAGGCATCGACATAGGGGGGCTGTTTGGGGTCTTTCAGCTCAGCAACCGTGTGGCCTGCAGTGACGGCTCCACCCCCAGTGTCAATGTCTGCAACACGGACTGCAGCAGTAAGTCACTGCACAAGCTTCATACGAGCAAAGACAAGCTGCACCGCAGGGCAGCAACCATGCAACAGCCATGCAACAGCCATTCAACAGTCATGCAACGCCTGAAGCAGAACAGCTGTGGGGAGGGATGTGTACAGAGAGAAAAACCCATAATATGTTCCAGTATTTAGCTCTCTCCATGACCAAACTCCCTGCAGTGAAGCAGGGTTTATGTAGGGCCTGTTGGCATGACAGGCTATCCACACATGCCTTTTGCACATAACTTATATTTTATGCTATGTAGCGCGCGTGTTATGTTACATGGTGCGTTATGTTTTCATTAGCGTTATTAAGCTTCTCATAGTTTTCACTTAGCATTTGCTATATTTTTTAATGTTAAATCGCTGCTTCCTCAAAGCTAAAATTAGCTAGAATTTTTCCAATCTAGTTTTTTAATCGCACCGGTTTTAGCATACACGCTAAACGGCTAATCACACCGGTGTTACTGTATCTGCGAAAGGGTTAAGAGCAGAAATATTCATCACTTTCTTCAATAACTTTCTCAGATCGCTAGGTTATGCTAGCTATATTTACCCATACAGAGTTCCTTTAAAATGGCAGAGGTGTAAAGATCCTTACAAAATAGAACAACTCTATTGGTCCAGTCACCAGATCATAAAATTGAAATTCTTCTTCAGCTGAACATTTGAATATACAATAAATACAGAGTTTGCATAAAGGATGTCATCTCATGTCACCCAGAAACTTCCTCACGTGTACTAGCCCAGTGGTTATCCCACTGGTCTTTTCTTAACCCATCTTAAACCATGCCTGTTTGGGGGACCAAAATTGCAGCATTAAGGGATACATACTTTTGTAACTTTTTTATGGTTAAGTGTACCTTCCACCTATGGCCCGATGCCAATAGTACAGTGCTTTGTTGGGAATGACCGTTGTTCATGCTTTAACGTACAGGGCCTGTGATAGGAATGACCAATATTCCTCCTTTAATGTCGAGCACTTATGGTAATAATGACTGTGGTTCATGCATTCATGGATGTTTCATTCTTCTTTGAGGCCTTATTGATGATGACATCAGTGACGACGCTGTCTGTGATGACACAATTAGAACACTGGATCCGAGGTAAGCATCTCTGAATTTGTTGGGGGGGAGCTCTAGTGTCATGTATGAGGCCTTTTGCATATGGCAAAACAACTCATATGGCAGAATACAAAAATATTGCAACGGCTGTTGTTGAGAAATTATGTAAAAGCTGTTTCTGTAAGGTTGATTGTTCATAAAAAGTCAACAAAAATTTCTCTTAGGAAAGTCAGAGAAAGTTACAAACAGTCTTATATAATAATGGAAACATAGCTTAACAACAAAGAGCTAATTGTTTTGTAATCCACACTGATTTTAAAATTTCTTCAAGTAAAACTTATTTTCTCTCATAAAGGAAGGACATACCAGGAGGAAATTCTGAGGCTGTGAAGATAATCACAATTATGTGAGTGACCCTGTACAAAAATAACACTTAGAACTGTATTTTCACCACATTTTAAAAAGATTCTGTCATAACAAATAGATTTTTGACACCAAAAGTGGAGATTTATTGATATTCACAATTTTCCTCATACTTTATACATTTAATATATCATTTTTGTATTTAACCTTCATTTTACCAAGTATGGTCAATTGAGAACCAGTTCTCTTTTGCAATGTTGACCTGTTAGAGGGTATTATTTAGAGGAGGGAGTTATTTCAGTCAATTAACTGAGGGGATAACTAAGGGAATACTTTTACCCAGTCATGTTTGAAGAACCTCCTATTTATACTCCCAGTAATGGCTAATGAATATTTATTTCTTTCACAGGAAAACCAGAATGTTTCCAAGTGAATGTGCCACAGTGATACCCACTGATTACTTCTCCACATGTTAAAGTTCACACTGCAGTAACTGATCAAACTTTATAAACCTGCCTGGTAAGGGACATTACTTTAGAGTGCAATAAAATGCTTTCCCTGGTAAATTTAATTAATTAGTTTTTGAATTTCCCATTTTTGATTGAATGCTTAAAGTGCCTGTCAACCTCAATACACTGTAGTGTAGAATGTACTGTTCATTTCTTCTTCATTTTTAGTGTCACTGTATACTACTGAATGTTGACAGATAGATGCGTCAATCACAAACACCTTGTTTAACATCTTAATAAATCAGAAGTGTCACAGAAGCAGCTATTCAAACCCCAGTAATTACACACAACACAGATATGTCACATTGCATTGCGGGCAGCCAGATTTTGTCACTAATGTTCTCTTTCACTGACTGCCACCAGAGTAGGAGAATCAACCTCCCCAGGCAGGTATGTGCAAAAAGCGTGTATTGACTGCCTTGAGGACCGGAAACCACTACATCTGTGTTTAATGCTGTGTTACATGACATCACTGAATAGCCAACTTCACGCTTTCAATAAAAGATGAATAATGAGAAATTTTTATGCTTCCAGTGTGCTTTCTTTTAAGGTTCCATGAATCACAGCTAATGATGATTCCTGAAGTGCTTAACCCCACTGAGTCACAGCACCACTGATCAAAATGCTTCAGCTCTGATAAAGTAAATTCACTCAATAATTATTTGAGTGTTAATATAATAATTTAGAAACATAACATGAAAACATGCCCAAGGTTATTGTACTCTCCTGCATCTGCACTCTCACTGGTCTATCCACTTGCTCAACGAAGTCAGTACTTGCTATCGCTTTCAGTTGGGTTCATTCCCCCCTTCCCAAAATCATGTAACCTAAAGAATATGGTGAGCATATGTGCAAGACTATGAAGAAATGCTGACATCCTACAAGATCCTACAGGTTAGAGAGGAAAATAATTCCTTTTAAAGTGTAAATCTGTTCTTCTCTGCCATTACACGTGTTTTCCTGACCCCTGAGTCCTTTTTAGGTAAGCATTTGTTTTCATATTTACTCTGAGACCAAGTCTGGCAGTATTTTTTCCAGTAGACATTAATGACAACATTAATGCTGAATTTATGTAACGTCGACATCCATTTCATTTATATTGTATAGCTTATCCTCTGCATCACCCTTTAATAGTTTTGTAGAACTATCCCTGATTCCAGGCTGAATCAAAAGCCTTTGAAAGTTTCTAAAGCAAATAAAACTCATTTTATTATTTTGGGGTTTATGCTTTTCTATTAGTGTGATGGATGCAACTGACCTCAGCTTAGGATGTAAATAAAATCCCTTTTGTGCTGGTTTTGTAAGAAGCCAATCTGGCTTTACAAACAGGATTTTATTCCAGTAATATTTATTCACAGCAATAAGTCATAATTAATTCAAAATATGATGAAAGAAATCTACACTAACAATCTCCTCATTGGAAGTTCAGTGGAAGCTTCTGGAAGTATACAGAGACATGTAAGGGCTTCCTTTTCCCATGCCACATAAAAGAAGGTAACACACAGAAGAGATTAATCAGTTGGATGCATTGTCATGGTTACAGTCAGACAGCACTCTGAAGACTGCTGGTACAGGACAGACTGATTTGACTAAAACCAGGCAATCATTGGTTAGGCCATTCACTGAATTTGCTGGTGCTACTGTATGTGGGCTTTTAGACCAGCGCTTTGTAAAGCAGTACTTGCCCACTGCACAAAGTGTTAGAAAAATTCATCATAATAAAATTCTTAACACTAAAGGGTCACAGAAGAGCATATCATGAAAGTTCAGACGTTCACCGGCTAAGATAATTACGCCAAATATGTCTAAATGTCTGTTCTAAACACTGGTCAAATTTTCACTTTCAGTGCTGGTGACCCCTCTGGGTTCCTGGCGACCAATCAGTCTCTGACAGCAGGGTAGGACCTTCAGAGTGTCATTGGCATCCTTCCTCATGAAGATATAGAGTACAGCATCCATCAGTGGGCTGATGAACACTAATGCAGAACTTACACTGTTCAAGAGATACAGGGTAAAATCATAGTTTTTATGTACTGATACAGCCAAAGAATATACTACAGAGGGAAAGAACAGCACTGCATAGTTGCCCAGGATGAGGAGCAGTATCCACAGAATCCGTTTCCTCTCTGTGACGGGCACTGAGGTGGAGCAGGAGAGAGCTCTCCATGTGGCCACCAAGAAAAACACAAGAAGAGGGAATGGAGAGATAAGGAAGATAAACAATGTTAAATAAGCATGATTAGTATCTCCAGAATAATAACTGGTAATCCCACCCAGCAGAGCCAGTATGAAAGGAGACACCCAGGCAGCCAGAGAGATCAGGACTGAGATTCTGACAGTGCGGCGATAACGGTACCACAGAGGATGGACGATCACAAGGTATCTCTCCAGAGCGATGCACACCATGAACACAACACTGGTTAGTACACCAATCACGAAAATGGAATAGAATGTATTTTCGACCTGCCGATTTACGTCAGGAATCACTACGCAAAGTCTACCAATGAGCTGGAGGATGTCTGAAATAAGGAGGTTTATGACATAAACAGGAGCAACACTGTCATTCTTAACCAGATGATACAGGGCAAAAATTGCCCAGCAGATGACAGGAAACTCAATGCAGAGAGTTATCAAGTTGAACACAAATACACCACTTCTGCCAGTTGATGTGGAGTTGCTGTCATTATCTGTTGAATTCCTGTCATCCATGGTGTCCTGGTCAGTTGCTGGGATTGACATTTGTGGTTCTTCACATTCCTCTGACTCTTTAGGGGCCACTCTACAATGAGACTAAAATATACAAAAGACCTTTTAAACTGTAAAGTTTGCATATCCATACATTGCACAGTGTTTGGTGAGGTAACAGAAGCGCGTATAATGTCTGGCTTCCAATGAGAGGCCATAGAGGCCCTTAGCACTGCATGCTGGGAGCTGTTACATTACGTTTACATTTACATGTATTTATTTGGCAGACGATTTTATCCAAAGTGACTTACAAGTGAGGCAGAGTACAACACATGCAAATAGCCATATAAGGAGTCAACAATAACTGAAGCACTGCAATGACCAAGTTTCAATTGTTGGCCAGACAAGGAATAAGCTAGAACAGGCTAGCTAGTAGAGATACCAGTGCATGTAACTGTAGATTAGATTTCTTTAAGATTAAAGATTAAACATTAAATTTTAAATATTAGGAAAGAAAGTGCTTTAGGTGGTAGTGTTTCAGGTGTTCTTTGCCATGTGAAGGAGGCTGGGTACAGATGCTGCTCCAAATTGGCAGGAAGTATGTGCCCTTTTCTTCTTAATAAGCCCTTCCTGTATTTACAAGATTTTTAAAATTTCTGTATTTACAGGGTTGTGTGTCAAAAAAATGCAACAAACTACATTCATAAAAGATCTCCACTCAATGATTTTCAGTAAAGATGATGTTAAATTTTGAAGACTTAAGCAGACTACCTTATCATATTCTGCTATCATGTTTATAAAATTATAATGCATTCTTGAAATTCTCTGTTTATGTATACATTTTCACTGAAGTAGGCAGTATACCAAAATATCGTCATCTTTTCATCTTTGAAGCCTCATCTTTACTGAAGAACACCGAGTCTGGAGATCTAAATATAACTGAGGTAACAAATGTTGTTGTGTTCCTACACTAATGCAGCAGAGCTGTGAGAATGTTTTGTTTTTGACGGAGCAAATGATGAGACGACGAAACAATGATGATGATTATGACAAGTCGGTGCCTGTTTGCATCTAAAATATCTCAAGGGGCATATCTGAAAATACAGGTTAGGTGAATTCAAGCAGGAAAGATTTGCAAACGAAAGTAAGTTGTTGCACTTTGGAAATAGATCATGCTTTTTCACAGCTATTATTTCCACAAGGGATGCTCAATGAAATGTGAAAGCGTTTTCAATACTTTGATATTTAAATTATACATATATTAATATTCTTTTTAATACTAAATGAGACCCCTGGAAACATGTGTTTTCATTCTGTGAGTCTAGAGGTAGTATGTAAGGAAGTTTGCCGTTGTCATAGCAGTTTACACCACCATTTCACTGAACGCTTTTTCAGAAAAACTAACCTGGGATGTTAGCAAAACCAGAGAAGACGTCCAGAATATTTGATGGATGAGCTTCTAAAAGTGCTCTTTTATGAGGAAAAAAATGAAATTCAATTATTTCAAGTAATATGACTCAGCGTATACAATGTCAATGCAATTATAAAACTTGTACACTAAATCTTAAAAAAGAACTAAAAACACAGTAAACATTAACACTGATATACTCCACATTGTAGCCCAAACCCTTGAAGACAGAGCAGCTCTGGACTTACCTGGATCAGATGTTAGGACAGAGCTCCTCTTCAGAGGGAGTCTCACTGTTGACTGGAAATCAGTATCATTCCTCAGAGTAATGTATCACTCTGCAGGTTTGAGAAAGCATTGCCGCTGGTTACTGGAATGCAAGCTATAACATGCCTCTTTTCTACAAAAGCTTACAGAGCAAACTTTAATCAAAGCTTTTTAACTTCTCATTACACAACTCTACACTGACATTGAGCAAAATCTTACATACTAAGATGTACTACATGCTAAAGGCTATGTAGCTGAACTAAGGCAATTTAGGATTGTTATGTGCAATGTGCTGTTGCTATAACAAACATTTAATTTAATTGAATTCATATCTCTTTTTGGATACTTAACACATTAATTGGTAAGAGGTACCTGAGAATGAAAACTGTGAGATGTTAAGAATGCAACAGCATGACTGTCTTGGCAGGAGAGATGCAGGCCCTGCTGGCTAGGGCTGGGTGATTAATCGATTAATTTTATTTTCAATTACCATTTTAGCTTCCAACGAGTATGAAAACAAGATAATCGAGCTAAAACAATTATTGTGCCGCATATTATATATACATATATATACATATATACATATATATATATATATATGTAATGAGGGGCCAAACAGAAAATACATAAATATAAAGCTGAATATATAAATGTAACTCAGAATATATAAATACAAAGCTGAATATATAAATGTAACTCTGAATATATAAAAGTTAGTTTATACTCAGGCATATCACAAGACAGTCTTTTTTTTTTTTTTTTTTTGAATAATTTCTTTTTTTTTTCTTCATAGCTACTGAGTGAGCAAAACAAGTTTAACATTAGCATCAGTAAAATTTTGCAGTACAATCAAAGATAATCAAACAAAAACGTTAAATAATTTAAATTTGAATGAGGCAATAATTTGGACTTCATTAAGGGGTCCTCATTTTCTTGGTATTAGGACCTTTCAAGTAAGGAGGCCAAATTTCACAGGGGCTGTTTATTAATCTGCGGCTGTTTATCAATACCAGGAAGGCTAAGAACGTACTTGTGTCAGGAGTTAGATTCAGGAGTTACATTTATATATTCAGAGTTACATTTATATATTCAGCTTTATATTTATATATTTCCTGTTTGCCCCCCTCATTATGTATATATATTTTTTTTTTTTTACATTTTTTAAATTTGTTTTTCAGTTGAATTATATTTAAAGCTCAAGAAAATCCACTGTTAAAAAGACAAGTTTTCTTAAAAAGTTCAATAAATGCATGATGTTTCCAAAGTCAATGAGTAATCGTGTTAAATAATCGTGATCTCAGTATTGACCAAAATAATTGTGATTATGATTTTTTCCATAATCGAGCAGCCCTACTGCTGGCTGTGCTGGTTCTCATGGCCCACAATTGCAAGGGGCTGCTGCTCACCAGGTGTGATGTGAAGAACACTCTGGAAGCAGCGTCTCTGAGCGTGGAAGAATGGTCCTCAGTCGGTGTTGGAAGACGGCCACTGATTCCACTGTCTGACCTCAGTGGGAAGTTCATTCCATCACTAAGGGACCAGTGCAGACAGGGACTGTGCAGCGACCCTGTCGGGATGGGGCAGTCATTTGCTCCATATTTGCAGAGCGTAGTGGTCTTGTGGAACATAGTTTTGGTTTCGGTCTGATTGTAGGTATGAGCGGCTGTCCCATTCCTTGTCCTGTATGCCAGCACCAAGGTTTTGAACTTGATGCGAGTGATGACAGGAAGCCTAGTGAATCTGGTGTACACATTTCTCGATTGCGTGTTTTTATTGGTGTGTATGTTTCGTAGGCACGATGCTCTCTCTCTCTCTCTCGTTCTCTCGCAGACATGGCCAAAGCTAGCTGACATGAGTGAATGATTGGCGTTGTCAAGACGATGTGAGAGTAGGCGTGACAGTTAAACCAACCGAACGGCAACTCGACTGAGTCACGTCTTTTAAAATGGATGCGGGAAAATGTTTGCTGTGGCTGGCTGGCCGGCAGTTTAAATTTGTAAGGAGTCTGCGAAATGGGACAAGATGCTGCCATCTGTTAATTTTAACTGGTTTTACTGCGTTTTGTCGCTGTGCAACACGTGGCTGCATGCAAGTAGCGGTTCTGAGTCTTTTTTTCCATATAACTGTCTGCATTGATTCCCCCAGCCCGTGTTCTTCCCCGCGGCGCCGGTTGATGATGTATCTTAACGTGCTGTATTATTATTTGTGTTTTTAAGGATTCTCGGAGGTAATTTGCAGGTCTTTCGACCGTCGTATTGGCTGTAGCGTTATTTCTGTGCATTGTTGATATTGTTTCACTGTATGTGCGTGAGCACATAATTTGCTTTAGTGCACGTGTGTGTTTGCGTGGTGTGGTGGGTTTTTTGTTCACCTTGCATGTTAGTATAAGGATTGCAATGTTGTGGGTGGCTGAGTGCTGTACCACTGGGATTTGGATTCTTTTTTGATGTGTTTGTATGTCATTCTGTGTGCTCGTGAGACCAGAAGGTGGCATAGTCTGGCTACAGTGAGAAAACAATCTGTTATTCTCTGCCATTACACGTGTTTTCCTGACACCCGAGTCCTTTTTAGGTAAGCATTTGTTTTCATTTTTACTCTGAGACCAAGTCTGGCAGTATTTTTTCCAGTAGACCCAAATTCCTGCTGAAGCCCTTGTTCAATGGGAGAGAGCAGAACCAGGTCCTCTGCACAGAGAGTCAATCACAGTGCCTTGGAGTTTGACTGCAATTCAGTGTAAACGCTGAACACTCCAACTACAGCCCTGACCCACACCATGCCGATATGTGAAGAACACAGTTGTTTTGTTGCCAACATTAATTCTGAATTTATGTAACGTCTACATCCATTTCATTTATATTTTATAGCTTATCCTCTGCATCACCCTTTAATAGTTTTGTAGAACTATCCCTGATTCCAGGCTGAATCAAAAGCCTTTGAAAGTTTCTAAAGCAAATAAAACTCATTTTATTATGTTGGGGTTTATGCTTTTCTATTAGTGTGATGGATGCAACTGACCTCAGCTTAGGATGTAAATAAAATCCCTTTTGTGCTGGTTTTGTAAGAAGCCAATCTGGCTTTACAAACAGGATTTTTATTCCAGTAATATTTATTCACAGCAATAAGTCATAATTAATTCAAAATATGATGAAAGAAATCTACACTAACAATCTCCTCATTGGAAGTTCAGTGGAAGCTTCTGGAACTATACAGAGACATGTAAGGGCTTCCTTTTCCCATGCCGCATAAAAGAAGGTAACACACAGAAGAGATTAATCAGTTGGATGCATTGTCATGGTTACAGTCAGACAGCACTCTGAAGACTGCTGGTACAGGACAGACTGATTTGACTAAAACCAGGCAATCATTGGTTAGGCCATTCACTGAATTTGCTGGTGCTACTGTATGTGGGCTTTTAGACCAGCACTTTGTAAAGCAGTACTTGCCCACTGCACAAAGTGTTAGAAAAATTCATCATAATAAAATTCTTAACACTAAAGGGTCACAGAAGAGCATGTCATGAAAGTTCAGACGTTCACCGGCTAAGATCATTACGCCAAATATGTCTAAATGCCTGTTCTAAACACTGGTCAAATTTTCACTTTCAGTGCTGGTGACCTCTCTGGGTTCCTGGCGACCAATCAGTCTCTGACAGCAGGGTAGGACCTTCAGAGTGTCATTGGCATCCTTCCTCATGAAGATTTAGAGTACAGCGTCCATCAGTGGGCTGATGAACAGTAGTGCAGAACTTACACTGTTCAAGAGATCCAGGTTAAATTCATGATTACTTGGGATTGATTCAATCAAAGTATATAGTATGAAGGGAAAGAACAGCACTGCATAGTTGCCCACAACAAGGAGCAATATCCACAGAATCCGTTTCCTCTCTGTGATGGGCACTGAGGTGGAGCGGGAGAGAGCTCTCCATGTGGCCACCAAGAAAAACACAAGAAGAGGGAATGGAAGGATTAAAAATATCAACAATGGCAAATCTGCCTTGCCTTCATGTCCAGAACAATAGGTGGCAATTGCCCCAGTCAGGAAAAACAGTATGAAAGGAGACACCCAGGCAGCCAGAGAGATCAGGACTGAGATTCTGACAGTGCGGCGATAACGGTACCACAGAGGATGGACGATCACAAGGTATCTCTCCAGAGCGATGCACACCATGAACACAACACTGGTAAATATACCAAACAGTGTTACTGCTGCGAAAATCAATATCATTGATTCACTTGTAAAATCAATCAAAAGGCCAAGTCTACCAATGAGCTGGAGGATGTCTGAAATGAGGAGGTTTATGACATAAACAGGGACAACATTGTCGTTCTTAACCCGACGATACAGGGAAAAAATGGCCCAACAGATGACAGGAAACTCAATGCAAAGAGTTATCCAGCCAAATACACATATAAATAGTGGGATAACGTCAGTGGAATTTCTGAGAAAATCAAGTTCACCATAGGACGGGTAAGTCAAGTTATCCGTGGAATTCATGGTGTCCTGGTCAGATGGTGGGTTTGATGTTCGTGATTCTCTACATCCTTCTAGCCCTGTGGTGGCCACTCTAAAATGAGAGCAAAATATTAGAAATTATATATATGAAAAACACATAAAAATATATTTTGAAATTGTAAAGTGTGTATATCCATACATTGCACAGTGTTTGGTGCGTTAAAAGAGACAAGTGTAATATCTGGCTTCCAATGAGAGGCCTTAGAGGCCCCAAGCAAAGCATGCTGGGAGCTGTTCTTTGCCCTGTGAAGGAGGCTGGGTACAGCTGCTCCTCCAGGCTGGGAGGAAGTATGTGCCTGTTTCTTCTTAATAAGCTCTTCATGTTTTTAAAAGGTTTTAAAAACCATGGCTGGTTCTTTCTGTATTTGACAGAGAAAATGATGAGACAATGAAATGATGATGATGATGATGACATGTCTGTGCCTGTGTAGTAGCTTCAGGCACCGTTTATGTTTAAATTAACTCAACAGACTTAACCGAAAATACAGGTTAAATGAATTCAGGAAGTAACGATTTGCAAACGCAAGTAAGTTGTTGCTCTTACAAATTAGATCCTGTTTTTCACTGCTACTATTTCATCAATGGATGTTCAGTGCAATGTGAAAGTGTTTTAATACTTTTTGTATTTTTAATAGTAATAGTAATAGTAATTTATTTCAGTCCTTATTAACAATTATACAAAATGATTGCACATAGAAATAAATAACAATAAGGCATTAAATTAAAAGGGAAAACAAAAAACAAAACAAAACAAACAAAGAATATTGACCAAAAAGGTGTAGGCTGAAGCTATAGCTTATTATACCTACCCTTTTTATGTAACATATTTTAATAAGCAACCCTTTCTTACTAGGTTTAGGCTGTACAAAGACAAAACAAAACAGAAGCAAAAACAAAATTTCCAAATGTTTCATATACAATAGTGATCATACCTCAGTTATGTATTTGTTTACCACCTTATTTTTAAACATTTTTTTTTTAATTTGCACAGTGAACTACACATTCTTAATTCCTTGTCACAACTATTCCACAAGTTTACCCCTTTGACAGATATACATCTGTTTTTTTATATTTGTCCTTACCTTTGTTTTTTTTAAACATACATATTCCCCTAAGCTCATACTGGCTCTCTCTAATTTGAAACAACCTCTGAATACAGTTAGGAAGTAAATTGTTTTGTGCTTTGTACATTATCTGTGCAGTTTTAAGATCAACTAGATCACAAAATTTTAAACTATGTAAGTTAATAAATAGTGCATTGGTTGGTTCATAATAATTCGATCGACTTACAATTCTTATGGCTCTCTTCTGTAGCATGTAAATTGGATTAGTATTGGTTTTATAGGTGTTTCCCCATATCTCCACACAGTAGGTAATGTATGGAACTATGAGAGAACAATACAGTATATATAGTGATTTCTGATTCAAGATATCCTTAGTTTTATTTAATATTGCCATGGTTTTAGACATTTTTGTTTTTACATTATTTATGTATGGTTTCCAAGATAATTTATGATCAATTACTACTCCCAGAAATTTATTTTCATACAGTCTTTCTATTTCAACATCACTGATCCTAATTTTAGCTTGATAATTGATTTGCTGATTACCAAATATTATAAACTTTGTTTTACTTAAATTCAATGATAACTTACATATCTATATACATATCTATATACACAGGTGATTATTATATTTTTAGATTTTGCAACATCAATTTCTATTGTTAAACGTTCCAAAATATTTTCTATGGTGTTTGACATACTTTTAACTGTGTTGCATCTTAAAGCTGTATCAACATACAGGGCAACTCCTCCACCTTTTTTATTGGTCCTGTTAATTGTAAATAACTCATATTCATCCAGTGCCATATCACAAACTTTGTCATTATCAAGCCAAGTCTCAGATACTGCCATTACATTAAACTTATTGAATTTACACAAATAATCCTTAATTTTAGAGAAGTTTCTATACAGGCTTCTACTGTTAAAGTGTATTATTGATAAAGCACCTTCCATTTTCACACTACTGTTGAATTGTTCATCTGTGTAGTACTCGCAATTGTTGTTGATGTTATTGTAAAAGTGGTTTTCTGGGTCAATATCATTTTCAATCTCATACAATTTGTGGTCGGTGTAGTCAAAAGTTTTAAAGTTCAAATTTTCATACTTACTATATATTCTGTGTACATGATCCTTGCCATTGTCTGCAAACTCCTCATCGTCAATGTCTCTGAACGGGAAGGAATAGTGCTCTTCAAGATCTGTCATTTATTTTTATATTAGTCCATGCAAGTGCTCCCCCAAACAATCCAAACACAAAATCCACAGCCAGGTTTCGTGTTATCAGCACAAGCAGGCAAGAGTTTATAGTTCATTATCTGTATTGGTCTAATTCTTTGAGTTCTCTTATCGTAACAACTTTGGCTTCTTCAGGTGCTCCATTTAGCCGTATCCTTACTTGGCAGTTTCTTGTCCATGTTGCTTGTATCTTGTTTTGTTTCCTTAGGAGGCGCGCATGTCTGGCAATGTCGGCGTTCTTTTTTGTTAGATGCTTTGTTAGATGCTCACTCAAGTACACTCCTGCAAAAATTGTAGCCTTTATCTTTTATGACCTACCTGGTGTGCTGTGGAATCGACTAGAGGACAAAGTGTAGGTGTTTACGAGCCGAAAGGCAGAATACAAATGGTCGGACAATCTAAAACGCTTAACATGAAAAGGCTTAACGTGGCTTAATGTTTCAAACCAGCGGTCAATGATCACCAAATTTCTCTCGGACATCTTTTGTCTTAAACACTTCCACCTGTCAAAAAAATCAAAACCGAAATCCTATGAGTATGAACGTTATCTTACATTAAGCGTTTTCTTCTCCATTGACGCCTATTATAAGGAAAGGGCTTAACGTGGCTTAATGTTCCAAAATAGTGTCCAATGATCACCAAATTTGGGTTCCTATGGAGAAAACTTAAATGAAAACGTCAATGTTTATATTAAACACATGGGGTCGTCGTATTGGTTCTTGAACGTGTTCATGATCATAAACGTGTTAGAGAAGTGTAGTCCTGATACGTCGCTGTTTTGGTCCATAATGCTATGTTAAGCTTTTTCCATATAATGGGGGTCAATGAAGAAGAAACGGCTCAACGCAAGATAGTTACCCCTTTCATTGGATTTCAGTTTTGCTTTTTTGATAGGAGATAGTGTTAATGACATGTGAGATGACGGACAAATTTGGTGATCATTGATCGCTGTTTTGGGACATTAAGCCACGTTAAGCTTTTTCCTTATAATGGAAAACGCTTAACGTGAGATAACGACCATACTCCTAGGATTTCGGTTTTGATTTTTTTGACAGGAGAGAGTGTTTCTGTTTGTTATTCAGTTAGATAGACATTATATCAAAATTTTAGGTTACCTCTCATTGTTGTTAACATGTCCCACATTGTCCCACACAAACTTACTACTCGTCCCACATTTGGTCTGTTTGCATCTGGTCACCCTATTTATTGTACCACTATTTCACTGATCACTTTCTCAGAAAAAACTAACCTGGGATGTTACCAAAGCCAGAGAACATGTCCAGACTATTTCCTGGATGAGCTTCTATAGTGCTCTTGTATGGAAAAAAATGGGATCATTTTAAGTATTATGACTCAATGTATCCAATGTCAATGGAATTATAGAACTTGTATGCTAAAATTTAAAAAAAAAAAAAAAAAAACTAAAAAAAAAACTCCACAAGAAATCACATCGTAATTATTACTAAGAATTGCACCCTTAGTGTTAACTTTTACTACATTTGATCTCTAGTCCTGAACATTAAAACTGATATACCCCACAGCTGTAGCCCCAACCCTTATAGACAAGAGCGGCTCTGGACTTACCTGGAGCAGCACTCCTCTTCAGAGTGAGTCTCTCAGCTGTTTGGAGATGAGTGTTATTGCACAGAATAGTATATGACTCTACAGGCTAGAGGAGGCACTGCCTCAGGTTATTGGAAGGCAAAACAATACCACACCTGGTTTGTCAAGAAATGCTCACAGTTTAATGATGCACACTGTAACCAAATATTTGTTTGCTTTTTATTACACAACACTGCAGTATATTGCACAACACTACACTGATATTAAACAAAATCTTAAATACTAAGATAGACTATATACTAAAAGCTATATAATCCAACCAATTCTATTTAAGGTTGTTATGTGCTATGTACTGTTGCTATGCCAGACAGTCAATTTAAATGTAGCCTTCTGGCCCAGCAGATGATGGGCAACTCAATGCAGAGTTATCCAACTGCACACATCTCTAAATAGATAAAGTGGGTTAATGTTAGTAGTAATAAGGCACGCAGAGGCTTTTTCAGCCCCAGGGCAGCCCCTACCAGGTGTATAAAAGTGTACCTGATGTGCTTAGGTTTTTGTGGAGGCTCTTTAGAATAGTGTAGGAGAAGCAGGTAACACCAAGGCCTTGGTGTAGAGCAGGGGGGATCATCAGCATTAAGTCAGTTTAGACCTATATGTCTTCTAAATGTAGAAGGCAATATCGTCTTTAGTATAGTGGCACAGAAGTTGGCAGGTTATTTAGAAAGGAACAGGTTAATAGGTACCACAGTGCAGAAAGCAGGAATAGCAGGTTTAGCAAGGTTGTGTAAAACACCCACCGTGATCGTAGTGAAAGCGTATTTTCTGGACGTTAGACTGTGTTTTAGTGCTCTAGACTTCATACTAGCATGGCAGGGCCTAGAGAGAGGTATTATGGCAGGGTGTGCTATTTCTCCATTAGCATTTACAGTGGCAATGGAGGTTGTGATTGGAGCATCGCGGTGGGTTGTGGGCAGAGAGAGGTGGCTGGGCAGGCTGTGCTTCCATCCAGTTAGGGCTTATATGGATGACATGACAAGACAAGGTTTTACGTCACTATTGCACTGGACAATATGGCAGAAAGTCATTTAGCAGCCGATTCCGAGCAGATTTGGAGTCCCGATTATCCGGGGCAGGCTCAAAATCCTGCACCGATTCT
The DNA here is from genome assembly GCA_019176425.1 of Megalops atlanticus. Taxonomy (NCBI): domain Eukaryota; kingdom Metazoa; phylum Chordata; class Actinopteri; order Elopiformes; family Megalopidae; genus Megalops; species Megalops atlanticus. The sequence continues at coordinate 27,133,631 of CM032890.1, forward strand.
GTATCGGAGGAAGGCTCTGGAAGACTCAGCATCAGTTTCTGAGCATCCATGCTGCGCTTCGGTGTGTTCTGAATATCCTGGATATTGTTCTGAATATACCAGAAGGTGTCCACACAATACTGAAAACGTTCTGAATTCAGGACTGGTTTCACCTCGCCCAACACACTATCCTGAACACCCAAGATGGGATCCTGCACATCCAGCCCAGGTTCATTAATTGTGGGTTCCTCTGGCTCTGGAACATCCAGAGCTGGTTCTGGAATGTCAAGGTCAGTATCTGCAACATTCACAGCTGGTTCCAGAACATCTACGGTGGGTTTTGCTGGCTCTGGAACATTCACCACTGGCTCTGCAACATCCAGAGCTGGTTCTGGAACATCAAGGTCAGTATCTGGAACATCCACGGCAGGTTCCAGAACATCCACAATGGATTTTGCTGGTTCCAGAATATTTGGGTCCAGCTGTGCAACATCCAGGACTGATTTTGGAACATCGAGGGCAACATCCTGCACATCCAGTCCTGGTTCTGGAACATGAAGGACAGCGTCCGCATCATCCACACAGCTCCCTGTGCAGCTCAGCCACCACCTCGGCCCTGGTGGAAGGGCAGTACTGCTGTACTTTGCTCGTCAGCGGGGCGGAGACCTCCTGCAGCACACCCATCACCGTGCCCACCGCCACCACGCTCACCTGCCTGCCGGATGCCGACACGCCGCTCCGGTCGTCCTGGTCACACTTTATGGCCTGGAGCAGGCTGGTGACCACGTCCACAACCACCTCAGAAAGACAGGGCGCACGAGGCGCAGGCAGGTGCAGCAGGTCACCCACGATCTCTCTGACGGCCCTCCGGACAACAAAGTCGGGATCAAACTGGTACCGGGCAAAAATACCAGGATCTGAGACCTCTGCCACTGCTGAGGATTGTCTACAGAGAGAAGAAGCTTCATCAGGTTCTGAAATCCTTCAAATGAAGGCGACAGTAAACACATGCTTTTTTAAAAAGATGTCAAATTCAACCCCTGAGAGAAGATCACAGCAGCGTGTTTTGAATAATAAAGACACTGCTCCTCACTCCTCTGCAATGTGTGTGAAAGGACTGAGAGAGCAGGGCTTACGGGTCAGACAGAGCCGCCAGCCGAGGGTCATCGCCGGTCAGCGGATTCAGGCTGCTGACCGTCAGCCCCAGCTCCCTGCAGGCCTCCCTCTCAATGTCCTGCAGCTTCAGCCTCATGTTCACCTCCCACGTCTGAGCACAGGGAGAGACAGGAGTGTGATTAGCCACCAGAACAGAGACAGCGGAAGAGAACTCATTCACTGAGACTGGTGCTGACTTTGGTCAGTAGTGCCAATCGCTAATCATGTCACTTTAAGATAAAGAGTGTAACGCAAATAAATAACATTATATTCACATTTTCTCATCGTAAAGTTTAAATACATTTCCACTTATTTTTTCTTTCAGAAGTGGTTTTCGTAAATTTTCTTTGGGTTTTAGAAATGCACCACCAACATGTGGCTATCAAATTCAGTTTAATGAAATAAATAGGTTTAATTTGGAGTGCGCTATAATATAAACATCACACATCCTTCAGGACTTTTGCGTGAATTGACGTATTGAACTTTGTTTGAATATTCATATCCAACTCTTTCCAAGAATTCCGAAGACAAAATAGGCTCTCAAATTTTCAGCAGTTTTTCCCGAGGCGTTTATCTTCATTTATTCAATTTTGAGAAGCTTTGGAATCGCATATACTGTGTTGTCACTTCTGACGTCACTGTTGCTCCGCGTTGCAGTCTTGACGGCTAATGGTTGTGAGTTTGTGGTTGTATAGGCAAGGGTTTAGTTAAAGATCGAGGAGAATGACGTTCAATTGGAAGTGCTGTGAAGGCGACCTCGAGGCTAAAAGAAATATGTAGCCTATTTTTTCCCAAGCAGTTTTATTTTTGTTTTGATATTTCAAATTATACAGTCATTCTAAAGTATACAGTGATATATTCGCTCTGGATAAGAGCGCCTGCTAAACTACAATAATGTAATGTAATGCAATTTCATTATTACGTAGTACTGATAGGACAAGCTGCTAGTTGTATCGCGTTTAGTGGGAAGTACTGTGAAGGTGACCTCGATGCCAACATGAATATGTAGGCTAATTTTTGTAAGTATTTCTAGTTTTTGTTTCGAGAAATTATTAACGTCGTACTGACAGGACAAGCTTTCTACTATTTTGCTGTTGAGTTAAATCCATGTATAGACTTGCTTTTTAAATGCTGGAACTCTAAACTGAAACATCTCAATGGATCTAATGCGATGTAAACACAAATTTATTGAAAATAAATCACTTCTTGTCTTGCTGTAAGTTATGGCTTAGGTGAGTAACTACGTGTCTACTGTCATTTTACATATCTTTCGTGTATGTTACGTTTACATAATTTTAGAACATTATTTCCTAATGTCACAGGATGTTCAAAATCTGTGTTATTCAAGTTAACTGGTATAATTTCCTATTCCAATCATGTAAGAAACTGACTTTTTTGGCTCAAAATAGCAGAGATACCTCTGTAGATTCACAGGTTTTTTAAGATGCCCCGTTTATAATAATGTGTCTAGAAAAACAAAGATCGCACATGTTTTGTAGTGTTTGAGTGTTTGCTTGAAAGTTTCTGTTTCGGATTATTCACGACTCACTCCAATCCACATGATAAATTGGGGGTGTAACTTGCATCTGAACGTCATACATACAATATGAGAGAAACTGGTTGTAAAATGTTTTTATTGAGCTGTGGGTCCACAGCAGGGGACCTCTCAAACCGCAGGTAACAAAAGAAGCAAAACGGAACAGAAGAGAAATGGCTCGGACAGACCCGGCGCCAGGATGAAGTGACTGAGGGGGCAGTTAAAAATGGAGAGGGGGCGAATCATTTTATATAGTAAATCAGTAGGTTATCATCCTGCTATGCCTATTTCTGCATTTTTTTTCATCCTGCGGGTGGAAATATACACTTGTATCTCTATTACACTTGTATCTCGGCCAATATTTTTGTTGTTTTTGCTATTTTTCTATAGGGTACATAAAACTTAAACTGGGGTGCAGAAAATACAACTGAGGGGGCAAAGCTCCCTCTTGCCCCCTCGTGGTGCTCGGTGCGGGCTCGGAACACCTGACTCGGAGCAAAGCCACGTGATTCCACCCTGCAGCTATTCTCGGGAAGCGCATTGCCTCGAGTACCCTCCAGCAGTCTTGATAAAATTGAGCTACATGTTGAGAAATTATTTTAGGATCGTTAGTTACCGCGCCATTAACCATTAATTTACTTATTGTTGCAAATTCAGCATTTCTATTTTCTAACCTAAAAAAAATATTTTTCTCACCTTATTCAATCCATTTATGTCTTGATCTAATAAAGGCACCCCCTAGTTTTCTCCTCATAAATGTTGTCTAACTGGCTCTGTAGCAAATTCATATTCAGTACCTCTTGACTAGTTAAATTTCCACAATTTTTCATTTGCAGATCTAAAATTGTTTTGATGATTTTAATTTCTTTATCTCTTTTTAAGTTTGCTAATAATTTACCTTTTTTAATGGCAACCCTTCGGATTTCCTCTTTTATTAATTCCCAAAAGTACCCATAAGTACCTATAGCACAGGCTTGATTCCAAAACTTATCAATAATATTGTTTATTTCCAATTTAAAGTCTTCAGTTTTCAATGAAGAATTAAGTTTCTAATAGCCTGTACCATATTTCTGTGTATAAGTATCTTTTAGATCAAGTTTAATGAAGATCCTTTACGATCTGTTAAAATAGCCGGCTCTATCTAAACGTCTACAACCAGATTAAGAAGATCACTAGAAATGAGCCAGAAATCAATACGTGATTGTAAGGAGAAGTTCTTATTACACCATGTATACATATTATGTTGAGGGTTTTTCTTTCTCCAAATATCCAAGATTCCCATTTGTAAACATGTTTGAGTTCACAGTTAGTGGTTGTATTCTTTGGAGGACATCGATCTATATTCTCACCAGAAACAGTATTTAAATCACCTCCCCATATCACTTTAGCCAAGGGATAAATTGAATAGAGATGACAGACTCTTGACTCAATATCTTGCAAAAATGCTAAATTACTAAACTTATTGTTGGTGTCATAAATATTAATCAGAATAAATTGGTTGTGATTCATATCAACAACTAAAATAATCCATCTCCCAGACATGTCTTTTTCACTGTGCAGTATCTGACCTCTAAATTTATCCTTTAAAATGGTGATCCCTGCTGATGAATTACTGCCATTGGAAAACCACATCTCACTACCCCACTGATTTTTCCAAAAAGATTCATCTGTTGAACATGCATGAGTTTCCTGAATAAAATGAAAATCAGCACCTTTACCTTTGCAATATAAAAAAAGCCTTTCTCTTAAGTAGGTCTCGCATACCCCTGGCATTGATAGAATAGACAGAAAGAGACATCAGAACAAAGAAGAGAAAAAAAAGACTTGTATAGATTGAACCTTTTTCTATAGACTATAAGATTCTCACATATATTGAACATCTAGCATTAACAATTGCACAACATACTCAACATAGAATTATTACATTCACTGCAGTAACTTTTGAGGTTTCAATGGTTTTTGAACAGAATGAACAAAATCTAAGTTTCACTATCAAACCTTATCATAACCACGATGATGTTGTTTCACCATTACACTTATCAACTTCAGTGTAAACAATATTGAGGTCATGTTAGTTAGTACTTCTTTACCATCAATAAACACCCCGGCCCCACTGAAGTACGCAGGGCAACTCCTTTCTTGTCTTTTCCACCGCTGGCCATAGACGACTCCTTGATGCCTTCTCACTGGCGGTGAGATCCTCCTTGAAGCGGTATCCGTGACTTTTCAGAAAGTCGCCTTGCTTAGCATGCTTCCGTGTAAGATCCCTCGCTGCTCTCGACACAAGTCTCATGATGATCAGGCATAAATGCAGGAATAAATGCAGTGGGGAAGGATTTCAAAATTTGTCAATTAGCAGATGATACTGCAATTTTTCTAAAAGACCAAAGTCAGGTTTCAAAAGCAGTGGCTTGGATAAATCTGTTTTATTTTCAATTAAAACTTTCAATCTGTCAGATTGTTATGGGATCCCAATTAAAGAAAAGGTGACGTACCAATGGATTGTTATTTGTAAGAATGTGGAACAACGATGTAAATTAAATTTAAACAAAAAAAACAAAATTGAAATTGAATTTGTGGTTAATGAGAGATATTTCTATATATGGTAGGGTCCTGTTATCTAAAACAGAAGGAATCTCTAGATCTGTCTATGTCTAATTGTTGCTCAGTATCCCAGCAAATGTTACCAAGGAGATGGATAAGATGCTATATGATTATGATTATATGATGCTATATGATCTGGAGGAATAAACCCCATTATCTTAAAAAAGAAATTATTAGAGGCAATAGAGAACAAGGTGGTCTTGAGGTCTTTGATTTTAATATCTTGAATAATACTTTTAAGATTAAGTGGATTATAGAATTTTTAAAGAATCCCAACAGTATCTGGAATGCTTTTCCTGCATATTTATTTAATTATACTGGAGACATTGATTTTTTTGTAAAATGCAAATTTTCTGTTGACAGAATCCCAATCAGATTAGTTAACTTTCATAGGCAAGCTCTTTTAGCCTGGACATTAGTATATAAACACAATTTCAGTCATCACAGATACTTGTTTTGGAATAATAACGATATTTTGTACAAAAATAAATCACTGTTTTATCGCTCATGGTTTGACAGTGGAATTTTGTTAGTTGGTCAACTGGTAAACAAAAATGGTGTGTTACTGTCATATTCAGAATTTATTCAAAAAGGTACCAGTCACACCTAAAGAATATGCTGTTATCTTTGATGCAGTTCCCACAGGTTGTCTTCAGTTTTTAAAGAATTGTAATCTCACAGTAAGTAACATTATTAACTCTAAGAACATTTTTATTGGAGATATTGATATTTGGAATAAACCATGCAGTAACAGACACATCAGAAATGCTTCTGACTGTGTTACACCTCCTGCAGCAAAATTCTTTTGGTCCTCTATCATGGGTGATTTACAGTGGAAAAAGGCTTGTTGTATTCTAAATAAATATTGTATTAATAATAAAGAGAAAGAAGTATCCTTCAAGATTTTACATCAGATTTACCCTGTTAAAGAAGTGTTGGAAAGATTTAAACTAAATATAGACTATACCTGTGTTTTTTGCAATTCACACAGACAAACAATACTTCATCTGTTTTTTCACTGTGATCATTCAAATTTATTTTGGACAGATATGCAAAACTTTATAAATAGAAAAATGGGTATCAATGTACAGATTAATGTATTTGATGTGGTTATATTTCTTGTTCAGTGGGTTGGATAGTAATATCAACTATAATTCAGCTTCTGATCATTCTTGGCAAATTCCACATCCACAAATCGAAATGGTCTGGCTCCAAACCCAGCTTTAATCAGTTTGCTGTTAAACTTAAACAGTATGGCACTTTAATTGAATATGTGAAGAATAAAAAAGCTATAAAGACTTTCAATATTTTAAAGGAAGTACATTTTATTTGAACTCTAAAAGGACTCACAATGAATGGACTTTGGACTCCTCTGGCTTGTACAAAGTTGCTCTTTACTGTTTTACTGTTTTTGTATGACAATTGTTATTATACCTCTTTGTTGTAAATAAAGAAAGTTTTGGAAAAAACAACAACAACAACAACGCACGTAGAAGTTAAAGTAGCATCTGTCTCGCTGCCCGTCTGGTGCTTTTGTCATTCGATGAGAGAATAAAGTAGTGTTGCCTAAGAAAAAAACCCTCCAGCAGTCTTGCCTTATCTCATTAGACAGAGAGCCTATTTATAAAGTAATATTTATATTTATTATTCATGAAAATGCTTACATACTGCCTGTAGGGGAGCGAGCGGGGGGTTAGAGGGTGCGGCTGCCCCGGGCCCATGGTCCTTCCAGTTACAAAGGGGCTCACCTTGGGCCCAGTATGCCTGACTAAACATGCATTTTTGTTGTTAAGTTGAATATTTAGAATAAAGTTTGTTTGTGTGTCTTGATTGCGGCAAAAAATAAAAAGTCAGACTCAGACCATTATATAAATTATGTAAACAATATAATGGCAACAGTTACGGTGCATGTGTGTGTATGTGCATCATTTGATGGAACGTGACCTCTGACTTTGAAGTGCAGGTGCATGCGTGTTGTCTGTTTGACCTGTGTAGTGTGTGAGCTAGCTATCCTGTCTGTGTTGGCTAAAATGAGGAAAAAGTACAAGTCGGGTGCACTCAAGCGTCAGGAGCAAGAGCAGAGGAAGAACCTTGTGGCCTCATGTGTTCCGCTCACAAACTTCTCAACTCAACCCTCCATGTCTGGTAAGTGTCCTGCTGCTAGCTGCACTACTGGCCAAGCAAGTGAAAATGTTAGCGAGGAGCACGCAGGGCCAACTACAGGTCCTCGCCCCCTCTGCAATGAGCCATCGGCTCCGCGCCTGCATACTGCTTAAGTTATAGTAACTTAGTAATTAAATTAGTGATTTACAAATGTTAATTCGCCGTTAATGTGTGAGTAACTGTCATAGCGTCCCTAGATTCATGCACAGTGTACTTTTTAGGCGTGTAACCATATGCTTTTGGCCGTATTTACAAAGTTAGTCTACATCACGTGTATTTAACTCAATACCAAAACATTAGAGAGCTTGTCCTGTCAAGGCTACGTAATAATGAAGTATGTATGCTGTGTAACGGCGGTATAATTTGAAATATCGAAACAACGAATAAAATAAAGCCTACTTAGAATCATTAGGTTACATATTCGTTTTGGAAATAAATTATTTATTTATTTAGCATCGAATCGATGGGCTACCGGGCGAAATTTATTTTTACGTCGCAAAATTGAGACGTATAAGAATTCCAGCATTTACAAAGCAAGTCTACACGTGGATTCAACTCAACATTAAAATATTAGAGAGCGTGTCCTGTCAGTACTACGTTAATAATTTGAAATACCGAAACTCAGGTCGCCTTCGCAGCAGTTCATGGAACGTTATTCTCCTCGATCTTTCCCTAAAACTCGATACAACCACAAACTCACAACCATTAGCCGTCAAGCCTGAATCGCGGAGCAACAGTGACGTCGTTAGTGACATCACAGTACATACCATTCCAAAGCGTCTCAAAATTGAATAAATGAAGATAAACGCCTCGGGAAAAACTGCTGAAAACTTGAGAGCCAATTTTGTCTTCGGAATTCTTGGAAAGAGTTGGATATGGATATTCAAACCAATTTAAATGCGTCGATTCAAGCAAAAATCCGAAAGGTATGTATGATGTTTACATTTTATACGTATAAGTAACCCAAATTAAACCTGTTTTATTAAATTGAATTTAATAGCCACATTTATGTAGCGCATTTCTAAAACCCAAAGACAATTGACGAAAGTACATCTGAAAGAAAAAAGAAATGCATTTGCATTTCTAAGACCAGACAATGTGCATATACTGTATTTTAACTAGGGTTTTCATGAAGGGGTATTAATTCTCAGATGTTAAAAGATTAATGTACTTTTTCGGATTTAAAATATTTAAATTAGTCCAAATCTATTACATACACACTTCCACAAGCATAATGGAAACAATAGCTCTTTTACACTCATCGATAAATCATACCAATAACCAATAACGCATCATTTTAGCAGAGAATTTAACAGACTTCCTTCTTTCGTTTCTGAGCATGTACTATTGTTTCACGCACACACATAGATATACAGTATTTGCAAGATAAATCAGCCGTGATTTTTTTTTGTCTATAATCTTCTTTATTCTGTTGGATCTCAAAAGTATACTTACTATTCCTTTTTCTTTTTACCAAAGGATTACAACGCATTGAGCATGTGCGTAGAGTACATGTCAACCGTGGTACTGTGCTGGGGAAGACAGCACTCTGAGCAACAAGTATGACCCTTTCCCTCCAAGATTCTTTTATAAGGAAACAGTCCATCCTTTACGTTTAAAATCTAACACATTTAAAAATATTTCAAAGCTGAATGCAGTGGTCGGCCCAGCTGAGTGTGAAGGTTTTAATGTCTTAAACCAGCGTTTCTCAAACCTCTCCTGGAGTACCACTTGTCCTGCATGTTTTAGATCTCTCCCTGCTCCAACACAGCTGATTCAAATGATCAACTTGTTATGAACTCCTGAAGCTGCTTAACAACAAACTGATCATTTGAATCAGCTGTGTTGGAGCAGGGAGAGATCTAAAACATGCAGGACAAGTGGTACTCCAGGAGAGGTTTGAGAAATGCTGTCTTAAACTGTTGTTTCTTCAACATGTGCACTCAGTTTGAGATATCTTCAGAACAGACAGTTTTTGTCTGCTGCATGGTATTCTGGTAAAATATAGTATGGTGAATTGTGGTATGTTGTGTAAGGACTGTCAATACTGGATTGTGAAACTTAGCCTTACATTTTTATATGGATTTAAGTCGCTCTCGATAAGAGCATCTGCTGGTGCATGTAATGTAATGTGCTTGGTTGCTGACTTCACAGATAATTCTGTTTTGCAGAAAAAAACCCTGAAACACTTCCTTTCCCTCCGTAAGAAGGGGGAAGTCCCATCTTATGTGAGTGTGGAGGCCGTGAAGGCCTGGATTATCAGACAGGCAAGAAACAGTTTCAGGATGAGGTGTGTATAGTTACCAGCTGTCTGCATTACTTACAGTTAGCATCAGGGTGTCTGTCAGAAAGGGCTGGCTCTCAGCACTGCTTTACTTCTCAAAATCTGGAATGAAGCAAGTCTGTGTAGATACGATATTAATCATATTGCAATACATAAAGATACTTGTTTGGTCCAATATATGTGCCGATATATGTAACTATAGTATAAGATACTGCATGACAGGTGATCTCGATGGTGTGGTCATTAGTGTCCTGTTAGTACAACTTTTTCATACCACTTTGTCAGATGCACTTTGTACACACACCTTGTAAGTCAGTCTGGATGAGAACATCTGCCAAGTGACAATGGTGGAATGTTATCTTGGATTTCATGACTACAGTGTTTGGGTGGAGCAGAGATGAGGGAAATGGAAGAATAGAAGATAATAACAATGTTCTGTTGTTTATGTGCAGATTCCAGAGAGAAAACGCAGCAGAAGATGACCTCATTAACATGGTAAGGAAGTAGTATGTAGTCCTGTTAAAGGACAATTGTGACAGTTAGCGAGCTCCCTTTTCAAAATTCATAAACAATCAGCCTCAGTTTTCTGCTGCCCAGAGGTGTCTATAGTTTATATATAGTTATAGTTTTTGCCAGTAAATCTCTTACACTCTTTATCTTAAAGTGACATGATTAGCGATTGGCACTACTGACCAAAGTCAGCACCAGTCTCAGTGAATGAGTTCTCTTCCGCTGTCTCTGTTCTGGTGGCTAATCACACTCCTGTCTCTCCCTGTGCTCAGACGTGGGAGGTGAACATGAGGCTGAAGCTGCAGGACATTGAGAGGGAGGCCTGCAGGGAGCTGGGGCAGACGGTCAGCAGCCTGAATCCGCTGACCGGCGATGACCCTCGGCTGGCGGCTCTGTCTGACCCGTAAGCCCCGCTCTCTCAGTCCTTTCACACACATTGCAGAGGAGTGAGGAGCAGCGTCTTTATTCAAAACACACTGCTGTGATCTTCTCCCAGGGGTTGAATTTGACATCCTTTTAAAAAAGCATGTGTTTACTGTCGCCTTCATCTGAGGGGTTTCAGAACCTGATGAAGCTTCTTCTCTCTGTAGACGATCCTCAGCAGTGGCAGAGGTCTCAGATCCTGGTATTTTTGCCCGGTACCAGTTTGATCCCGACTTTGTTGTCCGGAGGGCCGTCAGAGAGATCGTGGGTGACCTGCTGCACCTGCCTGCGCCTCGTCCGCCCTGTCTTTCTGAGGTGGTTGTGGACATGGTCACCGGCCTGCTCCAGGCCATAAAGTGTGACCAAGAGGACCGGAGCGGCGTGCCGGCATCCAGCAGGCAGCTGAGCGTGGTGGCGGTGGGCACGGTGATGGGCGTGCTGCAGGAGGTCTCCGCCCCGCTGACGAGCGAAGTGCAGCCGCAGTACTGCCCTTCCACCAGGGCCGAGGTGGTGGCTGAGCTGCACAGGGAGCTGCTGGGAAAGGCGGGCTCCAGTGAAGCCCTGAAGAGAGCCCTGAGGATGAACGATACAGGCCTGAGGAGCATCGTCACTGCGACTGTCACCACAGCAGTGAAGAAACTTTGTGAACCACTGGATGCTGTGGAACTGGCCTCAAATGTTCTGGAACCAACGACAGCCATGGTGGATGTTCCGGAACCTGCACTGGATGATGCGGATGCTGCCCTTCACGTTCCAGAACCAGGACTGGATGTGCAGGATGTTGTCCTCGATGTTCCAAAATCAGTCCTGGATGTTGCACAGCCAGACCCAAATATTCTGGAACCAGCGAAACCCACCATGGATGTTCTGGAACCTGCTGTGGATGTTCCAGATACTCACCTCGATATTCCAGAACCAGCTGTGGATGTTGCAGATCCGGTGTTGAATGTTTCAGAGCCAGTGAAACCCACTGTGGGCGTTCTGGAACCAGCTGCGGATGTTCCAGAGCCAGCGAAACCCATCATGGATGAACCTGGGCTGGATGTGCAGGATCCCATCTTGGGTGTTCAGGATAGCGCGTTGGGCGAAGTGAAACCAGTCCTGAGTTCAGAAGAACGCTTTCAGTATTGTGTGGACACCTTCTGGTATATTCAGAACAATATCCGGGATATTCAGAACACACCGAAGCGCAGCATGGATGCTCGGAAACTGATGCTGAGTCTTCCAGAGCCTTCCTCTGATACAGAATCGGTGCAGGATTTTGAGCCTGCCCCGGATAATCGGGACTCCAAATCTGCTTGGAATCGGCTGGTAAAGGACTCTCTGCCATATTGTCCAGTGCCTCGTGGGACGCAGACTGGAGTAAGTTCTGTACAAAAACACCCTTGGCCTGGTAAAAACCCTGTGAAATGATCTTTGAAATGTTTAGCTCTTTCTAACTGAGAGACATTAGATTGTAGAAGTCCTGTGTAAACGTCTTGTGGGAAATGCAGGAGAATATTAGCCACTGGAATATTGAGGACACTGTTTGCAGTGGTGCAGTAATTCTCACATCCTTATGCTACTGTATGTCTGTTTGCAGCACATTGTGGACGGGCCCTACGCACTTCCATCGGACAGAACAGACGGAGGCAAAGAGCAATCGAAGAGTGAGTCTCACTTGATAAAACACGGAGAATGCTGAGGGATCAGTGATGCGTTGTCTGCCTTTACATTCCTTAAAGTGAAGAGTAAGAATCAGATCGTAGCTCCCAGCACAAGCATAACCACATGGTTAAAAGGCTGCTCCTCCCCGTCTATTTCAGAGGCAAAAAAACCCAAGAAGGGGATCCGCCGGCTGCTGAGCTACATGTGGAAAGCGGTGAGACGCAACATCCTCTGCTGTTGCAGCTGCGTCTCCGCGGAGACAGATTAGGAGGCTGCCGCTGCGTCCATCTGAGCCGTCTCCCGCCATTCAGGTAGGCCGCTGTCCATCCGTTTGCCCCCAGTGCAGCAGACCTGATGAAGGACAATATGCATCACGTTCCCTCTAAATGACGTGAAGTGATACTCTGTTCAAACACAAATTCATGCTGGACAGCAAGACAAGTGTTAGTGTGAAACATTCTGACGCCTACAGAGACTGAATCAGCTACACTGCAGCACCTTCCCCTTAGAGCACATTTACTGAGAGCCGACCCAACACGCTTCATGAGACGACTACTGTAGTTCTGGGTCCCAGCTGGCAAAACTCTTCTGTCAACAAACACATATAATGTAGCACATAGCTAGCTTGCTAGTGTAGAGGTGTCTCTCAAATTCGTTATCAGCCAACATTTAAATTTTGGATATATTCTCAAATGACTACAGCTACCCATTTATATGTACTGTTGTGTTCTCTTTTGTTCCACAGTCAGGGGACACAGCTGGGTTTCACACTGAGGAGTTGAATCATCTTCCGGAAATTTCTGCACCACTCAGAGTAAATCTGAACAAAGTTTACAGTGGGAAAGACCTCTAAATTATTCCCCACAGGTAAGAATATTGTAGACTCACTATTTACTTGTGCAGCCTGAAAGCTAATACTTACTGGGTATGAATTACCCATGTATTATGTAGTATTGCTTTTTTTTATATATATATATCTGGTGGAGGCCTTTGCAATCAGCAACAATACTGCCGAGACTTCTTGGAAAAAGAGCAGTTCTGAAAAACTTAGAGAGAAGCGCAGCCGTAATACTGAGACAAGTAAATGAATAAATTACACAGGAAATCACGGTTCAGCATGAAATGACTGGAAGTATTCCTATTTTAATAGGGACGACCGTCTCAACACTAAATTTTACATATTTTGGCTTGGACGCAACGTCGTCGTCAACATTGCAAAGAAAACCTGTCAAGCTCCATGGAGAGCAGCTGAAGGTAAAACACCATGGAGGTATAGTGTCAGGTTGGACATAAAATGTAGTCATGCTAGTAAAATGTTGATGTTAGGGATCTTTGCATTGATGGCGTTTCTTCCCACTGAAGCAGAGTGGTGGGCCTTGTGCTTCCATGGTTTCCTGTTGGAAAGGGCGTCTGCACCCTCTGTGTTTGCGCCCTCTGGCTGTGGATGAGAGCCACCACGTAACCCCTGGAACCCGGCGATCAGAGCCCGAGCTCATCAGTGTGAAACCCACCTGTACAGAATGGCATCCTGACCACCTGTAGCTGGCAGAGGAGCCCGGCACTATCATTTTTCAAATCGATTGTAATAATAACAGTAGTAATAATATCATCATAAAAAACATTTAGAAATTCTCAAGTTGTTCAAATTTTTTGTGCTGCATGGTGAACGAGTATACAGGTTTTTATAAAAAAGGAATTTGGTGGAAAAATCTTACCAGAAGTATTTTTAAATGACATTAATAATATTTTATGCAACATTTTAATAACGGAGACCGCTTATCTGCCATCTTTAGAATAAACTGAAGATTGAATGGGGCCTGGATTTGACTCACAGCAGTTGTGCCTTTGGAAGTGAAACAGGCATGTGCAATTAGCCTGACCATTCAAGTATGACTGGAGTTAACAGGAGAACTGTAGCCTGAATTTGCCTTTGTGAAATGGAAATAACATGAATTAAGGTTATTTGGTATTTTGTAACACTTTTCTATATGATGCCATGCGTAGGTTTTGTGAAGGGTCATTTGAATTGGTGCCCATAATGTTGCTTTATTGATTTACCAAGTACAGGGATGTCAAAACACACCGTGATGAGGGGAGGGAGAAAGCTGTTCTTTTAAACTGGAGCAGTAGATTAAAAGGGACTCATCTCTCATTTATTTGAGTTGAATGATAACTGATCAACATGTGTGTTTTAGGATGCTGAGATAAATTTATGTTCTAGGATACTGTGTGGGGGCGTTATTGACAGAATAAGGTGTGAGAGGCCATCAAGGAGGGCCACCAGAGGAGGCCCCGTTACCACAGTACCTACTGTTACATGTCGTCTGGTGATACAAGTTCACTTATCACTTCTGACTGCAGTTTCAAATGTGAAGAGTGTATTTCATCAGCTGTGGAAGGAGCATCTACTACATCAGGCTAGTGTCACTCTCCATAGACAATTAGTGTTAACATGAGTATTCAAACAATGTTGTTATCTTGTGCTTCACCGCTATAGCTTGTAGCTTTTTGCATTGTTTTGAAACCTGTATTAGTTTGTTGAATGGCTTGAATGGTGTTATGCTCACACTCACTTGTCTGGGAGTGTTGTTAGCCTGGTCTGACACTGTTGCTCATTCAGCTTGAATGGATACACTTCTGCTCATTTGTGCTGGAAGTTTCTCTGTTTTAACTCTCAGTGTGCATGCAGGTGAATGTGCAGAATTGCTGTATTGAGAAAATTACGTCACAAGGTGGCAGTGTTCGACAGACAGACGTCTTTATCTGAATGAGTATTCGTTGCATGAGATGCATGTTAAATTATTGAAGCAATTGTCAAAAAGCATTCTGGATGTTTCCTTTTTCCCAGAAACCAGTTTAAATTAGCAATTAGAACCATAGAAGGAGACAGGAGACACAGGAGACTATTTGAAACAGTACCAGTCAGAGAATTTGTCAGTCACATTAAATTTAACTGATAAAATGTGTAATTCATTTATGACACAAGACTCCTACAGCTGGGCAGCAGTGTGTTGTAGCGGTAAGGAGCAGGGCAGCAGTGTTGTGTAGTGGTAAGGGGCGAAGCAGCAGTGTGGTGTAGCAGTAAATAGTAGGGCTGCAGTGTGGTGTAGCAGTAAGTAGTAGGGCTGTAGTGTGGTGTAGCAGTAAGGAGCATCAGTGTGATGTAGCAGAGGGCTTGTAACAAGTAACTTGTACTTTTATCATCGTCTTACATCTGTGCTAAGTCATGGATGATGTGGAAGTTACTCTAAATGAGGCTAA
Organism: Megalops atlanticus; assembly: GCA_019176425.1. NCBI lineage: Eukaryota > Metazoa > Chordata > Actinopteri > Elopiformes > Megalopidae > Megalops > Megalops atlanticus. The sequence goes on from CM032890.1 coordinate 27,149,194, forward strand.
GCAAAGAAATTACAATGGTAAATTCACATAAAAACATTTGATCAATGCTTTCAAAGAGTAAATTTACCCCATGGTTGTTGAATCGCTCAAGCCAGCACTGGTGAGAGCAAGGTGGGAGTCTAAACTCACGTTAGCGCTGTGACGTGGGTTCTAGCTCCTCCCAGCTGGGGCACTGCAAGAAGAGAAAAGAACCATGGGAGAAAAGGCTGCAAGACAGAGAGGGAACTGCCTGCAGGTCGGCACGTTTATCTGTGCGTTGCTATGGAGCCTGCCCGTGCCTTACCGCCGCGGCAGGTCTTACCCTGATGCTTACCCTCTCAACTCCCGTTCACTGCGTTGAGCCTGGGCAGAGCTCTTAAGGCCAATTTGGTTATCTGTCACCTCGCATGACACCGGCATGGTGTTATTACACGTTTTATTACACGCATGGAAGAAGTGAGTCAGTCATATTGCAGTGGTTATGGAAATGAGGAACGGAGCACCCTGCTGTTAACCGAGGCGTGTTGGGGAGATATGTCACAAGCCGCGCATTATTCGGCAGGCACAAAACACGCGTTACAGACAAGGCCAAGCCCTCTCTAACCCGACGATAAGCGGCGATCGCTCTGCTTATCTCGCAGCCCATCCAGAAACGCGCAGACAGGAAGAGTCTCTCCGGAGAGCCGTCCTGAAAGCTCCTCCAGGTAAGGCCAGGGTGCACACGGGCTGGGGCTACAGGCGGGGGTGGGAGCACAGTAACACCTGAGTCTGAATCCTGGCTGGGACACCAGCTGTTCTCTGGAGGGGCACTAAAAATTAATGTCAATCGCTCCAGTGAAAATCAGCATTATAAGGGTTACAGAAGTCATTGGAACTTGAGTTGGCCCAGTATAAGGGGTGAAGGTTCAGCAGACTAATGATGTAATTATTAATAACATAATTATCCTTTACAGCACTGCAGTCTGGTGGATTTCTTCAGGGGAAAAACTGTCGAATCAAAATTCGTCCCAATCATGCCAGTGACTAAAACAAACATGTTACAGCATCTCTCTTGCATTTTCGAGCGATTCTGAACGCTTCCAGAGAAAAGCCGTTTTGCTTGAGGTGAAACGCTTGTGTCGTTTATTATTTGCACGATGATGTAAACCCTCACTTGTTCATTTTCTTTTCAGAGTACGTCAGAGTGGCCCGACGGCAAAGAATGCCAAAAAACAGTGGTGCGTAGAAGCCCAGGAGAATTTGCGACTCCACCCGCAGGGGGAGACCTTCTGAACAGGGCGCCATGGCGAATTCCAGTCTTATGGACTACAACAGCACAACGGCCAGCAAGGGCAACGGCACCTCCGTGGACGTGGTCGCCGAGGTGATCGGCTGGGTAACCTTCGCCATCGGGCTGCCGGTGATGTGCCTGGTGGCATACACGCTCTACCACATGGTCAAGAAGGAGAACGTCTCGCCGGTATACGTCATAAACCTCCTCGTCACGGACATCTTCAACTTCATCGGCAGGCCACACGGCGTGGCGGACAAGGGCGGGGCAGCGACCGCCGGGGGCGGAGCGGCGACCGCCGGGGGCACGGCGACCACCGACGTCACGTCGCTCATCTTCTACTACGGCATTGTCACCAACATCGTGTTCATGGTGTGCATCGCTCAGGAGCGCTACCTGCTGGTGGCCCGGCCCATGTGCTTCGGCCACAGCCATGCGGTCCGAAACTCCGCCCTCGTCTCCCTCGGCGTCTGGGCCGCCCCTCTGGCCGTCCTCGCCCTCGCCTACTACGGCTACCTCTTCTGGTTTTCCGTCTGCCTCCTCCTCCCTTTCCCGCTCTTCGTCTTCTTCTGTTTTGACACGTGCAGGGTGCTGTCCTGCTCCGCCTCGGTGTCCGGCCCGGAGAAGAGGAGGATCATGGGAACTCTGACTTTCATCCTGGGCAACTACACCCTGCTGTTCCTTCCTTTCATCCTGAACACGCTGCTCAAGTCCCTCTCGTTCGACGTGGACAAGTACCACTTGGAGACGATCGCCAGCCTCCTGCTGTACCTGAGTCCCGTGGTGGATCCTCTCCTGTACCTCTGCATGAAGAAGAACGCCAGGGACACCCTGAAGGCCTTCCCCTGCTGCCGCAAGCTGTTCAGACAGCCGGAGGAAACGCCGACCGTCCCTACCATTTCCGAAACCCTGACTGTCAGCGGCGTCTGAGGCGCACGTGCACGCCTGATGGACGGACCCTCTTGTGGATTTACATGTTCTTGGACGTTACCATGGATTTTCCTGGGAGAAAGTTCCGCACTGTTCTCTCACCGTTTCATATCCTTCCTGTTCTGTACAGCCAGGGCTAGCAGGGGACCAGTGTATCACAGGGGAACCGAGCTGCACAAGAGCCTGTATGTGGACTGGTGGAGGAGCTGACCAGACTATAAACGTAATGCTATGCTTTAGATAAATGAAGAACTGTGAACTGCTGTTAAAATAGAACATGCAAGCACACTGCTGTTAAAATAGATACTGACACTAGGTGGCAGTGCAGCACAGCTGTGGACTTGTACCACACAAAATGCAAATATAAGAATGAAAATGTTGCTTATTTGGTGTTACAAAAAATCATTTAAGAAGTTGTTTAATATTTTCAGCTATCAGAATTTGTGCAATGCTAAGCATGGGTTTGAACGGAGGTGTTAAATGATCCTCCAGGAAAGGAAAAACATTGACACAGACAACATAAAAGTTATTCATGAATACAAACAAGTCTAACACATCTGTTTTGCCGTTTAGGTTACACATGAGAGTCGTTGTACATGCCAAACAGCAGGAAATGACAAACGGATGAGACCAGAGATAGAGTCAAAGCACCACTGCTTTTTCACAAGTCTGTCTTCAATACTGATTTTAATTACTGATTGGTAAAAATATCGAGGCATGCAAACACCTCTCAGTGGCCTTGAGGCTAGTCAAGTCTGCCAGGTCATTTGGGGGAGTGGGGTCACAGAATCCTAATACAAGCTGTTCCAAAAATAGCACCCATTTCCTCTCTACCTGGCATGTAACGTGACAGATGTGGATCGGCGTAATGGCATTGTGACAGGGTGCCACTTTTAACTTTGGGCATGCAGACATCAAGGTGCTGTCCATGGCAGTAAATGGCATACGGTCATTTAACCCCACAGACTCTGTATGTGGCTCACATGGCACCTTGACTACATGAGTGAGGCAGTTAACCAATGAGACAGAGGGCAGCATCTCCACCACACTCAGGTGCTTGAAGGACCTCCCGCCAGTACGGGTTAAACTCAGAGTAAAAGGTTTAGTTACTGCTACGCTCTCTTCCACTTCCTGGCAAAGATGAGTCTCCTCCAGCAGAGAAACTGAGGATGACTCACAGAAGGCTAGACGTGGTGACAAACGGCAGGCGCTCAGAAGTTCTGTCACGTGACAACGATGAATTGAGAGGGATCCAGCGATGAGAAGTCTCTCAGTGGACTTAAAGGCTGTAGCAGTGTGTGAGTGTGGAAGTACTGAGTTCTGATAGCTGGAGAAGCTGCAGGTCTGACGACTGTAAGCCTAAACACTGCCATACTCCAAAGCAAGGGGGATCTCTCACATGCAAACACCCTACTGTTAGGAATACAACCTTACATTTAGTGACCACAACAGGACCACAGGTTGGGTTCTTCTGCAGTGACAACACAGAACACACCATGCCGCTCAGAGGGACAGTGATCAGTGCTCACTAGCTTTCCTACACTAGCTTTTTCCTAGTCTCAAGCACTTTAAATCTTATCTTTCGGTGAGGGTGTGGTCCCTTTTATTCTGACTCTTGCAGGGTCCCTGCTTCTGACTATAACCCTCAGTAATTACTCCTAGAGCCTGAAGCACCCTGGTAAGTATATTTTGCCATTTTTAGACCTTTTTTAGACAGAGAGATGTTTCTCTTTCTGAAGCAGATTCTGAGATGAAAGAAGAAACCAAAATAAAGCAGTCTCTCCAGCCCAAATTCAGTAACATAATCTGTGACCCCCCCCTTAATTTTCAATGACATAATTATGCAAGCATTTATTTTTCTCATGTGTTACACAAAACAAAGTTTTACTTTGGCTAAAATAAAAAAATTTAAAAAGTTAAAAATATTCACGATCAGTTAAACTCGAAGGCCAGTAGGGGGTATGTGTACATGGAATTAGATCAGTGTTTCCCAACCCTACTCCTGGCAGCACACTGTCCTGCATATCTTCTACCTATCCTTGCTGCTTGATAAATTTCAGCTAATCAAACGTACCACTGATGAGTTTAGTCAGGTAGGTAGAGCAAGGATAGATAGAATATATGCAGGACAGTGTGCAGGAGTAGGGTTGGGAAACACTGGTTTAGATCAAGAGCAAGAGAGGGAGGGTGAGGGAGGAGAGAAAGATAGAGAGATGTGAGTATGAATCTGTGTTTTGCCGCAGTTGTAATTCAGATGCAATTGCTTTGGAGGAAAGAGCGAACACCATAATACAGAACAAAGGGACTACAGAGAGAAACCTGAGAAACCTTAAAACCTTGGCTCCAAAACAGAGAGGAAAGACAACTCTGCAAACTTTGCAAAAGTTTTTACCTGAGTCATTACCTGTAGTGGACATATTTCAATGTCTACTGTATGCTGATCTTTTCTAGTATACTCCATATTACATTCTCAACCTGGAGCTGGGTAACTATGTCCTCTCAAATTTGGTGCATGAAAGATAAAGCTACATTACCTTTACCTCAACACTAATGATATTCAACTAATGTAACATGGTCAGCATACAGAAATGACAGACCCCCCTGCTTTAGAAATATCATGAGTAAAAGTGTCACTCCAAAGTGGGGTTCTGGCAATTATGCGGCATTGACCTTGGTGTGAGTGGCACCGCTGGTCTGAGTCAAAAACCAGATAACGCCAGTAAAGCCACCACAATCATGGCTGGATTCTGTGTGCTGTTCTGATTGGACAATCTATCATGACTGGCTTCTGTGTGCTGTTCTGATTGGACGATCTCAGCAAGGAGAGGGCGCAAAACGGTGACAACACAGACCCACCACAGTGACCACACCCACCTCCAATCGCATCCCATGTTGGATATTTCATTTAATCGTTTTAAAACAGGGTACAAATCTGCTTTCTGGTACACAGAAGACTCTAAAAACCTAGTGGTGTAAAACGTCAGGAGTCAGCTCTTAAGGATACAAAGGAGTCGGCCGCTCAGAGCAGCCGGACAGGTAAACCTTAGAGAACAGTGCAAATCTTCAGGCACAGCCACCAAAGTGGGGGACATCATCCGTGTGTCCTACGAAAAGTGTGGTAGTGTTTGGCCCTGGTGGCACATTTTCGGTCTTCTTCACACAAATACACACGCGCACACACATACAGGCACGCGCGCACACATACAGTCAGGCGTGCACGCACACACACATACAGGTTGTAAACAAAAGCTCATTTCTGTTTAAAAACCTTTAAAATGCACTGTGTGCATTCTGGGGGAAAAAAGCAACTCGAGTGACTACTGCGTTAGAAAACCAATAAAACAAAGCTTACAAACAGATCAAATATTGTTAAAAAAAGACAAACAGAAGGCTGCAATTAACTGGACTGTGTCTTCTGGAATCCTGAGTATATAAAACAAAAAAGGCCAAAGAACAATTAAAAAACAAAAATTTTTTTTTAAAAAGTGTAGTCCCCCAAATCTAATACTGCACATTCAGTCAGTGCTTGGGGCAAGGGTTTATTGCAGCTGCTGGACCGCCAGGCTGTCAGAGGTGGTAGGCCGGTTCGGTCCAGAGGGTCGGAGCCGGGCCAATGGGCTGGCGGTGGGGGCGGGGCCTATCGGCGCGGCTGGTGGCGGCTGGCTCTGGGCAGTGGGGAGGCGGAGCAGGAGGGCAGGGAGGCGGAGGCGGCAGCGTCCTCGGCCTCCTCCAGCTCTCCCTGCAGCTCCTGGCTCACGCTGGACTGCAGGGCCGCCGGGGTCAGCCACTCTTTGGGCAGGCAGCTCTGCAGGAAGGGCACGCAGGAGCTGAAGTAGGCCAGCCGGTTCACCCAGCGCGGGATCTCACGGCCGCACAGGATCTGCAAGCGCAGCACAGAGAGAGAGAGAGAGATGGCTGTGAGCAACAGCCACAGGGGAGAAGGCTGCAGCCAAAGCTTACCGTATGTCAGCACAGAGCAGGATGAATGCAGCTTTGGGATCATGATCTCACAGTGGAATATTCAGTCCTTCTATGACTAAATGCAGCTTTACGTGCGCTACATGATGACCAGGACAGTCACATACGAGTGAATCTGCAGTACCGTGTGGTGCATTTACCTCAGGTGAGGTGGTGGAGTGGAAGAGTATAGTGTTTACCTCAGACAGGGTGTAGAGTAGAAGAGTGTTGTGTTTACCTCACACAGTGTGTGTAAAGTGGAAGAGTGTAGTGTTTACCTCAGAGAGGGTGTATAGAGTGGAAGGGTGTAGTGTTTACCTCAGAGAGGGTGGAGGAGAAGTGGTTGCAGTTCTTATGCATGAGGTGATAGGCGTTTCCCTTGTACTCCTTCCCCAGCTCCTCCACGATGCGCTCTACGTCCTCCTCTGTGAAATCTGTGCTGCCCAGGACGATGGCCTCTCTGAGAGGGAGAAGGGAGAAGGGAGGGCAGGAAAAGCAGGGACGGGCAGAGAGGGAAACAGATGGAGGAATGGACAAGGGGAGGGACAGGATGACATGGAAAGAGGAGGAGGCCTGGTCAGCTTTAGATTACCTTAGCAAGCAACAGATATATACACTGCTAAGACCAGATGAGGAGCAAAAGTCAGGGATGATCTCCGTTTGTGACACCGAAACATGGACCTCAAGCTCACAGAACTCACTCGTTGGAAGCTGGAGTTGGAACTCACTGGACTTTATTTTGGATTCTGCGCACGTATACCATTTCACTTTTAAAAGAGTGCATGAAACATTTCATTACTACACCGCAACCCTCTCCCTCATTCAATAAGAAAGCAACAACGCTTCGGAGGTTTTAATTAACTACAGCGGGCTGGCTAATGTGCTCGTTTCTGAGCTGTGTGGCCATGCTCATAAACAGTGATTCATCGTTCTGACATTAAAAGCTGCCTTCCACAATACTGCGTTATAGATGAGGATAAGCGCCTCACACAGACTAACAGAGTTAAGGCAAAACACTTATATTACTTACATAAATGGACATTTCTCTATAATTCCTTACAAAAATCTGCAAGTTCTCCACCTGTTCAGTGCTAAGTGGCCTTGAGGAAGGAAAAGCAGGATTGCTCTAGAAAGATGCACACTTTATTCCTAGTGACACCTCTAACCAAAGACTTCAGGCGATTAAGAGCAATCACAAGAGGAAGACCAGGAGACTGAAGTCTATTGATTTACTCAGATTTGGCTAGAAATACCCGATTCTGGTAAAGGAGAAACCCATCACAATTCAGGTCATGGCTGAGGCCACAGATCAGTGTTAGTAGATGGGGGCGTAAATGATCGTAGTGATATAGACAGCACTTCACTGGCCTGCATACAGTGGTTGGGAAGGCCTTCTGTTGGGCAGCTCTGAGCATGTGACCCAATCTCCCATGAGCCTCTTTTCCTGCTCAGATGCAAGGAGATAGCCCCCACGAACAGGACCACTGAGCGGCAAAACTGGCCTTGTGCAATATCTCATAACGCATCAGCATGATTCAGCATGGCATCAGCATGGTTTTCCTCACTCGAGGCACTCGGCATGCTGGGAGGTTGTGAAAGAGGACGAGAGATCTCCTTTTCGCAAGACGTCAGCAGATAAGGATATGACTACAATGATACGGCTGTAGCTGTGCATTTGTTACATGGGACAACACAGGATCCATGGCCTAGCCTTTCTGCTGGGCCTGTTATCTGCTGTCTGTTGGTGAGGCCCAAAACCCAACCACAACATGTATAGCTGCAGAAGTACTGTAATCAATATTAACGAAAAACATGCCACCACAATGTCTTATAACAGCATTGTGGGAACCCTGTGAGTGTGAATCTCTTTTCTTGATTTTGTGGGCAAATTTCATCTTGCGGTTTTATCATTCTGGAAAGCTCGGCTAACACCGCCAGTTATTCAAAGCAGTGTTTTGCCAACCACATGCCTGTTGGCATCTTCGTCTTTTCAGAACGCTGTGCGGTGCTCAGTCCAGTCCTTACTGTTCCCACTGCACAGGGGACCCTGCATCAAAGTTGATATGACAGCACAACAGCATTTCCTGTGCTGTTGCACGTACCAATAGATACTTGCATAACTGTTTAGGCCCATACACTCTCTTAGCAGCTGTGTAATTCATGCACTACACATTTTTATCTAGACTCACTGATCAACTGCATTTCTCAGTTTTTTTTTTTTTTTTAATACGTGCTTGAGTTATGCAATCTCACACAATCGTGATCTGATAATTTCACAACTACAGGTTACACAGGCGTCTAATTGAGGCAGCGGTGTGATAAATGTATAAAAAAACATAACTGCCTGCTGTCTGTACTCTGAGAGGAGTGGCTTTATCATACATCATCCACCCAGCAGCGCAATGTGAGTATTCCCTCAGTTTTAACACGCTTTGTCTCTTTGAATCCAGCCCTCTGCATTAGCTGGACTCCAATGAAGAATACTGATGCACTCCTGGCTGTAGAGTCCTCATCCCTACAGTATGTGTTGTTTCTGTCATCCCAAACGGCAACATGATCTGAGGCTAAAGGGAAAATCCTCTCTTTCCCCGCAGCTAACTGGTTTTCTCCTCTTTGGGCTGCGCTGCTTACGATCACCCTCGTCCGTGTAAGATCCGTTTGAGTTTGGCAGCACTTTAGCCAATCAAACGCTTGTCTGGACCACTTCCAGGTGCAGTCAGACAATCTCGCTACCAGGAGAAATGACTGGACTGCAGCTGTAATGCGTGCCGCCGCTGCCAGTGCTACACGCATGCAGCGTTAAACCCATGCAGTCGGAGCCGATGCAACATGCAACAACGCGCTGCCGCGCTCAGCTCTGCAGCTTAGCACTCATCCACAGAGCCAGAGGAGCCTCAGCGCTGAGCCTCACTTCACATGGCCGTGAATTAAGAACCGTCAGGCGTTCCGCTTTGGCGGCGCCGCCTAACGGAGCGATCCGGATGCAGAACGCAGCCGATGAAGGCCTGTGTGTTGAGGCTAAGCAGTGTTGATCGCTCAGACTGGGAAAGGCGCGCTGGTGAGTCAACGCCTGCTACTGTCGCAGTGAGTCCGCAGAAGCGCCCATCAAGAGGAGAGAGGCACACGCTGACAGACTTTCCGAAACCATCCTCCCTTTTTTTAAACAATACATTATTGGCATTTAGCAGATGCTCTTATCCAGAGCACCTACATAGGTTACAATTTTTACAATGTTATCCATTTATACAGCTGGATATTTACTGAGGCAATTGTGGGTTAAGTGCTTTGCCCAAGGGTAAAGCAACAGTGCCCCAGTGGGGAATCGAACCGGCAACCTTTCGGTTACATGTCCTGCTCCTTAACCACTGTGCCACACGGAGTGCTGCCTTTGTAATTACCCCCACTCTCTTCCTGTGTCAGGACTGTGGACCAGCAGGCATGGCCTGGACAGCTCAACTTACATACTATATGTCATTATATTGGACTTGCAGAAGGACCCTTTTAAAATAAAACGCGGGGAACACAGCAGGCTATTAGAGGGCGAACACACAGAAGGGCCACTTTAACACTCACTTGAATTTGAAGGTCTCCCCGAGTTCTGAGGCGTCACCGGGTGTGATCTCGAAGATTCCTGAGAAAGCGTACGGGTGTCCTCCATAGGCGAACTCTGTGCACCACACAAAACAGCCGTCCCACAATCACACAAGAGCAGAGACAACATCTTCAACATCCCCTGGCTTGGAAACTAACATACAAACTGAAGGAAAGTGAAGGTAGAATTACACTGACGTGGCTTAGCGGATGCTCAACCCAGAGTGACTCACATAGCTTACAGTTCTTATGTTACCCATTTATACAGCTGGATATTTTACCACTCTTTACCACTACACCACACTGCTGCCCTGCTCCTTACCGCTACGCCACACTGCTGCCAGAAAGAACACAGCTAGTTTATTTTATAAATGTAGTGAAATGCTTTTCACTACATTAATAAACTATTCGAAACTGTCATCATAAATATGCACAACGTGTACATCAATATGCACACAATAAGCTTTTCTACATGATTATTAATATTCTTAAGGTGATCAAGGAACATAGTCTTTGTGCAGCTTCTCTATCAGAGTGTAATGATGTGAAAACCAGAACATTAGTCACATTGAGTTTATGTAGCTGTGGCTTCCAAACCTCGGCCCGCTGTCTTCAATGCAGAGAGGTAGGCTGCTGAAATCGTTCCCCTGTGTGCCACTAAAACAGCTTAATTTCATTTCTCTGACTCACACGGCGCTCGTTAAACACTAAGTACCGCTCCAGCCTTACCTCTGCCGTAGATTTCAATCCCTGAGTGAAAGACGCCTATTCCCAGAGAGGTGGTGAACTCATTGATCCAGTACTGGAAACAAGGATAACACAACACAGTTACAAAACAACTCAGTTACTCTTCGGTACTGAAAACAAGCAGAGCACAACACAGTTACAAAAGTTACTCTTCAGTATGGAATACAAGCAGAGAACAAGTACAACATTAACACCCCTTACACCAGAGGAAGAGACCAGAACTGAACAATATGGCATCAACGAGTACAGTTACGGTCTGTCCACAAGAGGGCCATGTAATACTAGCAAAGAGAAGTTTAACAACCTTGTTTCCACATTAAAAAGATTCATTACAGGTGTTGCATTTCATTTGGTCTCCAGACAGCTATCAACTATCACAATTTATCACAGATATTTTAACAATCATGATGATTGGAGAAATTAATCATGATCATGTTCACTTTTCTTTTTTTCTTGGTTTTATAAAAACAGGCTCAGTATTAAACGCATAGGCTGAACTAATAATTTTCATGTTTTCACTTTCTAATATATTGCTAATATAATGGTAAAAATAAACCAAATACTGGTCAAGTATCTGCAAAAATGAGAACTCAAGAGTCACTGTCCCTCTATGATTGTTAACATCTGACTTGCAGAAGTGAAGGTAAAGTGGTGTATGAGGCATACACTTGCAGTTGACTTCTGTTGCCCAGCGAAATGGCCAGGCTGTCTGCATTAACTCAAAATAGCCACAGTGGCTATTGAAATTTGTTGTGTGAATGTACATTTCTGACAGTCACACGATCTGTGGTAGTATCTGTGGCGGCATCTACTTTTTTAGATTTCCAACTCAGAAGTGAAACTAAAGTAAAGTAAGTCATGCCTGAAACAGAGGGCTAACAGATGACCAATTAGTGTCATCATGTTTGTTGAGGACACAGGAGCTTAAAGTCACATAGCTTTAGAATCTTTCTGCTTTCAACTAACCAGCCAGCGGACCCACAAAGGAATCTGAGCCATACAATGTAGGTATGGACACAGCAAAAATCATAACAATGATAAATATTCAATAATGGGCAAGCTGGTTTGGGAGCCAAAGTGAACTCTGTGGGAGCAAACAGGACAAAAAGGTTATTGAGAAAGGCTGGACTTGACGATGGTTGTCATGGCGGACCTGAGGTGTCAGCTGACGGTATGATGATCAGCTGAGGAGCTTTGATGCTATCCATTTTCTGCAGGGTATTTCCAAACCTGCAGCTGAGAGAAGCCACTGCTGTTCTCTAGAGAGGAAGCCCAGATGAAACATTCTGTGGCTTGTGTTATGGAGTCTGTATTAAAACAAATGCAATTATAGCTTCTGCTTTGCATCTGTTTCATCTCTACCGTGGCCTGAACTCAGCTGGAAGTGTGGATAATGGGAAGCTGTCACACAGTACCACTGAAGAAACACCTCCAAGGAGGTGAGAGCTCATAAGAGCTCAAATGTATCCCGGGGAAATGTTATACTCTAACACCAGACCAACTACAGAGACACCTGACTTGTGGAGCACCTTCAGGTGCACTTTGATGACCTGCCCACACCAGACAAGGGTTCTTCATACTTTTAGTGAAGACAACTCACAGCAATCAACATAATCTCACAAATGCACCAGAAAAGAGAGCATAACCTACTAGGGGGTGTAACAAAATATCAATACGCAACATTATGTTTTGTGATACTGTATCGATTCTTAAAAACACTGTATCGATTTTTAATTAATAGTTTACATGCAAAGATTCGTGGCAGACAGTGGTTCATTTTGTGTTGTGTTTAAACCCCCGTCCGCTAGACAGCAGTGTTGTAATCTATCTTCAGCCATTTGACTCTTCCACTCCAACATAACAACGTAAACTGAGACAGGAAGTAGCGTAAGGGCACACCGCTAACGTTAGCATTAGCAAACCTATCTGACTAGTAATGTTACCACCGATGGCTGAATCCGAAAGAGTTATACCGGCTCCTGCAGCGTACAGAGCTGAAGTGTGGGCTCATTTTGGCTTCCACAATAAAGAAGGCACTAAGGAGATCGACAAGAGCCACGCCTTGCTTATAGTATCGCAATATATTGAATCGTAACCCCTGTATCATGATACGTATCGTATCGCCAGATTCTTGCCAATACACAGCCCTATAACCCACAGTGGTTGTACAAAGATGACATTTTTATCAGAGGACACTTCTTGAGTACCCCAGCCACTGTGAGATGGTTCTACCCTCATGGGAGCAGTTTGGAAGGCGTGTGACTGGAGAGACAGGCTTTGGGGAATTGCCATGGCAACGCAGACACCACAGATTGCCGTAACAATGTAGAGGCACACCGGACTGGGCCTCTGAGGTGATCTGGGGCCACAGCTCGGTACAACCCAAGCACTGCACATGCAAGCGCAAGGAAACAGGGAAACCAAGTAGGGGTGACCTCCAGCCCTGGAGTAACCATGGAAACCAGCAGGAGTCCTGCTCAGGGACAGATACGAGCATGTGACACCCAAACCCCTCTCCTGCTCCTTATAGACTGGTAATGTGAGAGGACCAGAGAGAGAGAGAGAGAGAGAGAGAGAGAGAGAGAGAGAGAGAGAGAGAGAGAGCAGTAGTTCTGAACAATAAGAAGGAGACATGATGAAAGGGAGACAGGTAGAACTGTGCTCTACAGCCAGAGTGCTGCTCACTGCCACAGTGGATGAAAGCAGAACTGTGAGTCTCCATGGCCCACACTTGCAAGGAAACACTTCATACAAAACACACCCGTGTTCTCCCATTTTAAATGTCAGGGGGAAATAACAAAAAGAAATCCCAAAGGATATTAGGCCCCCATATCTTATCTCACCCTTATCTCACCCTCTGAAGCTTCTCTACCCCCAACTGCCTGATGCCACAGCGGTTTCTGATTAATCCAGACCACCGTTATAACCGCAACCCCCCACCGCCATCTGGCATCTCTGTGTGGGGGGTGGGGTGGGCCTACAGGCTGTAGGGAGGAATCTCGAGGGAGCTCAAAGCGTGTCTCTCCGAGTCGTCTCTGACGCCCTTTACACGCAGCCTTGACACAGGGTCATGCAGGGAGACTGAGAGCCCTGCAATAGTTTCACAGTGCAGGAACCATTTAAGACATGTAGGCACTGTCTTAACAAACACATACCTCACACACAAGACACTTAGATCCTATGACATGAAGGTCCACTGTGAATAGGTAACCACATATACCCTCACAGCAGGTACTCTGGCACCTCCCTTGCAGCCAGGTGTAGTGATCATTATTTAAGCAGAATTACAAAGCCACAGTTACAACTCAGAGTGGCAATGGAGCTTATAACAACAGCCAGCCTCTCACCTCTCGCTGGGTTCAGTCTTGGCTGAGTCTAACACAACCGGGTGGATAAAAACCAGCTCACTTTCCTAATCTGATTTAAAGACCCATTTGGATCAACTGCAGCCAGAAGCAGCAGCTTTCTCTGACGGCATCCCGAGTCCCAGTCTCTCAGCTATGGCTCCTAGTATCCCAACCTCTCAGCTATTGTTCACACCAACCTCATCTTTTACCAATGGTTCACCACCCTGCTCTCTCAGCTACAGCTCACACCATGCTACTTTCTCAACTGTGGCTCATGCCATCCTGATCTTGCAGCTATGGCTAACGCCATTAAGATCACTCAGCTACACTATGATACACACCTCCCTGATCTGCCAAGGTGCTGATGCAGCTCTTGGATTTGGAGCTGCTTAGGAGAAGAAATGAATTAAGTGCATATCCTACCACTGACAAGAGGAAGCCTGTTTAACCTCTGCTGCGAGAAAGCGCCGGCACCACATCTGGACGTCTCCAGAAAAGGCCACGCAGATTCTGAAAGCAAAAGCTTCCTTCCTAACAAGGCAGCCATTTATTAGAGTTTACCCCAGAGTTTTAAAACACTTGCTTGCAGTTCCGTTTCTCACTCAAACCGACAAAGGCCAGTCTCGAAATCCCACAGCAGATCTGGTTTAATGTTAGATAATTCCAGGAAGTAGAAATGAAAACACTGAAGGAAGGAAGGGAAACCAAGTCCCGACCATGTTCGGCACACTCCCGTGATCCTGTAGCGACTCTTGCCTATGCTGAAGCCCTTCGGCAGAAACTCATATCATCACACGCTCCGCTGCTCCGGCTCGTTCCAAAGCCCTGTTGATCTGCTGCAGGCCAGTGCAGGCCTAATTCCTCCCCACACAGCATTCAGCAGCAACTGCACAATGACAAAAATGGCACAACACTGCCAAATACAGGGCCTTACTATCCCTGTAGCGTGAAAGAGACTGAGCATGCCACTGCCAAATACAGAGCCTCACTGCCCCTGCACAGAGATGGAGACTGTGCGCATCAGTGCCAAATACGGGACCTTACACGGTAGACGGTATGCTTTGATTCAATTTGATCATGATGCAAGTTATGTTCAATATCCATCATGTTGCATGCTACTCAGGCTGACTAAATTACATTGAAATTAATGTGATAAGTGATGAGTTGAGACTGTAACAAATTATACAATTTAAGAAGAAATAATTGATTCTATTCAAGATGGTTAATTAGACTGAACAGGACTATATTTTTACTATAAACAGTTGAAGTAGAAAAAAAAATTCAGCACATTTTGTCTTTATTAACTTTTCTTTTTCAGAAAACCTAATGAATCATTAAAAAAAAAAAAACTAATTACAAAATGTGCAAGGGGAAGGATCACACTAGGCTAAACAATCATTTGCATGAGAAGAACTAAGAAGCAGCCCATGTCATTTTACACTGGTTTACAGAGGAGCACACAAGATTTTAATCATACATATGTGAACTGCAGCTGACACTTATGAGCTAAACGACTTCCATTCTCAAAATAAGAGATGAAGGCTTGAGCATTGTCAAAGGACAAAAGCTGTGCAATGAAAAGGTCAATAATCTGGGTTTGTGAAGCCCGTTGGTGCTGATCAATAGCAGCTGGAGAGAAGCAGATGAGATCACAGCACCCCTTACAGGCTGCTGACCGCAGCCAATGATATCACAGCATACCATACAGGATGCTGATCGCAGCCAATGAGATTGAAGCATGCCCCACAGGTTGCCCAGTCACCCAGAATCAGGTCATACGGTTCTTCCTGACCCATTAAACACATACCCACAAGCTGCCTGTTACTGACCAATCAGCTGCCAGCTGAGTCAGAGTGTAGCAGAGATGCTCCCCTTTGGGTGAGTGAGGATTCAGGCCTGGAAATTGCTGGCTCAGGAGGTGCGGATAGTGACCCTAAACCCCCTAAACCTTAAAAAGGCCTTATCTTTATTCTTATCCCTAAATGGGGCACAACACAGGCAAAAATACTTGGTGTATTTTTCCGTTTTTTTTTTTTTTTTTTTAGAGCATTCAGGCAGCTTCTCACAAAGCAAGGGATGGACTCTCTGGTCTTAGAAGCCAGGCACCAGAGGGGTGTGGAATTGCTGGAAGTACAATCAATTTTAATTTTAATAACATATTAAAAATAAAAAAGATATTTAAAAAATAAAAAAACATAATTAAAAAGCTAAACATCAATGATATTCGAAAACTTAAGTTAGCGAACTCTGGACAGAATCCTTTGGAACCTTCATGGTCCCGTTATTCAAAACGCATGCAAAACAAGACATCAGTGTTTTTAAGATCCCTGCTCCGCACAGAGGTGCCATAAAGAGCCAGCTACAGATGGTGCAAAATGCAAGAAAAACACTCAAAAGTGAAAAGCTGCCCTTTCTGAAACTGCAGCAATACAAGTACAAGGCCTTCAACATTGTCCCCACATGAACAAAACTTGCACTCATAAAACACTCCTGGACGGCGCACAATGCCTTATTTACATGCACAAGTGCTTATCTGCATTACAGAGGCCATTAAAGCTTGTTCCAGTGCCAGCAGCCCAGATAATCACAGTGTGCAGCTTGTGTTCAGCGTTTGCTTAACATCTTTTCTCATGTAAATCGCGCTGCGGGAACAGTGACACCAACATGGGCCTTTTCCTGACCTTATCAATGTGCCCTTCGTTTGCACCGAAAACCACCTCCGATATACACATACATCAGCACCAGGGGACACCATACTGCTGGGCCCCTCCTGTTTCAGCTGCGACTTCTCAGATGCAAATAGAGGAACGCCAGTCGTCTTTATTTCAAGCTTGTGTGAAATTCAGATTTTCTGTGGCTTGTCTTTACTCATGAAAAAATGTATGCTGCTGGGGAGGAAAAAAAAATTACATTTACAAGTAGTTATACTTTTGCTTAGAATATATGCTTTTATTCTGAGCAACTGACATAGCTTACAGTCTGTACTTTATATACTTTTATGCAGCCAAGTATTTACTGAGGCAGTCATCCACCTGAGAATCCAAACCCTGCTCCTTACCGCTACACCACACTGCCGCCCTGCTCCTTACTGCTACACCACACTGTGGCCTGGACTGAAACATGCAACATCCTGTCCGTCTGATATTTGCAAATGTTGCAACATTGGCACCAACTGATATTGAATAACAGTCCACCCACTTCACCAGCTCAAAATGCGCTGACAACATGCTAATAGTATACGAATTTACCCAGCGCTAAAATGGGTCATTCCTAAGTAGCTCTCCCGAGAGGAAGCGGAGATGGGGAGCTTGTAAGGACCTGTCTGGTAAATGAGCGGAGGCTGAGGCGGCTTCCCAGAAGCCTCCGGCCGATAGTGCTGTCTAAGCGTCTGGTCCGCTGCGGCCGAGACGCGCATAGGAACGTTCCCCCTGCCACCAAGCACCAACCGCCAACCTCCAACCGCCACTCCCCATCGCAAGAGATCACGGAGTGCCTGCTCTCACAGGAGGTTGCAAGCTTGAGTCCCAGACTGACACACTGCCCCTGTGTCCTGGAGCTCTGCTGTGCCTCAGCCTTTCCAACACAAATGCAGCCGTTTACATCAAGAGTAAAACTATAATGTCTGTAGAATAATGTAAAGCTAGGAGAAGAGCTGCAGCTTTGTTTCTCTGTAACTGTTAAAGAGCCATATTCTGAAAAAACTGTAATAGCAGCGGCCTTTTTACTGTGCTGCTTAATAGCGGTCAGGGGAGGAAAGGTATCCAAGATGCAGTCACCTGAAATGCCCGACGTGATGGCCACATTGACCATAAATGTCTTAATGATGGATGATGGCTATAAAGAGCCAATATGATCTCTGGACTTTTTTCGATGGTGGTTTTTAAATCTCCACTTACTAAATGCCTAATTCAGAGGTGATAATTCAGAGAGTAAAGCATCTTTTTCCGCATTTTTAATTTGAACAGATGGAAGGAGCTTAAAGAATGACATATAATGCACGATTTTTATAAATCCACCATTGTCTTGATGGATGAGATCTCCACCTTCTAAAAATGGGTGTATGACGACCTCTGCTTGGGACCCCTGCAGGTCTGCTGTAGGGAACAGCATATCTACATATGATGATGCTCCATGTTTTCAGAGAGAATACAGGATTAGTTTCTGTTTGGTAGGACTCTCTGCAAACACTCCACTCTACAGAGCCATCACAGCAGTTATGCAGCCCCTAAAATAGAAATTCTTATCTTTATTCATTAATTCTCCACACGGATCAAAACTAGCTGGCAGTGCTGGCAATTTAAAAAAAGAACATTAGTTAAAAATTTCACTCCAGCTAGGGAGGGCATTGAAATTTTTTCAACCTCACGGAGCCTGCTGCCTCAGAGAAACCATTAATGTTGAAAATTGCTTCAGGTGAGGGACTCTGAGTCCTTGCTGCATTCATGCTGTTTTCATTAAAAGGGCTATTTAGGCATGAATACCTCTTAAACATGATGATTTAGAAGGGCTCACAGCCATTTTGCAACTCTGGTAACAAGTGTGTGAATGCATCCCGTAACAGCGGGTTGGTCTCACCCATTCCAAAGCGCTTTCTGATAGTTAAAACAAGGCAGATTAAGTGGGCAGGCTTTCAGGGTGTGAAGGGCCACTAACACCGCTTTCAGATCCACTGGGCTGTTGGATAACACTCTCAACCTTTTCGCCCCAGATTACGTTAAAGCTCATTAAGGGTCTTACTGGATGTATCCTTGATAACAGAGCCCAGGGCCCGCCTCCCAGCTGCGTGTCAGCGAGGAGGTGCAGCAGGAAGTCGTGCGGTGCTGGGGGAATTCCACGCTGTTTTCTAGGCCCTGTCCTCAGATTCACTCCGTCCGCAGGCTCATTGGAGCGTGCAGTAGCAGCATAGCGCAGCGTAGCAGAGCCACGTGCGTGCTCGCTGTAGAGCTCTCCCAGGAACTCATTCCACTGCCGTTCCACTGGCTCAAACTGGAGTTAGCAAGTAAAGCTAAAGACTTGCTGAAGGCTAAGCAACACTCTTCCATTCCTGTCAGTTAACCCAGAACTGAGATATGACTCTAAGTGGATTCTCTCAGACCCCTGCAGACAAAGCATTACAGAGAGATAAATGTGTTCTGTATAGACAGTTTATAATTATTAAAAGCTTAATAAAATGTCATGTCAGCGAAATAAGGAGAATGAATTTTGAATTCTATATGTTTGTGTTACTCTACTATAGTAATTACTGTAAAAACAGATTTAACACACCCATTTTCCCTTAATCCACAGGCACTACATCTCAGTCACTCCCATTATGTGTAATCATACAAGCACTGTGTGCAACTACAGCATCTGCATTAACTCCATGTGAGATGGAGAGCTCCCTCTGTATCACAACTGGATTAACCCAGTCTACGATGGACTCCCTCTGTATCACAACTGGATTAACCCAGTCTATTATGGAGACACTCTGTATCACAACTGGATTAACCCAGTCCACAATAGAGAGCCACCTTCTGTATTACAACTGGATTAACCCCGTTTGCAATGGAGAGCCCGTTCTGTACCACAGAACATACTTGCAAAGCTGGATCGAAGTCCAGGCATGAACAAAAAGCTCTGACCAGCTTCCTGTGGCCAACACAGCAACTCCGCTTGACAAACGTGTTTTTTTTAGGAGATGAGTCACACAGAACAAAAGTAACGCTGGAATTAGAAACAATAGATAAAATAGAGCTCTGACTGGTTTGCGTTGAGTCACTGTGACTGCAGGCATTAACTGGCTGACTCAGTCTGCAAACGAAATGTTGACGGCAGGTATCGCTTAAGCTATTCCACAGAGCATCCACTTTGATCCATGAGCTGCATCAAGGTCAAAGGTCAGGGCAAGAGACATTTTCAGGATCTCATTTGAACGGGCATATTTCACCACTAAAACCTAAAATGTATTGGAAGGAATAAGCATGTTGATTTTGACTGCTTTCGAAAACAGGAACCACAGGTGAGTGGCACAGTGTATTACTTGGATGCACTTGTACGGTATGCCCATTTGAAATTCTTCTCGCACATTTCTAAGAAATCCCCCCACAATGCACCTTCCTCATACTCATTCTGGAGGGAAATGCTAGCACAGGATCAATCCTTTGTTTTCACGGCACCACTCTGATGGAGACAGCCAGTAACTGTAATCACCTGCTGCAAATGTGAGACAGGAAGCACTGTATGAAAGCCCCACTGCAAAGTGAAACTGGTGCCAGGCTGCCAGAAAGCTTCTCTCACTACGGCCTGAGGGAGTTTCCCCTGACAGCAGACTGAAACATCTCAACTGCTTGCATAGCGAGTGTCAAAGAGAGACACGTTTCGCTTATTCCGTTCCCATCAGCATATTGCTATAAGAGGAGACCTTCATCAACTTCCTTTGACAGTGATTTTGGAAAATGATCTTTTGCAAAAGGTGGTTTCAGACATGGTCGAAAGCCCTAATGCAAGCAGCTGTCTAGCCTGTTCCTTTTGAGAGCACCACTTGTGCCAAATGTAATTTGATGGTCCAGTAGGTTAGGCTGCCCCTGTTCCCTCTCTGCGGTCTGAAAGCACTCGTAGCTTGAGTTTTTTTTCCTCCGAGAGCTGTTGGCCTTACCACGAGTGAATGCTTGCTGGGCTACTTAAACCCATGTCCTCTGAACTTCAGCAAATTCTCTGGCATTGTCCATGTCTCACATGATCAGAGGACACGTGGGAAGGTTCTCTAGTCTGCAGTGGGAGAAACATCTCCAGCACACTGGACTTTAAACACGTACAGCACATTAAACATGGTGACTGCATCCCAAAAGGCATTTTTGTTCACATGCTCTCATAAGTACTTCCCCTCAAAATGACAGCAAGTCACAGAGTCAGGGGTGTCCCAAAAGAAAAAGAGGGACTTTCATTTGCCCTCGATTGTTCCCCTCCACCGAGTGAACATGTATGTATGTATTGTTGGATAGCTATCCCAGGATTCCTTTCATCTGATACCCTAGGATGTTCATTTGCACAGACGTCTTTGCAAATTTTAATCTCAATCAAACACACCAGCACAAAAAACACCCCTTTTCCTCCAAATTTACCACAGGCAGTATTAAATTTTACTGTATGAATGACAGTTTTACAGACATAATCACGAACCAGTGCTAACACTGGGCCAAGTGGTAACATCCTGTGTGGTTTTATTACAAATTAAACTGACAGACAACCTTGCAGCTTGGTTTCAAGGATCGAACTAATCTGAACCCTGTCATATTTATCTGGTTATCAACACAATGTTGAAAACCTAACCGCCCTTCACAACAAGGTATAACTAGCACACTGACTTCAGTCATGAATAATGCAAACTTTAAACCGTTACACTGTTAGAGCTGGTAGGCTTCTGGGAACAGCAGTCTTGTGGTAAAGTAATGTTTTGCTCCTTCAGAAATACTGAACTGTTTTTCCCCCCACATCTAAGGTCACTTCCTGCAGATTAGGTTAACGCTGCTTCAGTTCAGACACTCTGTTTCCTCACGGTGCCTGTCAGCAGTGGGGAAGGACACACATTTCTTAGCAACGTGTGGTGGTAACACACATTGTCAGACTTGTTTAATGTTTAATGTTCACACACTGTAAGCGTTATGATTCCAATGTGATTTCCAGAGACCACAGCTTCTGCCATTTGCATGGTTTTGCTTTTCTCTTCATTGCGGAGTCGTTCTTGTCCTGTCACAAGCCACGGCACTGGAATGATGAGTGTGTGTCCCAAACATGCGCCCGAATACCACAACACCCCTCCTCCCTGCCCTCAAATATATACTTGTGTAAAGTCATATGAAGTAGGGCCCCCATCACTTGCACTGCCTCTACCCGTTGAGCTGGGACACAGCAAGAGATGTGACAAGGCAGCGGTGCAGAGAGATGACATAAAAAAAAAACCTGCTGATGCATGAATTGCTTTCACCCGTTCACCTTCACTGTGTGAACGTGGTCTGCTTTTGACGAGGTCATTTTCAGCTCGAGCCCTGTAACGACCACCCAAACACATGATAGATGCTCTCTGCAATCAGCTGAAAATCAAGTGCACTTCCTCCCAAAGCTCCAAGCCCATCTACAGCAAAGAGCCACTCCTGCAAGACCAGCATGGACTACTGTAACCAGGCATGTGAAATTTGCCTTGACGTGTTAGTAAGGCTATTGAAAATCCATGTATTTTTATTTCTGGAAAGGATCTCCAGACTTAAATGCATAATGAAAAAGATGATACAATTAACACTGAGCTCTTCCTTTCAGTCATAAAGCCCTGAAGTTTAAATATGGACCAGTGTAGCCACATCTAGACTTCCTAGAAAAGCAAAGCGAACACAATACACCATTTACCTGAGCAGAGCCAACCCTGAAACAAGACAAGCTGATCTTCCAAAACAACAAATCAATGATGAATTGGGCATAAAAGGGCAGAAGAACTATTTTTTTCCTGGCCGTAAAATGATCCCATGCTGGGATACACACTGTTTCAGGCACATGTCCGCTCCTCTGCTGCATTCAGAACACTGCTACAGAGGCACTGCTGCGTTTGTTGATGCGGAACAACAGTTTGCACGCCACTGGCCAAATTAGCCATTAGCCACGCACACAGATCGTTGGTGTTTTTCAATTTTTTTTTTTTTTTTTTTTTTTTGATAAGCATGTGGCCAGTGAGCCACCTGGTCCTGTTCAGCGCGCATGCGTGCGTGTGTGTGTGCGTGTCCCAGGTCCCCCGGACTCTCCAGTCACGCGTGTGTCACGCATGGCTGAGTGCCAGGCTACATGGGAGACAGCCCCGTAAAGCCCGGGGAGCCGTTCATGTGGAAGACGGCCGTTCCCATCAGGGCAGAGCAGGCAGGCAGCCCCTTCCTCCCAGCATCTCAATGCAAATAGGAGCAATTCCCCACCGTCAGCGCAGGCAATTAGGGAGCGCATTCACAGGGGCCTGTCAGCCGCGCAGCTACGAATTGAACCCAGCACAATGCAGGGAAAACGGAGAAGAAGTGAGTCAGTATCCGCGCAGAGTCAGGCACAATGTAAATCTGTTCTCATCAAGGAGAAAACATGTGACCTCCCTATCAACAGCGACGGTTTCAGACATTACAGATGTAAAATCAGCAGTAACAGAGCTGGTGCAGCCAATTACACCACAGCTCTTTGTGCAAGTAGCCCTTTATTAGAAATAGGATGCTTCAGCCCATTTAGAGAGAGGAGTTTTCAGCAGTTACAAATAGCTTCAGAACACTTGCTTATTTCCATTTCCTGTCTCACGCTTTGATCAGTGCGCACAGTGTTTGAAAACACCCTGCACCAATGCGTGAACGCGAAGCTGAAGTCTGTCGCTTCAAAAGTCAACTGTGACAGCCATCAGCACCAGCCAACTGCACCGAGCTGACCCCAGTGTGACCCTAGGAAGAGAACTCTCTTCATTCCCAGAATTCCCTCCTCCTTCCAGGTGCTGATGAGATGCAGTCCTTTCATGATTTCTTATTTGATGTTTTGATTCGTCACATGTTCTTCAGTGGTGATCAAAGCCTGCAGGATAAGGACAGCTGATGGAAATGAGGCCCTTAACATAAGAGGGGTCATTAAGCCTCTCGCTAACAAGCTCGTCCAGGGTTTCCATTCCAGGGAAACGGAGCATCCTATCACAGCACTCTGAGGAAAACGTTCAGGGAGTCTCAAATCTCACCTCAAACATCCAGCCAGTCTGTACAGTATGCTATTTCTGCTGAGGGTATTGTGGTTTTTTAACTCCAGTGCTGTCATTGTATACTGTGAATTCACTGTGTCCCCCCCAGCTCCACACACACACACACACACACACACACACACACACACACACACACACACACACACACACACTCTGAGAGTGAGGAGAGGCTTTCCTGGGCATCGCTAAGCCCATACACACTATCCTGGGCTTCCGCTCGTGCTAATACTAGCGATACACAGCTGGCCGCAGGTGTGGTTCAGGTGTGCCGCATTTACGCACCCACGCTGGTCACATGATCACAGATCTCCAGCTGGGGGACACAAGCTGCAGCCAACTGCCATCGAGCACACGTGGCTAGCAGCCCTGTCACCCGGCTGTCCCGTCGCCATTTTGCACAACCAATGTCACTCCTCACCCCAACTGCTCTGTGCGCAGATAAACCGATATACCCCACGAGCTATTCAGACTGACTCTTATCAGCATAGACACGCACACATCCCTTAGACATCAAGAGGGAGTTTCCAACATGGCGAAATTCAGCTGAGCACATTGTGTAACTGCCTTCAAAGAGAGCAGTTCTCATCACCACAAGGATTATCATTATCATTATCATTATGTGTGCAGGACACACCCACATTCAGGAAAGATGACAGTGTCGGCTTGTATTTCATAACAATAAATATTTTAGATGGATGAAATATAATGCATGCATGCGCACACACGCAAGCACGGTGCACACACATACGCACGCAAATGCACCAGAGACAGGAGCTGGTGGCGATGACGGACAGCAGGTGAATCTGAAACAATCCGACGGCAGCAGTTTGCCCAAACCCAGCTCACAGCAGGGAAGCGGAGGAGTCTCACAGTGTGCTGCTTTCCGGTCCTCTGCGGGGGGTCAAACGGAAAGGCTCCGAGCACCGAAACGGGCAGAGGAGCAGGGCAGCATCGAGAGACACCCCACAGCACCCCACCCCTGTGGGGCGTTCATTCCACACGTCAGCACCGCCCCCCCGGGCCCCGTGAGCCGGCTGGACCCCCGGGGCAGGCAGTCCACACACCCATACGAAATGTATCATGTCAGACATGCCTGGCTTTGCCACTACTCCGCTGTTATATAGCTGGAGCACCTACAGTGCGCCGGTGTAACTTACGAAACTAGTTTTGCTCCAGGTGACAGAGTTTTGAGTCAGCCTGTAGGGGGTTTTAGGAGCGAAGCCAAACCGATGACAGAAAAGAGAGCAAGCAGCACAGGTCCAGGTACACAGAAGATGCCTCAGGCTGGCTTTAGCACCAGGAAGCTCCTTTTTGGCTTCTAACACCAGATAATGATGTAGAGGAGACGGTAATAGATACACACATATAAGGATGGTATGGAGCAGCCCTCTCTCTCTCTCTCTCTCTCTCTCTCTCCATGATTTAATCACTTATTGATTAAAGGGCTCTGGTTTTTTTTTCTGCTCACACATATTCCACATTGAGCACCACAGCAGCAAAGGGTGCAGATGAGATTGCTTTATGGATTGGCCCTCTGCATCAAAGACATTGTCAAAGGTCACAACCTCCAACTCCGCAGGTGACCCCATGCCTACTCAGCAAAAGACCCCCATGCTGGAGAAACTGTTGCAATAAAGAGAAAAGACCAAACCCTCCAGTAAAAGCCCCCACCCCCTCTGTGGTAAATATAGGCTTAGGTGATGGTATGAATTTTGTGCAGGCACAGAAAAGGCCAGCCTTAAGGGAAATGGTCAGGAAAAGAGGTCTTTGCACAGACTCAGAGAATGCGCTGTAAAAGGGAGGTCACATCTTTGCAGGGATCCTCATTTTAAATGTCGGTCACCCACCAGGATTTCCAGCCTTCTTCAAATGACTGGGAAGAACAGCTGCTCTCTGTCTAATCGACCAGCTTTGTGAATGAGCCCTTACACAAGTATAATGAAAAATGGACTTTAAAGTTTAAATAAATCACATGAACTCCCACACATACTGTATACATGCATACACACACAAGCGTTTTTTTGTAGGAGGCCTGCTATATTATGGGTTAATGTAAATGTAGCCAAGAGAACCCATTTCATTCGTGTCACACAATTCCTTCATTTTAAAAACCGTTTCACTGCAGAGAGCTTGAGGTTTTTTTGTACATGCATGTGACCAATGTCCACTCTGGAGAGCCAAACACAGGCCTCTGGTGATCTTGTGTGTGCTCATTCAGAACAACATTAGCTACAGCTAGGCAGATGCCAGCAGAGGTTTGGCAAGAATTGAGTCAATATGGTGACCTATGACACCATTTATGGGGTGCAATACAGATTTCCAGTTTAAATGTTTGTGCAATCAACTTCTGTACTTTATTTTATGTTAGCTCATTTATATACTGAACAGCAGAATGAGCACACAGGCCACCCTGAAGCAGATAAAGACAGTCCAGAAACACAGTAACATGTGTCTTCGGGAGGTGCTACTAGTAGACAAAGTTCCTGGATCTGATCCAAGACTGCAAGGGTCTGTGCTTAGACACACCCCCTGTAAAGCCCTGCATATGATCTGGCTGAGCCCCAAACAATGGAATTTCACATCTTTGTGGTGAACACCCTGGTAGGAAACTATGAGCTGATGGCGCAGCTGTTTAATGTTACCCTCTTTCTACAGTAAACATTGGACCGTACCAGGGAGGAACTCCATGTACACTTACACCAGCCAAGTAGTACATAAGTGTTTAACCCAACTTCAGCTCGGTTCTACTCACAACAGGATGTCAGCTGTTGGGTGAAAGCAGTTTAAGGGTATGGTCAATCGATAAATTACTCATTAGTCTGACATCCGTGTAAGAAGGTAATTTTGTCAATTCCTCTGTTAATGAATACTCAGTGGTTTGGTTTCTGAAGGTCACTGATCAGAGCCTGAGAGAGGAAGAAGGAGCACAAGGGATGGCTGTCTGTTGAACAGCATGAAATGGCCTTATCTCATCAAGGTTAGCACTAAAGTAACATAACTTTTAAAGAGTATCTTAATGACTCCTCTAAAAAGGTAACAGAAGCGTAAGAAGCAAGCTGAGAGCACTCCCACAAATTAGAGCAAAAAAAATGTAAGATGAATTTGAATCAAATTAAACCCAGCAAGAATACCTCCTCACCACAAATAGCCTCTGCTAACGTAAGCTTTTTTTTTTTTTTTTTTACCACGCACTTAAACACTAATCACCCCATTAAAATCTATCCCTGTTGCACTCGTAACAATCACAAATCTGTAAACTGAGGCAGAATCCTCTCATTTGATCACATGATCAGCATGTAATCATTAGGCTCCATTCATTCACCTACTATTAGTCTGAAATTCAAGGCTGGGACAAGTGAGCTGGCATTCTGAAACTCATACTGCCATCAAAACAAAACACAGAAGTCAACCCAACCAGACCTGGTGACAAATTTAAAGTCTGAACTTTGAGACTTCTGAAGACAACGGTCTAAACCCACACAAATGAGCCGCTGTGCACCAGGAAACTCGTGGCTGATGTGGTTCTTTGAAATGAGAGCAACATACTTAGGTTTCATTACTGGGAATAGAGATGGTTTGTCTTCTTCCTTGTACTGTTGAACTCAAAGCTTATTCTTTTAAAGTCGGAGAGCACCGGCGGTTTACTGTAAGCACACAAGACGAGGTGACCGGACTGAAAACACGGACCAGGAGTTTGGAGTAGCAGTTAAGATGTAGGGCTTTAAACCAGTAGGTCGGAGGATTGATTCCCTGTTGGTGTAAAGGAATAATGGAAAGTGGAACCATGTATGGTGCCCTACATGAGCGTGTCTGCCAAGCAAATACTAAAGCACACGCCAGGCTCGACCGACTGATTGATTGCTTTTTTCAGTTGGCTAAAAGCAAACCTGGGTCACGATTTCACAGTGGATAACTTCGAGGTGGACAGTATAACTCCATTTTGAATTATTGGTTTTGGAGTTGGAGTTACTGTAACGGTTTACAATTAAAACATCGGCTAGATCTTCAAAATGTTTATCAAAATAAGAACTTCGGCAAATGAAATATTGACCAATTAGTTATGGTAATCACATTTTAAACTATCATCGAACATACTGAAGTATGTTCGTTTACATTTCTGTACTTTTAAGTTATCCCTAACATTTCACAAACACTTATCTTCGTCTACAAAACCACATATTTCATGTACCCAGCTGCCTTTCAGCCCAAACTCATTTTGGTCATGCTTTAGCATGTTACAGATGACGAAGCAGGGTGTGCCAAATTTAGCATTACCTACCTACACACCTAGGCTACCTAGCTGGGACTTTATAATTTCCAACACCATGTTTTGTACAAATGCAGTATTCAATCCTTCCTTTCTAGTTAATCAATGTACATACTGAACTACGTGTTAATTTAGTTAACATTAGCTAACAGTAACTTAATGTTAATTACACTGTATCCTTTTTACATCTCAATCTATATCTAGACAGTTTTACTAGCCCGACATAACTTCATAGCCTTACATAAAACTGATTGGTAAAACTTCGTCAGGCACTAAAGTTGTTATAAATATGAAGAGTTTGTTTAAATAGTAGCGCAAACTGCTACAACTTCTTGCATCTTTGATTTCGTGTAGCTAATACCGTTACTGCTAAATCATAACACTGAAGCGCTGCTCTCAAATTCAATTAACTCATTACCTGAACCCGACTCGCAAACTCAATTTAATGCGGCGACTTAATAAATGACTTCCCAACATGGTCCTTGGCTTAAAAATTGTCTTAATTAACTGGGTAGCTAGTCTGGCTACTTAATCTTGCAATGGAAAACGATCTTAAGAGTCAAATAGCTACTCACCATATCATAAACGTTCAATATGACCGGCTCGTTTGCCATCAGGAATATTTCCGTCTCCAGATGCTGCCTCACAAACACCACCACAAACGCCCAGTTTAAATATTTTTTCCTTCACTTCGGCTAGCTAACAAACAAGCAAACGTTTCAGATCTCCCCTCTTCGTCCCGTTGCGAGCTGAAGGCGGGTTTCCGTGAAACTGCGGCATTCGAATGCGATTCTCCAAAAATTAGGAATAACCTCGTAAATAAATTCCGTATCCGATCTTCTAGCTAGACGCCGTTAGCTAGCTTGTAGCGATATTAGCTATCGTTAGCTGGCTACCATTGCTCAAAAATGCTGGCAAAACAGGACGCTGATTCAGTACAAAGTAAACGCTTCTCGTGTGATACTGCCATCCAGACTTCAAAATGGAATGAGCACTTGAAAGTATTAGCACACCGAGGCAACAGGACTCGGGAATGGTTGTTTTATTACGCTACACCTTTTCCCTTTTAACGGGAACGGATGAAGAGGCAGCGGCAGTTTTTTAGGGCAGAATCCCGGAGCTGCTGAGCAGCAATCGATTGGTTAGCCTAACAGTAGCCAGCCGTTCATGCTTCGATTGCGCGAACGATTCGTGATTGGCCATCGACTATTCTTGTCTAAAACATCCACACAACACGTGTACGATACGACTAGTAAGTAACAACAAGGAATACATGTGTAACTAGCTAACTACAGTACAACTGACTTGATTTTATTTTCCATTACATGTATGTTATCGACTTATAACGTCGAACGTCATTTAACTGTGCACTGTAGCATAGTAGTAAGGAGCAAGAATCGTAACCGAAAGGTTTCCGGTGTTCGCTTCCCCGCTGGGGCACTGCTGTTGTTCCCTTAGGAAAAGTACTTCACCCAAAGCCTAGTAAATATCCAGCTGTAAAATGGATAGCATGTAAAAAGTGTAGCCTGTGTAAGTCAGTCTGGAAAGAGCGTCTGCTAAATGCCAGTAATGTAATGTATTCAGATACTAAATTAACCAATTTACTATACCCTACCCTATTTCAATCACCTGCTTGGTAGTTACTGAGAGTTCAAGTTAGGTCAAGGATACGCATTAGGTATTGTACTGTATAAACAGTTTTTTTTTTCTTTCAGGGCTATTCAATCTTGTTTGTTTCCCAAACTAACTCGCTAAAGTTTTCCGGTAAAACGAGTTAAATTTCCTAGCAAGTCTCTGCTTAAATTTAGCTTGTTCTGCTTCCACTTCCACTATCTTTCTGGTCTTAACCGTTTGCTGTATTTCAGGACGTTTGCTTTTCCCGACAGGTATGCAATTTCCATTGTCCGGGTGTCAACAATTTCAGCATTTACGACTTATTTCATTTGTTTGCTTATTTCATTTGTTCCAGAGGAGTTGGCAAGGAAAAAGAATGCGACAGCTACCCGAGTTACCCGAGTGATCAGATGAGTTGACCGAATTAGTACGTCCTTGACTACACACTGAATATCATTCTTTTTGTTGCACCTGTATCGCTAGCCAGCTATCTGTGGACCATTAGTACCATTCCGCGGTACCATTCTTTATGATGAAACATTACCCAAGTGATTATGGTGCATATTCATACATACACAAACAGTTTTTATTATCTCTATTTTCTTGTAATTATTTTAAACCAAGGACATATTAAACAGATAAATATTGCAGATAAATACACCGAAAGAAGCATATGATCGGTGCCAGAAATACGATGAGATACTGCAAAATCTAAAAGGTCATGCGCAGATATGCAAAAACTAGGTTTAAGAAAGGCTGGTATCAAAATCCGTTACATCTACAATGCCAGCAATTCAGCCTTGATATGTCAGCACACACTAAATCTATGAGTAATTTATCTGATGAAACAGCTCCACATTATGGGAGCAACGCAGAAATACAAATGACACAGCCATGAATTTATCTTGAATGAAATACATTAACATGCTTTAGAAGCTTAAACTTAACGGAAGAACGGTGTTGAACTTATATATTTGATTAGTTGCTCATTACAGCATCCGGACTGTTGTCATTTTTAAAAAACAGAAATAATAACCATGTTTTGATAATGGGTTTGTATATTACACACATTACTTATCCAGAACGACTTACATGGGTTACAATTTTTTACATGTTACCCACTTATACAGCTGGATGTTAACTGAGGCAATTCTCGGTTAAGTACCTTTCCCAACAGCAGTACCCCAGTGGGGAACTGAACCAGAAACCTTTCAGTTATGAGCACTGCTCCTTACCACTATGCTACACTGGTGCCCCTATAGTGGTTTTGAGCTGTGGGTGGGATAAGGTGACCTTTATAATGATCTCTCCTAGAGGTTGTTTTGGCATAGATAAGCCAGGAAGGCTGACTGCTTTGTTACCATGGCTCTGATCCAAGGGCAGGAGAAAATGAACAGCCCGTCGGCTCCATTGGCTATTTGACTGGACTGTCTACCAACATCAAACTGGCCACTTTTGGGTTAGGAACTCTGCTCCTTTGCACTATACCACACTGCTGCCCAGTGGCCCCATCTCATACCTTAATAACAAATCTTGTCATATAGAGACCATTGAACAACTCAGGTCAAAATATTATCTGAAAAAACTGAAACTACATGACATTATTGTCATTTGGCCGACTTTCTTATCCAGAGCAACTCACACAGTGCATCTGATAAAGTGGCATGAAGAGCTGCACAAACAGGACACCACTAACTACACATGAACACGCGTCATAGCTAAACATAGTGCTGAGATCACAAATATATGCCTAGATTGGCATGTAAGTGCAAAGTACAACTAAGTCCAACTTAAGGACTATATCATTCCAAGAATAATGCTACGATATACCATGCACATGAGATGAAAATGGACTGACAAACATATAGTAGCAAAACATTCTCAGGACCTTACAATATTTGTCAAGAAAAAAAAACACAGCTACACAGGGCAACACAGCTCCTGAGTTTGCTAGCACACATCCGGGAAGCGTGTTAGCAAAGGTAATGATTTTATCATTGTGACAATGCCTTGAATTACTATCCAGAGACAGGAGAATATCGAAAGTGCTGTATCAGCAACTTTGATTACATCCGATTGGTCACTACACGTGCGCACTGACATCATCCTCATCGAGTTTTAGAGGGATGATCACCTATTAGATCACTCCAGTTCTCAGCAAAAGTGTGAGTCAAAACCATTCAGCAGTGGTAACGTTGGTATGAGTGTTAGCCATTATGGTGCACATTCATTGGAAATACTAAATTGAGTTAAAGAAATTTACCTTCCAACCTTACTTTTACAGATAATTAATATATATTGAGGGATGTTACATTTTGACTAAATCTGCTCTCTGTGGCTCTGACACATTTGCCATAGAGGAGAAAATATTGTGTGTAGGTCCATGGTGGTTAATGTTATCCACTGATAAACTAATGTCAAAATATATACTCACAATAATAATAAGCCTTGATACTAACATAAAGTCATACATAGGAAACTTTCCAAAAACGTTCATTTTTAATAATTTGAAAGTTTTAATAATGTTTTAGAGTAGTTACCCTTAACTGCCTGAAGTACTGGTTCCTAAAGTGCTTCCCGTTGGCCAAATGTGGGCCCCCAAGGCCAATAAAACCCATATTCAATTAAAAATCACTCATGGTAATTTAAAGAGCTGCCTTTTTAAGATCCCTTTAAAAAAGAATTATTGGCCCATAGCAACTACACCATTGACATCAGTGGTAATAAGAAGCAATAGCTAATAGCTGACGGCTACTTTACATTTTTATTTAGGCCACTAGTTTGTCGTGTTGAATATGTGAATATGTGTGGATCTACTGAACCTAGGGGCATGTTGGACTTCTGTATTTGTAAATATATAAACATTTTAAATAGTGTAGGTACTGTAGGTGGTTTCAGGTCAGTGTAAGCAAAGAGATGAGCCATTTTAATTGTCATATTGATTTATTCCATTTTTACTGGCTCTCAGGGCACGCATAATCTCATGTTTAGTTCATGTTTAGTATCAATAGGTTTATGTAGGCAGCCTTTTTTGTCTTCCATAGAAGATACTGTAATGTGATGGCAAGGCATTTTTTGTGCTTTCCCACGGGGCAAGATGCCCAATACTTTCACAAAAACACTTTCCACGGGGAGAGGGTTATGTGACATTATTCAAACCCGTTAATCAGGTTTAATTCTAGGCTACGTTTTGTTGTTGGTGTTTGTTGTTAATGTTGTTAGTTCACTTGTTAATGATTTGAGTAAGATTTCTGTCTTACAACTTGACAATAACAGGTTTAAGGGTCTCGTTTTTGTTCCTGTCTTAATGAGAGGATACATTATCAAAATATAATATAAAAATGTATGGTTTGGGACTTAATGTGGTCTCATGAGCCCTATTTTGTCCTTTGTGGCCCTCCATCCAATGCAAGCTATCAAAAAATGGCTATCACCAAAACTTTGGGAACCCCCTGCTCTAAAGGGTTCACCTACTGCCATCATGTGGTTGCTATGAGGAAACGCTGGACAGTCGTATCGCATGTCAATTATTATTCTTTAACTCAAGGGAGACTTGCATAGCTTACGTTTCAGATATATAATTATACAGCAACTTTACAGAGATGACTGAGGCTTTGGATCTTTCTGAAGAGCACAAGAGCTTCACCAGGCATTTAAACTCTGCAGCCCCCCATCTGTGTGTCCAGTTTCCCAATATTAACACCCTCTGTCCTCTTCTTTCCCTGGTAATTCACACAGATTTCTACTCATACCACATAAGGCTTATTTATTCCCCTTTGCACACAAGGCCCCCTTCAAACAATGCCCTTGTTGTCCATCAGAAGTTCTGTGTTTATGCATATTCCTTCTCCTCATCTCTTCTCAGTGTGTTAGTGTTGTCCTCTGGTTCCATTACTCTTTTGATTTCCATAGGAAAGCTACTGTAAGTTCAGTGTGACCATAGGAGGCATTGGCAGAAAACGTATGATTCCCAGTTTTCACCAAAGTGGTACACACGCGCACGCAAATCTGTGACGTTCAGCCTACATTTGCCAGAGGTCAGACTCCGATTCCCATTCTGACACAATACCCAGAGTGCACTGCTCTGATCTGCAGAATATGGCCGCTCCCTTCACAGTCAACTGTGTTAATGATATCTTGCATTCAGTAAAACAGCACCTCAGTAGGACTGTGGTTTTATGAAGGTTACACTGCCTCCAGCACATGTCAGCATTAGCTGGGCCCAGGCTCTATGATCCCAGTCTCTCTTATGATACTAAGAACGTGGAATGCGGAATCGGTATCCCTTCTTTTAGAGTAGTTATGCAGGCAAAGCGCTTCTATATCGGCTGAATGCCCCACCCTAGACAACCCAGGGAAGTGTTCATATAAGGTCACCTCCGTAAATGTTTGTGTTTTCTCTAGGACGGATCAATTCAATTTAGCCAGCAGAAGGCGACATTGTTTCAGTAAAGAGACAGAAAACATCGCCACCACTCGCAGTGGAAGCAGACAGACAGAAAACATCATTTGCGTAGTAGTATAGTAATAGTGCTTTCGTTGGCGTTTTTAAAGAAGTTGCATGAGAATGGGAAATTAACTTAACATTGAAACATTTGAAGTCAGTTTCCCAGACAATGTATCCTTGTTGGACGCGGTTCTTGATGTTCGTGCTCAACTCAACGTTAACATTTACGTCCGGTAAATAACCAGATGTACAGACTGATGTACACAATGTGTGGGGAAACAAAACTATACAAATCACCTCGACGTGGATTAACTGTGTCTGTCCAACAAGGAAAACACCCAAAGATACATAATTGTGCAAAGAAAAAAAAGTAGTGTAATCTCCACAGAATCAGTTCTACACAGCCCAGAACGTACGATCATTATTTATATAGTCGGTAAAGGCAGGCGTATTTCCATATTTAATAACTTAATGCATTTTTAAATAACCAGGGCGAATAAAATGCAACTTATAATGAATAAATGTAATACCAAGCTTAGAAGTCTCTGTTGAGTTCCGCGTCCTGGACGGAATGCAAGCCATCACGGCCGGGTGGGTTCTGTTTCCCAGTTACCAGCGTTCTTTTCGCTGGCCGCTGCCAGCTCGGGCATGTAAGGGCGCTATATAACATGAGCCGACAGTTAGTTAGCATCGTAAGTCAACCAGTCAACTATCTAGCCAGTTCGCTGGATACACCATGCTTAAAAACGGCGTGTGTCTGCAATGTTCATTTGCTGGATAGGATCAGTCATGCGTATTCTCATGCGCGTAGTCTTCCCATTTTTCGTGCAGAATTTCAAGGAGAAAATGTCTCAAAGTCAGATTTGTAGATGAGTCCTCCACCAACCAGGGATATTTGCAGGTTTATATTCTAAATCCAATTGCTAATGTTTTTAGCTAACGTTAGCTAGCGAAGATTATATTTTACGGTGAGAACTGCTGCTTAAGCTCTCTACGCTGTAGTGTGTAGTGAGGTATGCACCTCCGTTAAACTTTTCGGCTACTGTGAGAAGTAGAAACGCATTGGTTGGGGGCGGGTCTGGTTATTAAACGCTCGAACAGTGATCACGTAGCTAGCTTGCTAGCAGCCAGCTAGCGAGGGGACCGGGAAAAGGGAACCGGACAGAGATAGCTTTGCAACAGATACGCCTTGATACGCCCGTGGCATCTAGTCATGTCGGAGAGCAGAAGCTCACAATCGTCCGGGGAGCAGGCGTGTAGAGCCGGCACCAACGACGAGGATCCACGTGTGGCAGCTCCAAATGTTGGCAATAAAGTCACCGTGGTGCTGGGTGCTCAGTGGGGCGACGAAGGGAAAGGCAAAGTCGTGGACCTGCTGGCTCAGGACGCCGATATCGTTTGCAGATGCCAGGTAACCAACCGAGCAAAATGACATTTTCTGTAACAGGAAGAAAACATGTCGATAGCTTCTGTCAACCAAGGAGCTGCGATAAGTGTTGTTGTATAATGGAAAATAGAGTGTGGATGGGTGACAACACAACTGGACAGCAAAATTAAACAAAACTAAGTAGAGATGATGTGGTAGTACTACTTGCTATTACCGTTTGCTCGCTAGCGATCCTAACTCGACATCATGCAAAGTTTTGATGACAATCTTTTTGACGTCATCGTCAACTACCATCAACAACTTCAGCAGTTAACTTGTGTTCATACATTATAGCTGGCTACCCAGTCAGATAAGTTCAAGATTTCACTTATCGAGCTAGTCAGCTATTTTGCCCGAGAAACACGATAAAGCTGCGCACGACAAAGCGAGATAATCAGTTAACTAGCTAACTTCCTACTTAGTGTCACCTTGAATGGGCTGCTCTTGAGTTTCATTATGCGACTAGTTAGGAAACCATGCGTTCTTGCCACCCAGCTAACTAATGATTCTGATTAGCGTACCATGCAACGCTTCATTTCGTCGTATTTGAAGTGGCCGCAACATCAGAAAACGATTTGGGCGGAAATTCAAATGACTACTCGTTTTACTGCCCGAACGTTTCCAATATAGTTATGTGCAGCATTGGATAATGCAGATACGATGGCTTGCGTAAAATGAAGATACAGATACCTAGTGGCATGTTATTTCGTGGTTTCTTGAAATGCCTACAATAAATAAAATATCGAAAGCGCTCTACAATACTGCATGTGATCGCGAATGTTAAGTACTTATTTTACCTGCCATTGCTGTATGACTAGCCACGCAAGACGATTTCAGTCATGTGACACGACTGCTTTACGCAACATACCCGGAGGCTGTCGCTTGATGTGTAAATTTTTCTTCTCAGCTCAATGACTTGAGTAAACAGGTTTTCAAGAATGCAGGGTGCAATTATCAAAGCAGCTATCAATCAGCAGTATAACTTCCGTGATACGGGCTTCACCCAAGACATACAGTAGATGTGTTAGCATCCCTCATTTTCTGTCCAAAGCGTTTTAGTCAGATTTATGTACAATTCCTTCTGTCTGTGCCTCCACTGTCCTCTGTAAAACTGACCTTATCAGTTCAAATGTGCATTTTCCCCCATTTGGCCACAGATACCTGCCTTCCATTTCACTAAATGAGCTCCACCCCATTACTAAGACATAAGCCTGGTAATAATTCTTTCTGTTGGAGCAATGTTAGTATACGCCTTTTTGAAGAAGCTGATCTTCTGTATGACCTCTCGCAGGTGGTCAGATACTGGAGTCAGATACTAGACACCACATGTGACAGTGCAACAGAGGACAGTCCTTTAAAAATGTATGTTGGATGGGTAGCTACTTAAGAATTACCAAAGTCTTAATGCCTAGCTGGGCAACATTGTGGTTAGGGAGCAGAAATGGTTATCCAAAGGTTGCCAGTTTGATTCCCAGGAAAGCCAGTGCTGCATAAATATAATAACCATCTACATAAATGG
Source organism: Megalops atlanticus (assembly GCA_019176425.1). Classification (NCBI taxonomy): domain Eukaryota; kingdom Metazoa; phylum Chordata; class Actinopteri; order Elopiformes; family Megalopidae; genus Megalops; species Megalops atlanticus. The sequence continues at coordinate 27,186,027 of CM032890.1, forward strand.
ATATATGTAAAAGTTGTAAGCTGCTCTGGATGACAGTGTCTGCTAGGTAAAATGTAATTGCACTGCTTAACTCCAGCTTCCATCATAATTCAGCTATGTAGACGGTCCGGTTGCTGAAGTTTACTTATTTAAAATACTCCCTTTCATCAACAAGCTCCTAGTATAATTGAAAACCAGAGCTGCCTTATGTAATTTTCATAAACTCGAACGATTCATAGAATGTGCCTGAGTGCATAACACTATGATTTTCAAACTGTCATGCATTTTCCAAATTAATGATGTTTAGCAAAGTTATGTGAGAGCTCCTACAGGTGCCTTAGTATGGAGCTGCAAGGGTTAGGACCTATGCTATGATCATTTATGGAGCTGTAGGTCCTAATATGGTCAAGAGTCGTTTAGGCCTTATAGCTCCTGCTTGTGATTTTTAAATGTCTTTACAGTGACTTGACACATGTCGCTGCTCAACAACTGTTGTTCTGTCTCAGTGAAATAAATGCCATGCTGATGTCTTCGGTAGATTCTCTAAGATAGGCTCTCTGAGATTTTCTTTAAAGCTGGCTCATTTGTTATGTGTAGATAGAAGCAGAGGCAAGAGTACTAATTCATACTGTAAATCATTTATGCTTCATGGAAGTAGGTTTTTTTCATTTTTGTGTCTGCAAAAGATGTAGTCATATGTCTGGGTTTAATATTAATGTTTTGTCATGATAGACAAAGTCATGATACACTTTTGCCTTTTAATTTTATTAGCAGTTCAAATTTTAAGTATTTCAAAAATACAACTCTGTGTATTCTTTTAGAAGTGAATCTTTGAAACTCAACATTAAAAAACTGAGTCAAACTTCACAAAAATCTGGCAAAGTCTTGCCAAAGTCAGTCCAATTTCTTGAGCCATGAGCCATAGCCCTTATTATTCTGAATAAAAATTGTGCAAATAAACTTTATTTAGGTAGTTAACACTATTATGTTATGTCTCACTATGCGCTGAGTCACTACTGAAAACCATGTTTTGTGGCAGAAAGGTGAACATTTTGTGGCTGAGAGCAAATTTTGCATGACACTTTCATATACCGTCGAGCCGTCCATCAAAGCACGGGATCGTTTGTTTTTCACCGCTAGCTATAACAAGTTTTGTTAAAAACCTTGCTTGTGATACTGTCCCGGCCCCCTTATCAGCTCTCCTGCAGCTGGAGGGAGGAAGATGAATTGCGTGTTAACCCTAAGTCTTCCTGTGAGCCCACTGCTCAACAGAAGCAGACCACGCGGTGTAGCAGAAGCAGTATTTTCATGAGTTCGGCGAATCCCCGTCATGTTACCCGCCTTCCAGGAACCACTCCAGTCAGGTCAAAAACACCACTTCTGAGCAGCAGTGTGCTGTAGTGGTTAGGATGCCTGGCTTGAAATCGGGAGGCAGTTTGTATCAGTTTGAGCCAGGTACTTCGCTTGGATTTGCTTTGGTAAAGCCCAGAAAGTATCACTGGATGTTAAATTTGTGCAGAAAATGAGTAAAGTAATGAACCGACTTCAGGGAACTAATGGAGAAGGGAGGTTAGGTTAGTAGGGCATCCAGCAAATGACAGGAAATATGAGGCTATATATTACAATAATGTATAATCTTTACACTTAGGAGTCCTTGTGAAAAGTAGAGTGCTGTGCAGCTCCATTTATGTTAATGAAGTGTCTATTCGTTACAGTTAGAGGTGCAAGTAGAGTTATTTTAGTATAAAAATAGTGGTAGTAAATAGCAATAATCATAGCCTGATTTTTAGGTGCTAGTGCACGTTATGCCCTCCCAGTTTCAGAACTTGCGTGGAACGTCAGCACAGAGAGAGAAATCCAGGCCAGCTGATGGAGATTGACAGGTGAACTGAGTTTTTAAGGAGTGCCTGAGAAAGCAGCCGAAGGAGTGACTGTTATTGCACGTTTTAAGAACAGGGTTACTGAGTTATCTCTGTCACGCTACGTGCACACCAGTGCTTGTGGGGACATGAAGGGTTGTAACTTGTAAATGCAGCCAGATCAAGGGCCTTGGTTTTTCTTCTCATGTTCGTTAAGTGTTTGCGATTACTGACTTCCTCCACTGGGCCACGTCTGATTGCGTTACGCTGCATGTTTGCTTGGTGGAAACTCTTCTTGAGTGTTGGTTTCTGCTCCCTGTCTGGATGTGTGTGTGTGTGTGTGTGTGTGTGTGTGTGTGTGTGTGTGTGTGTGTGTGTTGAAGAGGGCTGTGTCGGTGTTGTAAATGAGATCTGGGGAACTATCGCAGGTCCCAGGTGGGTGAGTTTTATGTCCTCCATCAGCAGGAATAAACACAGCTGCGTCCAGACAGCCGGACGGCAGGCTGGGGTGAGCTATGCCCTCCTGCTGCCGCTATGTGCGGCATTGATAGCAGGTTGACACAGCTAGGGCTCCACTCACACAGGCACGCTGCCAAGGCTGTGCAGTATCTACTACATCTTTGACGTCAGCGTCGGGGTAGTGTGACCCTGTGTGTGCGTATGTGTGGATATGCGCACGTGTCTGCACATGCCTGTGTGGGTGTGCGTGTGTGTGTGTGTGTGTGTGCGCGTACATGCCTCTGTGAGCATTCGTGTGCGTGTGTTTGTGTGTATTGTGTGAATCTATGTGTATGTGCCTGCATCTGTGCGTGCATGTTGGTGTACGTTCCTGCGTCTGTGTGTGTGTGTGTGTGTGCATGTCTGTGTGGGTGTTTCTGTGTGTGCGTGTGTGTGTGTGTGTGTGTTGTGTTGAGCATTTTATAAAAAGGCCTGTGGCAGCAGGCAGGTTGTATGGATCAGAGGATGGAAAGAGGAGAATGCTTATCATGCATTTTCTCGTTTCCTGCCAGACGATCAAATGGACTCTCCATGTCACAGACTCCAATCACTGCTCATCCTGGCTTCCAGAGAGCACCCCTGGCTGAGAGCTTTTATTGGTTATATCTGTGAGCTTTATAACTTTGGGTTTGAAAATGGAATTTTCTGGTGATTCATCCTCGTTATGTTTTCTCTGCCCCTGTATATTTACAGGACTCGTAACCCAAGCTGACAGCAGGCACAGGTGTCTTCTCATTTGATCTACAGTCTGCTCACAGCTATATGGTTTGTGGATTATCTGTGCTGGTGATTGAAATTGTTGTAGCATTTACAGGAAAAATACACACATCTCCACATGCTGACAGGAAGCACAAAGTAAGTAACGCTTACTTTTTGACGGACACATAGTCAAAGAGGAAGCAAATTATTCTACTGTTGAAATGGTGTGCAAAAATATAGGCAAGTACAACCGATTATTCCACAAATGTCTTGGCTCGTATCGTCTTGCTCAGTGTATCTCCCCTAATAAGCGGAAATACTTCTGTGTGTAGTATTTAGCTAAAGCGGTTGTTAGTTCTCCAGCTAACAAACGTTTGGCTTTGATGTTATTTGATATTAAGGTTATTTGTCTGAAGTTTTTTGTGGAATGTGTGTTTTTGAGCTCCCCTTCTTTAGCCTGGCGAATCAGGCATGTCTTCATTCTCCAGATCTTTATGAAGACATGAAACATTTTTTCCACCTTTTAAGAATTGACGAGTGCAAACTTGTTTCCACTGGCTTTTTTCTGTGTAGTTATGTATGAATATAGAGGAACATTGTTCTGAGGTGCAGGGGTTCTGGAGCCTTCATTATATTTAATAAGGCAAAGTAAATACACCCTCATGCCTCATAACTGCCCATGACCCAAGAGCTTAAAGTGATTCATATTTAATGTTCAACTTAAATAGGATCAACAAGTTTAAAAAAAAAAACAAACGCTTGCACAAATGTTGTTTTTGCATTTTCCATATGTTCAAGCGGAATATGCAAGACTACATATTTCAGTATTACAAGTATTACAGTAAAGAAGACTTAGAAGAAAATTTATATTCACAATGTTGATGTCAGATATCAGTATTGAAGGTATTCTGTCTACCCCCTTATTCCATTATCAGCTGCTTAGCTGAGCAGGAGAATGTAAACTCTGTATGCTTTCTGTCCACCATCGAGAGCAGTAAAATAAAAAAAAAATCTCTTTCTACCTGCAGTGCATGTTGGTCTGCATGATACAGCATCTCAAGCATGACGTTAATAATTGTAAAGGTAATGAATAGACTATCTGTTCACCTTCCAGACACTTTCTGGGTGGATTCTGCAGAGATCGCACCCTTTCAACTATGACATCAGTGACATATAAGGAAGTAGCGTCATAGGTCATAAACACTGGCTGTGACCGCATCTAGTTTTGGCTGTGTTTCCCATGCTTCCCGGTGGTTGCCAAGCCGTTTCTGTTTAGGGAAGTGTTTGTATGTTTCTATGGAGGTTTTGGCCTGCTGAAACAGCTCTCTAGCAGCCCTGGAGCCCTGGGGGCCTGCTGCTCTGAGGTATTAGCATGTCACTGTACTTACTGCTAACCAGGCCGCGTTTAGCAGTATACAGGCATGGGATGCTGATGCCGGACAGGGTTGGAGTGGTGGTGCCCCTGAAATGTTGGTGAAATTACCATGACAAACTGAGAAAGCTAAAAAATATAACAGACTTGCACTACTTTGGTTTAATAGAAGGTGTTTGGTTTAATCAGCTGCAGTCAGCCATATACACCTGAAACTGTCTTTAGTAACTACACTCACCGGCCACTTTATTAGGTACACCTTGCTAGTACCGGGTTGGACCCCCTTTTGCCTTCAGAACTGCCTTAATCCTTCGTGGCATAGATTCAACAAGGTACTGGAAACATTCCTCAGAGAGTTTGTCCATATTGACATGATAGCATCACGCAGTTGCTGCAGATTTGTCGGCTGCACATCCATGATGCGAATCTCCCGTTCCACCACATCCCAAAGGTGCTCTATTGGATTGAGATCTGGTGACTGTGGAGGCCATTTGAGTACAGTGAACTCATTGTCATGTTCAAGAAACCAGTCTGAGATGATTCGAGCTTTATGACAAGGCGCGTTATCCTGCTGGAAGTAGCCATCAGAAGATGGGTACACTATGGTCATAAAGGGATGGACATGGTCAGCAACAATACTCAGGTAGGCTGTGGCGTTGCAACGATGCTCAATTGGTACTAAGGGGCCCAAAGAGTGCCAAGACAATATCCCCCACACCATTACACCACCACTACCAGCCTGAACCGTTGATACAAGGCAGGATGGATCCATGCTTTCATGTTGTTGACGCCAAATTCTGACCCTACCATCCGAATGTCGCAGCAGAAATCGAGACTCATCAGACCAGGCAACGTTTTCCAATCTTCTATTGTCCAATTTCGGTGAGCCTGTGCGAATTGTAGCCTCAGTTTCCTGTTTTTAGCTGACAGGAGTGGCACCCGGTGTGGTCTTCTGCTGCTGTAGCCCATCTGCCTCAAGGTTCGACGTGTTGTGCGTTCAGAGATGCTCTTCTGCATACCTTGGTTGTAACGAGTGGTTATTTGAGTTACTGTTGCCTTTCTATCAGCTCGAACCAGTCTGGCCATTCTCCTCTGACCTCTGGCGTCAACAAGGCATTTTCGCCCACAGAACTGCCGCTCACTGGATATTTTCTCTTTTTCGGACCATTCTCTGTAAACCCTAGAGATGGTTGTGCGTGAAAATCCCAGTAGATCAGCAGTTTCTGAAATACTCAGACCAGCCCGTCTGGCACCAACAACCATGCCACGTTCAAAGTCACTTAAATCACCTTTCTTCCCCATTCTGATGCTCGGTTTGAACTGCAGCAGATCGTCTTGACCATGTCTACATGCCTAAATGCATTGAGTTGCTGCCATGTGATTGGCTGATTAGGAATTTGTGTTAACGAGCAGTTGGACAGGTGTGCCTAATAAAGTGGCCGGTGAGTGTATACTCCGATAAGGCAAGCCCTCTGTTGCATGCATACTAAGTTGCATACAAGTCAGTGGTGCTAGATTCCACCAGTTGCATTTATATAGGGCCTTTCATCCCCTAAGGTGTTGCTTCACTATAAATTTGATTCACTGTGAAGTGTTTTACAGTGAACCACTACCAACAGTCATTGCTCACTTTCTTTTTGGCCCTTCAAATGAGATGTATTTGCTATTTAAATACATTATAAAAGGTTAATTTGACAGTCTTGTTCAATTCACAAATATAGTTATGCAAAACTTTTGGCAGTGATGGCCACAACATGTGAAGCATTCTAAAGTTCAGAACAGCGACAGAATAACATGACCACTCACCCACAGTCAAACTGGGATACGGCTGGGGCTTGTTAAACTCTGTCATCAAGGGCACTAAAGTGGCAAGCCAGCCACTAATCCTGGTTCACAGCCTGTCACTCACCCTCATTCACAAAAGCCTGCCTCTCTGTCCCTCCTGTTGGACCCAGGCCTGTTCTGTTGGGTTTAGAGCCCAACAATGCTAACAATGCGCAAGGGAGCAGGGAAACTTGAAACCCCAGTCCCAAGATAACCATCCAGGAAAGAATTGACTTTTCAGGGCTTTTGTGGGGTTTGAGTTATGTCTGTATTGAGGCTTTAATCTGTAGATCCTGATGTGCCAACCTCCTGAACATTACAACACAGAGGCATGTGATAACTCTGGCATTGAGAGAATCCTTTTATTGCTATTCCTTGGATACGGTCGAATATATGCTTTGATGATTTTTTTTTTAACACCAAGTCATCTGTCATGGCCATGTAATCGAAGAAACCACCCACTGGTACGCTAAGAAAACACAGCATTTTTCTATTTGCTTTTTTTCAACAAGAAAAAATGAAATTGAAATATGAGAGGCTTTGATCTTTTTCATGTTACATATTTTCTGGATACAAAACAATTTTTTAAGATGGAAATTACAGAGATGAAACCACTCACCAGCTTCCACTTTGTCTTACTTAGTAGCCACAGTGATGCTATGCACTTGCCTTTATTTTTATTATCATTGCAGTGGTATTTCTATTGCTGAAGAGACGTTACATTACATTACAGTACATTACATTACACCATTGTCATTTAGTAGACACTTATGCTAGAGTGGCTTACATACAGGCTACAGTTACATAGGTTACAATTTTATCCATTTATGCAGCTGTTTATTTATTGAGGCAATTATGGGTTGACTACATTTTCCAAGGGTACAACAGCAGTGCCCAAGCAGGGAATCGAACCGGCAGCCCTTTGATTATGAGCTACACTGCTGTTCTGGAACAAATGTGCTCGGGGCAACAGGAAAAACATTAAATATCTTGTCTTAACCTCTGTGATGTCTGTAAATCATACTAGTGTTACCCTTATTCTCAGAATGGGGGCACCTACTTTTCATTGGCAAGGTCGTATTTTGCCGCTTCCCGTGTGGTGAGAAGTGTCGGTGTGCGACCGCGTGACGGGGGTTGGGCTCCGCACATTTCCCGCATGGTTTCACACAGAGGGGTAGGGGTGAGGACATCGTAAAGGCAAACCCAAAAGGACAGGCATCCATCCACCTGCTAAATTAGTCCCAGGACAGCAGCCCTCCAGGAATAGCTCACTCGCCCCTCCGGCGAGGGTCACGGGGCCGTTCGTGACGTTGGGGGGGACATCATTCACTCTGTCTGTGACGTAAATACTGACTGAAGCAGCAGTACATTTACATTTACATTATTGGCATTTAGCAGATGCTCTTATCCAGAGTGACTTATATAGGCTACAGGTTTTTTTACAATGTTATCAATTTATACAGCTGGATATTTACTGAGGCAATTGTGGGTTAAGTACCTTGCCGAAGGGTACAGCAGCAGTGCCCCGGTGGGGAGTGGAACCGGCAACCTTTCGGTAACAATTCCTGCTCCTTAGCCACTATGCTACGCTGCTGTAAAGCAGCAGTAAAGGCCCTCACAGGGTGGGTAAAGAGCAGGTTTTACACACGTGATGTTAAACACTGATGCAGACATCTGGGTATTTACCTGTGTCAGCAAGCCGAGAAAAGAAGAGTGAACAGAACAGTGACATGAACAGAGCTGAAATTTGCTTTCTCATTGCATTTACGTTCTCATACAGAAATTTGTGCAGGTCTCGATGTGAATGAAATATTTTTCAGCATGTTACTGTTTCTACTAGTTCTTCCAGAGCACCTGTAGTGCAAACCCATCTGCCCTGACCTGAACTGCATCCAGAGAAGGTTTGTAACTAATCGCGTGATGGGTCACAGTTTGCCAATATAAACACAGATCACAGGACAGGTGGACAACATGAATAGTCTTTATATGTGTGTCTGCCAATGGCATATGGGATCATGCAAGGATCAGTGTTTAAAACAAAAGATGGACCAGTCATGCAATTCAAATATGTACCGTTGTAAAAGTTTGGTGGGCTGTCATTCAGCCATAATTAGCACAACACATCGTTCCTGGAATAGGCTCTATAAAGTGTGTACATTTTTTGTTTTTTATGATGGTGTTTTGTGATTATTTGTGATATTATTAGTTTTATTTGGAATAATATCATCACATAAAGGTATGCCAAAATCAGCAGAAAGCCACACAGACGTGTCATGGTGAAGGGGATGACACAAAATATACCAAAAATAAAAGTGTTGTTACAGCAATCCCAGGGTGCACCAGGAATCAGGACGCTATGGTGTGAAGGATATTAGGTCCAGGGGAGAGGAGAGTCTGGGATCAGGGAGCCGATATGCTGCACAGGCTACAGAAAACTGTTACCATTCTAAGTGGACGTGCGCCCATGTTAAAATTTTTAAAGCATTTTGGGTCTTAACTTCATTTAAGTTAGCATTACAGTGAGAGTTACGAAAAGAATTGTGTGTTTGTTTTGGATAACATTAAAAATGTCGTCATGACAGGACATGTTTTACCCTTTGCTAACACATCGCTGTGGAGCTGCTCTTAAAACAGTGCTTTGTAGCCTTATGAAAAAAGCAGTGTCATGTTTTGTACACATTAACGGCGGAGCTGAAATGACATCCATATGAACTTGCGCATTTGAAGAATGTGATGCCTAAAGTATGTCAGAATGAAGTTTCAGAAATATTGTTTTTTTCAGTCATTATAATTATTGTAAATAGTAGCATCAAGTAGCATACAGTAGGAACATTGTTTGTATAAATTAAATTGGTTATATTAAGTTACATGATTTTGGAGAAATGACACATTCCGTGTGGATAGCCGTTGGTTCTGCTGCCCTCCAAATAAGAGGAGGAGCATCTGAAGGATTTTTGGAATTTTAAGGGCCCTTCTATCATCACTGTACTCACTGTACACAGTGTTGCGTTAGTTAGCTAACTGCTGAACAGAAAAAATACTATGAAGTTCCTTTGCATGCATTATTAAAGTGTGCCAGTTGCTAGATGCTTGACAATGATCTAGGGGTATTCAAACACTAGTAGTCGTAAATAGCAAGTCGTCTTGATATGAGCATGTTCATTTAAAGAGGAAAAAACACATGAGCATGGCTCTCTGGCCAGTGACTGAACCTGAGCTGGTATGGGGTCACAAAGAGCGATTATTGCATCATAGTCTCATTTCGGAAGTTGTTTCAACTGGCTAATAGAAGGCAAACAGAAACCAAAGGGCTGTTTGCAGCACCCAATCCCTGAAAACCCCTGTGAAGGGTCATTTTATGCAAAGGAAAACACCTGTGCCTAAATTTGAATGCAGAACCCAGGGGAACATGTTTTCCCCACAAACAAGAGTTTCTGTGGGAGGAATTCTACAGGAATGTCGTTTGGCCTAATAAAAATACTTGCACCGTTTCTGGTTAAACCGGACCGGACTAATGCACACTGTTTGTTTTTGTGTGACATAAATGGAATAGTGGCAGACCATGGCCTTTATCAGGTTTGGTTGATTCTACAGACATGCTCAGTGTTCTAAACAAAGCTGTATAGTTTTGGTTTAAGAAGTTTTTTATTATTCAATACTTGAATGTAGAGTTGGATTACTACAGAATGATATCACATGTACTAAAATCTGGGCTTGTCACATGAAGACATGAGAGTACAAATGGGCAGCTGCATTCACAAATGAATACAGAGATGGTTTGGAATGGCTTCCTCTAAGTGCATCATTTTCACAGTTTTCTAATCTTCTGCTTGTAGCCAGGGAGGAACAGCTATTGCACAGCATGTGAGAAGATGCTGTTTGTGAAGCCGTCATTGTTATCTAAGGGACGGAACCCATCATCAGGCTTAGCATTTTGTTGCTTAGCAGAAGCTCTTATCCAGACTGACTTATACAGTTTACATTTTTAACATGCTATTCATTGATATAGCTGGATATTTAGTGAATCAATTTTGGTTAAGTGTCTAGCTCAAGAGTACAACAAGAGTGATCCAGGAATCAAACCAGTAACCTTTGGTTTCATGACCTGCTGCTTACCGCTACACCACACTTCTGCTCCTTATCACAACACTACACTACTGCTCCTTACTGCTACACCACACTTCTGCTCCTTATCACAACACTACACTGCTGCTCCTTACCGCTACACCACACTTCTGCTCCTCATCACAACACCACACTGCTGCTCTGCTCCTTACCGCTACACCACACTGCTGCCCTGCTCCTTACCGCTACACCACACTGCTGCCCTGCTTCTTACAGCTACACCACACTGCTGCCCTGCTCCTTACCGCTACACCACACTGCTGCCCAGTGCCCAGTACACTGCAGGCACCAGGAATGTCACATGTCTGGTGTGTAGCTGTGCTGAGTGCTCTCTCGAGGAAGTGGTGGCCTCTGCTGCAGGCAGCAGCCTGGAGAGCAGGCCTATAGTGGCCCACAGGGGGCAGCAGTGGGTCAGGCTGTGGGGGGGGAGCTAGCGTCAAGCTGTCCCAAAAACCCTTCCCCTGAGGCCTCGTCGTGTCCTCACACTGAGGGTGACTCTCACCCCCTCTCACGTCGTCTCTCATGTCTCATCTCGTCTTACGTTCCCTTACTCTCTAGACTCTCTAGTCAGGTTAGCACAAGTTAACTTGTGGTAGGGCTTAAATAGTGATATTCTCACACCCACTGGTCTGGGAGTGTTGCTAGCCTGGTCTGGCACTGTTGCTCATTCAACCTGAATGGATGCACTTCTGTTCTTTTGTGCTGGAAGTTGCTCTGGATACAAGCTTCTGCTAAATGAATGAATGCATGTAATGTAATGTAATGTAATGCAATGTAATGTGATGAAGTGTAACGTCTCCACAGGGCGGAAACAACGCAGGCCACACCGTGGTGGTGGACTCGGTGGAGTACGACTTCCACCTGCTTCCCAGCGGCATCATCAACCCCAGGGTGACGGCCTTCATCGGTGGGTACGGGGGGGCACCCAGATCTTTCGCATTCATTTCACTCACAGCGGGATAAGCAAAGCCTAACACCGCGAGGACCCCTGTCATCAGCGGCTTAAAATGGCAGCTCGCCGGGCCTCCTCGCACCCTCTGCGAGAGCACTTATGCATGCGGCACATTCTGCAGACTCTGGGGCTATTTTTAACGCGAGCGCCGCCGCCGTTAGCCGCAGGTCGCCACAGAGCAGCCTGGGACCCGGCGTTGGGGCGGTGTTTATTTTTAATGCGAGCGCGCCGTTGCTAGCCGCGTATCGCTCACAGAGACGCCCGGGACGGCAGCGGCGGCGGCGGCGGCGGCGGCTTCCTTCTGTAGCCCTGCCAAGGCGTGCAGCTTTGCCCGCCTCCGCTACGCCGCACGGCACAGACTCAAGAAAGATTAGAGCTTGAGCTCGAGCCAGCAGCTGGGAGCGCGGAACAGCGCGGTAAACAGAATTTCATCTGCAGCGGCTTCGTTTTCGCTAATGGCCTTCAGTGTTTGTTTTTGGCAAGGGCCGCCTTTTGGCACCGCGGCGGCGTTAATAATGTTCCCCATACTGTGCTGAACTGAGGCATGTTCAGTTAATGTTCCCCATCATTTTTTTTCCCACTGACCTTATGTTTAGTCTCTTTAGATTGTATATTTTTGTTATATTGTTGTATTGATTGTACCATTCTCCTGTGTTAACTAACTGTCATGGATATTGAGATGAACAAGGCTGTAAGAGTAGTCATGGATGTAGTTGCTGACTGAGCTATGAAAACATTGCTGCTGTTGCTATAACACATTCCAGCTCATCTTAAAGAGATACAGTGCTTGTGTTCTTCATGGATCATATCCCAAATGCAAACATGGACACTTTAGAGATGAATATTTGATCAGAATATTTTGTCTGAAAGGTTTTTGTACCCTGCCCACAGGTAATGGGGTGGTCATCCATCTACCAGGGCTTTTTGAAGAGGCAGAGAAAAACCTACGCAAGGGGAAAGGTGGGTCCGGTCGAGGTGACAGTGTCACTCATAGTATCCTACCCTTTGTAGATCCATTCTGCTGAGTGGAACATGCCAGGGAGCATGGAAGTCTGTTGGAGAGAGCGTACCTGGAAATCCATGCGGAATACTGATCTGATCTGATCTGATCTGCTGTTCTCATTGTGTTACAGGTCTGGACGGCTGGGAGAAGCGTCTGATCATCTCTGATAGAGCGCATATCGGTAGGGTGGTCCTTCACTGAGCTCCTTCTGCTCAGCCTCAGACACAGACACAAAGAGCTGAGGCATTATCGTTTTGGCAAGGGGTTTTGGGAGGTTCGCTCCTTATCTCTGACCATTTAAAATAATAGTTTTACTGAGTGCCTGAGATTACTAGCGTCCTCTGACTGTAAACACATCATCTTCCGCAAAATGTTATCGTCATTGATCATTTGAATACTGAATACTGATCGTTCATTTACTGAATGAAATGAATAAAATTTGCTGCAGGAATATTTACAGTGTTCTCCAAGTTCATAGAGCAGCAGTGTGGAGGGCAGTTTAGTAATATGTGAGCTAAAACCCTGAGCTAATCCTCCCCAAGCCAGTGCAGAAGCGGATGCTGAAACAGCGAGCCATTGGTGTAAATGCTGTTAAAATGCCGTTCAGCCTGTAGCTCTACAGTAATAGCGGACTGTGTGGTGCATGAGCGGGGTTGCTAGGAGACCTGCCTGCTGAGAGTGTGAGCTGGTCGTCCCTCACTCTGTCGCCTCCCCCCCCCCCCACAGTGTTTGATTTCCACCAGGCCGTCGACGGGGTGCAGGAGCAGCAGCGGCAGCAGCAGGAGGGAAAGAAGTAAGAGCTGCTTCAGTCTGTCCGTCACTGCAGTGGGCGGGGCGGGGTGGGGAGGTGAGGTGGGAAATAGCAGGTAGATAACTGCAGGTAGGGTGGGGAATAGAACATAGAGAACTGCAGATGGAGAATAGCCGATAGAGAACTAGATGGGGAATAGCAGGTAGAGCACTGCAGGTGGGGAATAGCGGATAGGAAACTCAAGGTGGTGAATAGCTGCAAGAGGTGAATAGTAGGTAGAGAATGTAGATGAGGAATAGCAGGTAGAGAACTACAGGTGGGCAATAGTAGGTAGAGAACTGCAGGTGGAGAATAGAAGGTAGAGAACTGCAGGAGGGGAAAAGCAGGTTAGAAAACTGCAAGTGGGGAGTACCAGAGGGACAGGGAACAGTGGATGAGACATGGCAGGTTGGGCAGGGAACCACACCACTTTCTGCTTCTACCTGCAAGCTAAGGGGAGCTACTGAACACCACATTCAGCTGCAAGCTGCGGGGAGTGAAGGCCAGGCTCTGTCCCACAGAGAGCAAACGCACTGTATGGAGCATGTGTCCTTATGTAACTCTTATCCTCGGGCCACTTCTCCGCCATTAAACCGAACGACTGTGAAATGAAGTGCAGTTGGTTAACTCCTCATGCGTGCGGAATCATGCAAGGCCGCCGGAGTCCGCGCGGGATGACTCATCCTCCCTGGCTCGGAGGAGCGGACAGCCGCGGCTTTCCGAGGAACAAACACGTCCTGCCGGAATGTTCGGGGCCGGAGCAGAAGGACGAGGCGGCCGGCGGGGGGAAGCGGCGGCCCTGTTTGCGTCTGCGCCGTGCCCGTCCAGCCGCGGCGCGGCAGATCCCTCTCGCCCGCGACACATTTGGGCGTGGGAGGTGTTACATGCGCTAGCACATCTTCCAGATGCCACAGCTCAGATGCAGAGAGCCTGCGTTCTGGGCCTTAGCTGTGCTGCTCCAGTCACGTCAGTCTTTATGTCCGGGGGGGGGTGAGTGTCTTCACTCAGCTGCCCTATCAGAACACGGTGTAGAGTTTCTCTGGCTCCTGATTGGGCGGTGGCCATCTGCCTGGCCTCACTGTGGCCCTGAGCAGTTGTAGTGTGACTACAACGTGTTTGTGGCCTTGTTTCGAATGTGAGATATGTCAGCTGGAAGAGTTGCTGAAAGATACAGTCACTGTTTGTCAAAGTGCACTCTGTTCCTGCGGACTTAGGACTTGGGCTGTTGTTTAACTTTTTTTTATGTCGCCGTCTGGATAAACTAGCGTGAGGACAGATGAGTCCTCACGCCCACAACATGTTTTGGTTCAGATCTTGCTGTCCTTTCATGAGATGGGGAACACTGACATCTTCACAGTTTCTATGTCTCTTTGTTTAACGAACACCTGCTACCTGAGGTGATCAGGCAACCTTTCCCTCATTCACATGTTCTGGAACCTCTGTGTCCTGCTGGAGAGTTTCAGGGTAGATAAATACCTGCTACGAGGTACACCTGCAGTGTCTCTTACGAATAAGCGGAGACCTTCCAGTTTCCCCAACCACCTTCAGAGTTCCTACTATATCCACACAGTGCATCACATAATTAATTTTCTTAACAGCTACTTATACAGCGAGTTATTTTCTGGTAGATCATAGGTCAAGCACCTTGTTCAAGGATTTGAACCAGCAACCTCCAGGTCTGGCTCCTGAGCCAGTGCTCTCCACTGTGGTGTGATTGTGACTGTGAGTTGCTTTTTTTTTCTCTGCACAGTTTGGGGACAACAAAAAAGGGCATTGGGCCAGTGTACTCTGCCAAAGCTGCGCGCAGCGGACTCCGAATATGTGACCTCCTGTCCGATTTCCAGGCGTTCTCTGAAAGGTAACAGCAATTTTGGATACAAACTGTGGTGAGAGAGAGTAGAGGGCCTGGGAATGTCAATAGCCTGTGTGAAACCTAAATGCTTCCCCAGTGAAAAAAGTGCCTGAGCTTCGGGTTCCACTTTCAATGGAACTTTGTGTAGTTTGTCAACAGAGATCCTGTCAGTGTCCTTCTGTTTCTGCATGGCAGAAATAGTCACAGCATATGTGCTTTATAAAAGAGCTGCCATTGAAAAAAGCTCTCGCGCTCAGCACTGAAGCGCCACAATGCACTACATGTGTCTCCATTCTTTTTTGGTTTTTTAGATATAAAATTTTAGCCCAACAATACAAGTCCATGTACCCAACGCTGGAGGTGGACATCGACGGGGAGCTGGAGAAACTGCAGGTGAGCCGCTGCCCCACCCTGCCGTGAAATGGTTCACTCCATGTCCTGACATGGTGGTGGCTTAGAGGGCTCAGGTGGAGGGAGTGTTGGCCGACAGTGACGGTGTGGGCGGGCTCTGACCAAAGCATGTACCGTCGCCAGGTGTACGTGGACAGGATAAAGCCCATGGTGAGAGACGGGGTCTACTTCATGTACGAGGCGCTGCACGGCCCGCCCAAAAACATCCTGGTGGAAGGAGCCAACGCCGCGCTCTTGGACATCGACTTCGGTGAGCAGCTCTCCACCACCCTGTCAAAGTCAACTCATCCTGGGTTCAGGTGCTCTCAAATCTCCCCTGTCAATAAGCTCTTTAATGCTCTGTTAAAAGTCTCCTGGAATTTTATACAGCAGGTTTAATTTTAGCAGGTAGTAATGGACAGTTGTTAAACAGATGACAAATAGTTATACACTAGGTGGCGGTGTTTCACCCATCTCTAATGAAGGCAGTGTTTCTTGACACCCTGTATATGTTGGCTTTTCTTCCAGCTGCATAGTTTTGATTTGCTGTCAGTTGAATACTGACCTGGATTTGTGGTATTATGACAAGTGTCTGCTGTTAATATTATTATTATTTCAGATGTAATATGAGTTGTTGAAAGTTTGTTTGTAAGGATATAGCATTGGAAGGATGCCCTTAAAAGTGTTTCTGTTCTGGTAATGTTACGTGTATTTGTTGTAGCCTCTCAAAACAAATCTGTGGTAGGAAAAGAGTATTCAGTTTTATTAAGAGTAATTAGTTGTTCAGTGAAGCCTAGAAAAATTAATTGCAACAAATTGGACTGATTAAGCTTTATTGAGCCAGCTGCCCAGTTTGTACATGGGGCAGATTTTAGCAAACATGTGTTTAATAACCAACTTTGTAATTGAATGAACACAAGCAGACTTACAACAGCATGTACCTATTACAAAGAATTTACAGTAGATTGACAGTTGACAGCTCAATCACACCTGATTTGCTGAGAGCTTAGCATGAACTGAAAACAGCATACAGTACATGTTGTGTCTTTGTGACAGACACTGAGGAATACTATTCCTTACTATGTAAGGGGCTTTCGTACTTGTCCAGTCTGCACACAGGTGGATAAAAGTAATGTAATTTATGGATTCTGATGGAGCCTGTCTGTATGTAGACTTGGGTTATAATTTCACGTCAGGATCATTGCGTAACGCCTTGCTAAGCTCTCTCATAAGGAGTGTGAGTGGGGCTGGCTTGGCGGAGACAGAGGGCATGGCACCAGCGCCGCTGTCAGTGTTGACACAGGAAATGCCGTGAGATTGAGCCTGTGCGGGCCTGCATGCCCCGGGACGCAGAACAATAACCCACACGCCCACACGCGGCAAGAAACAACCCCTCACCAGTCTGTCGCCCGGGTAACCTGAAGAGGTGAACACTGTGCTAAAAGGTCAACCTTTGTGTGCGTTACCTTCGGGTGTGATTAGGAAGCGTTCCTCGAACCTGTTCTGGAACCTTTGGTTTATGTTTAATGAAACTGGATGCCGGGGCATTTGTTTGCTCCTCTGTAGCCTGGGTTTCCAAGTATGGAATTAAATCTGTATCATTGGGCGATCAGTGGGGGTCACACCCCCTAGCTGCACATCACTTATCACTGTAACACACAGTAACGATGTTGGGATGTTGCAAGGAGGTCCTGTAACGCACAATAATGTGTTGTTTCAGAGATGTACTGTAATAAACTGTAATGTTGTGCTGTTTCAGGGATGTACTGTAATGCACTGTAACGTTGTGTTGTTTCAGGAAGGTTTCATAATGTCCTGTTACATGGATATATTGTAATGTCCCATGTTGTCTTGTTTCAGGGACCTACCCCTTCGTGACCTCCTCAAACTGCACCGTAGGAGGGGTGTGCACGGGCCTGGGCACACCGCCTCACAACGTGGGCGAGGTTTTCGGCGTGGTCAAGGCCTACACCACCCGGGTGGGCATCGGAGCCTTCCCCTCTGAGCAGAACAACGTAAGCGAGCCGTCCTGCCCCCCCCCCCCGCTGCTCCGGAACATTCTCACATTCCTTCGCCGGCAGCGCCCTCTTCTTTCGGAAACGGGCTGTCAAAGGCGAGCCAGAAAACATGAAGGTGGGGGGAGAGCAGACAGCGTGTGGGTGAGACAGGGTGGTGAAGTGGAGGCCACGACATGCTCATACACACCGTAGGTGCGGCCTTGGCAGTCCCTATGGTATCTCCCGTTGCCAAGAGAGAAGGGTACTTGCTAAACAGTGCCATCTAGTGGAGGATTTATGTATGTCATTCCCACCTGTCAGTGATGCCAGTCAGCTGCAATTCACAGTCTGGATGGATTCTATACCTTCCAAGATTAATGGACTGTGGTTTCACACTAAAATAGCACCCTAACCTAGTAACAAGCCTAACTTATTGCATACCTTAAAGCATATTTTTTAATTTATGTGTCTGTGACATCTGATCAGACTGGAAGACTAGACTACACGCTGATAAAGTGACTTTACAAACTCTTGATGACCACAGTACTGCCTCTGGCTCTTCATTTGCCTAATACTGTGAAAAAAATGTATACGTTTTTGAATGGGGCACAAAATGTAAAAACAAAATTGAGGATTGTTTGCTAATGTACTATGGATGTTTGAACAGTTGTCACTGATGAAGGTAATAAAATCTGAGCTGTTTTTTTTGGAGCCTGTCCCCCAGAGTGCGCCTGATTGGTCGAGAGACTCTGACGCTGTTTTACTTCCAGGAAATTGGGGAGCTCCTGCAGAGCAGAGGCAGGGAGGTGGGCGTGACCACAGGGAGAAAGAGGAGGTGTGGCTGGCTGGACCTGGTGCTCGTCAAATATGCCCACATGATCAACGGCTTCACTGCGTGAGTTACTCAGTCTGAATCAGGAGCCCCGTCCCTGCGTGAGTTACTCAGTCTGAATCAGGAGACCAGTCCCTGCGTGAGTTACTCAGTCTGAATCAGGAGACCAGTCCCTGCGTGAGTTACTCAGTCTGAATCAGGAGACCAGTCCCTGTATGAGTTAGTGAGTCTGAATCAGGAGACCAGTCCCTGCGTGAGTTACTGAGTCTGAATCAGGAGACCAGTCCCTGTGTGAGTCAGTCGGTCTGAATCAGGAGCCAAGTCCCTTCGTGAGTTAGTGAGTCTGAATCGGGAACCCAGTCCCTGTGTGAGTTACTGAGTCTGAATCGGGAACCCAGTCCCTGTGTGATATTTACTGCTACAGCTCAGGGTTAATGTCCTGCTCAAGGGTGCAGCTTGGAATATAAAGCCACTCACACACCTGTGCCCCGACTCACACACCTGTATCCTGACCACACACTGGAGCAGTGAGATCGTTTCTGCCCATAATCCATAATTACCTATGAGAGCATTGGGAGGGGGTATTGTAATCCAGACGAATTGATGAGGGGGAATTTAAAAAATAATAATAATTTTAATATTTTGTGTTCATACTTTTGTCTGTTTGTGCCATTCAGCATAGCTCTCACCAAACTGGACATCTTGGATTTATTCGCTGAGATTAAAGTCGGTGTGGCTTACAAGGTGGACAACATGACGATACCTTACTTCCCAGGTAAGTGGCTCAAGTTCTGTCAACTTCTGAAGACAGGAGTCGCCCTGTGAGACCGTTCTCATGTGAGGCTGTAACAGTGATCGTGTTTTTAGCCATGGAAGGTGCCGTCTTCATCTTAAGAGTTGCACCTGCTGTGGCATGAGGTAACCAACATCCCCTCTTTCCTCAGCCAATCACGAGATCCTGCACAAGGTGGAGGTGCAGTACGAGACCCTGCCGGGCTGGAACAGCGACACATCCTGTGCCAGAACCTTCGAGGAGCTTCCAGAAAACGCACAGAGATACGTCCGCTTCATCGAGAAGCACCTGGAGGTGCCGGGTGAGGATATCTCTGGCCATCCCCTTCCTCACACTCCTGCCCAGGCTGTGCAGTAGGGGGTACAGCCTATTTTCTGGGGAATGGGTCCCTCAGTACTCTGTGCATCCTGGAAACAACAGACAATATAGCCAATACAGCCATCAGTATGCAGTAAATGCAATGTAGTAAATCAGGTGCTATTTTCTCAGTCTCAAGGATTCTGTCAGACTGGCCTTAATTTTCCACTGTATACACTATGTCAAAAGTGGCCTCAGTCTGTCTTTTTAAAAATGGGTGTTTATTTGGAATGATTGGGGCATAAGATTAGGGCCACTCTAATGGTGCCCCTTTTAGCAGGCCCATTACATAACTGACGAGCGCTTGTTCCAACTGGCAAAGCAAAAGCTGTCTTTCTTTGGGTCTTCTCTAATTGGAGGCCTGTACAGCTTTTCTTCTGTGTATGGTCTCTGGGGTGAACACTGCTGTTAGGGTATCAGAGAAGTCTTACTCCTGCTGTAAGAGAAGTCCTTACTCCTGGTGTAACCTGTTTTCTTCCCCAGTGAAGTGGATCGGTGTGGGAAAGTCACGGGAGTCCATGATCCAGCTTTTCTGAAGGCGGAAAGGCCCCACCACGCCAGTCCCCAGCAGAGGTCACAGGGTCAGGGGTCAAGGGAGGTCACGCTGCGGACACTTTCCAGCATGGAAATTTCTAGATTTTTGGACAGCAACAGAACCACAGTGCACTAGTTGGGATTACCCTGGAAGCTGTGGCCAGTTGTGCTCTTTGGTAGATAATGCTGTTCTTTACTGCTCCCGGGCAGACAGACCTATGGAGGTGTGTGGGAGAAGGACAATACTCCCCCTGCCTCCCTCTTTCTGTCTCTGTCTCTCTCTGTCTCTCTCTCTCTCTGTCTCTCTCTCTCTCTCTCTCTCTCTCCCCCTCTCTCTCCATCTCTCCCTCTTTGTCTTTGTCATTTTGTCACCCTCATGTTGGGGTTCTGCAGAATTGCCTCTTCAGATCATCAGAGGAAATTTCAGCAGCTCGTAGACATGCCTCTGTGTTTAACATTTGCCTTTTCTGTGGGCAAGCACAGTAGCGCACTGATTTACAGCGTTTGTTTGCATAGATGATTTTATGTTGGCCTGTAATTCCCAGTGTTACTGGCATATTTTAATATGTTTAAAATGAGAGGTGTCCCAGCCTTAATGGAAGGACAGCAAATTGTTTGAAGAAGCAGTTTCTGAGCAGTGTCCTCCTGTTTGGCTCATTCAGGGCTGTCTGACCTATAACTCAGTTCAGTGTTTTTACGTTAACCACTTATTTTACAGTCTGGCTACAGACCTTTTAGTGACGCAGATCTACAGATTCCTGTTTCATTTCATCAACACTTGAATTCAGTATAACACTTGAATAGTGCCCAGCAAATAAAAATAAATATTTGTCAGGTGTGAAATGGTTTATTTATCATTTCTCGTTACTTTATCACTTTGGAATGTTTTACAGAAAACAAGTTTTAAGGTAAGAATATTGCATATCAATACAATGCCTATATTTTCTAATGACTTATTTACATCCACAAGCATTAATAATATATAAACTGGCTCCTGAAACAAAAAAGATATATCCTTAGCAGAATTCCTTAATTTGCTGCTGTCATAGTCAGTATATTTGGTCTATAATCCACAACACCTCAGCACAGGGAAACAACACACTATGTAAACTCTATATTTACAAACTGCAACAAGAACGCAGTTCTCATTCACAGATCTTAACATGTAAGA
Organism: Megalops atlanticus; assembly: GCA_019176425.1. Classification (NCBI taxonomy): domain Eukaryota; kingdom Metazoa; phylum Chordata; class Actinopteri; order Elopiformes; family Megalopidae; genus Megalops; species Megalops atlanticus. The sequence goes on from CM032890.1 coordinate 27,207,054, forward strand.
TTAAGAATCTGAAATATTTTTCGAGTTTTAACATTTTCAGAGCTGAGTTCTTGTGCAGGATTTGTAGGGTTCTGTTTGGTTTGTTCTTATCACAGGTTAACTGAGTTAAGTCAGGAAGCAGAGATGATCCAATCTTGACCCAATCTTAAAAATGAATCAATTAACTTGGAGAATTACATTTAACATATTTAACATCCAAGCATATCGGGACTCAACAGACTGGTTTGTTCCTGCCAGGAATAGGGTTGGGTGTGTCAGCAGGGGCTGCTCATTTCACTGCTCTCAGGTATATTGCAAGTCATCAGGGCCTGTAAGTGACTGGGATGACATCACTGGAGTAGCCCCTATCCTCCAGTGAGCCCCCACTCCACTGCAGTGTGCTGCAGGATTGTGTTTGTCTCACCACAGAGCTCCTGTATGAGTGCAGAGGTTTTCGTGGTGAAACACACCCACCGCTGCATACAGCTGCTGATCCCAAAACAGGGCATAAAGGAGAAAAAAGGCGCAAAAATGTCCAGAATATCAAAGGGAAAATTATTCTGTGATACATTCATTGACAACTACCTGCATGTAGAGAAAATGTTTTTGGCAACCTGCCCGTCATATTTTGAGTGGTTTCTGTCAGTGTAGTCTCTGATGGAAATCAGACGCATACTAATAAATCCATTCATTACCTCACTAAACGCAGCTCATGTCCCGGAGGGGTCTTTGGTTCAGGTGTACATACTGCTTGTACAAACACCTTTCTCTCCTGAATAATAATATCTCCTCATTTGCCTTTGGTTGCCTTTGAAGTAGACTTGTGCCTTATGGTTCACTCCGCAGAGGGTCAGTCTGGATCAGTTTTAATACAGCTGGGATTTTAATACTTCTCTTTTCATGGATCCATCGTTGCTTCCCATGCTATGACCCAAACTGCCCCATATCAGCGGAACAGACTCTGCCTTTGATATCAGAGGAGTGGCAACGTTTGTCTCTGTCTGTTCTCCGAAATGACGCAACTGGAACTTGCAAATGTGGATTTTATTTATTTCTATTTAACCTTTATTTAACCAAACAGGTCAATTAAGAGCAAGTTCTTATTCACAACGATGGCCTGGCACGAGGCAAAAGGCTTCTTGAGGGGGCGGTGTTCAGTGTGTGAGATCAGTGCATGAGAGGGCCTCCCAGTGTACTTTAATGGGCCATTTTCAATGGTAAGAAATGGACATGAGCTGGTACCCAAAGCAGAGGACAAAAAACTGAAACCAAGATCTTATAGTGATGATTTTGCACAATGCTGGAATGCTTCCCTTAGACTTTGTGAATGTACATGTTGTGTGGCAGTTTTTCAGTTATGGTACCTGGGCATGATAAAAAAATCCTCAAAATTACGTATTCATTTGATTCATTTGTATTGCTGTAGCATTACAAAAAAGGGAGGTTGCTGCTGATTGGCTGTTTTGTTTGCGACATCAGACCTTGTCACACTTGACCTGGTTTGTGTTTTTTGTACGTTAGAGACGCTTATTTTCACACACATGTTGACCTTTGCCACTTTACAAATTCGTATTGGCACAGACTTGGTGATGTCTTGGATGCTTACCTACACCACTGTATGCCATTGCTGCTACATTGTGCATAGGAGTGCATGTATGCTTGCTGCGCTGTGTGTCTGTAACTTCTCTTTGGTGGTATTTTTGGTTTTCTCTTATTGGAAAGACTGGAAAATGTGTGCAAGTTAATCTTGTATGAGTTGTACAGTCCAGACTGTGTAATTTAACTTTTACTATGTTAAATAAATACTAGTTAGTTGACAGAATACATTTCCAAGCAATTAAAATGGGTTGTACCTGTTTATACATATATATATATAAGTCACTTGCACTTGTGGAAGCTCGGATTCTAATGTTGACTGATTCCTGTTTCAAAAGAATTTACTCTGTTCTTTGCTTTGCTGTTGGTATAAGAATAATGCACTTCCGCAGATGATCACAAGAGGGCACCCTCTGCCTGTAAATAAAGATCCCTTTTGCACCGGGGATCCACACACTGCTGACCTCAACGCTGCTTCAAAAAGCTAGCATGCGGTTTGTGAGAGGAAATCATTTTAATACCGGCTGCAAGAACACGTAACAGTTGCAAATGCGTGTTTTCATATTAAGATGCTCAGTGAAAATCCATAATAGAGTAATGTCTAAGAGCAGAGTTGTAGCGGTCTCCCGTACGGTGCGCTGTGGTTGATACTGGGTCAGGGAAGCACTGCAGAGACGGTGCTGAGTTACTCAGAAAAAGCTGGACACGGTTCCCTGCATCCTTCAGACTGTGTCATTCCGATCATTATCAGTAACTCCCTGCCTCCTCATTTCCATCGCACAGCAGAGCATCTGCCGCCATTTGACTAAATAAAAGTAAAAATACAAACATCACTGATAGCAGCAGAGCCCTGAGAGCAGAGGATGAAAGGGGGAGACCGCAGCTTTCCATTGTGATTGTGAGTAACAGACCTACAGCTCAGACGGGCAGTGGGGGAGCTTTACACCAGGAGCGTAAACATCAGGGGTGCCACTGGGGCCAATCACAAGGAAATGTTTTAATATTTGTGGCACAATCGTCACTTCAGAATTACATACTTTTAAAGAAAGTATCATCAAGCTACATGATAGGTCAAACTTACTTGGTAGAACGTGTTTGTTACAGTTTTTGTACATTCTCTGTTCGAAAGTTTGAATGCTGTTTAGTATATAACATCAAATGGAAGTATACGCGTGTCGTGTGTCCTCTGCTCGGACTGAGTGTGGGATGCCATGGTGTAACTCGCTCGCTCTGCGCCTCCCCTAAAGCAGGCGTCACTGCTCACTGATCCCAGATCAGTGCTGTACATGGCTCAACTGCACACAGGATGCCACAGTGTGACCCGCTCTCACCTCTCCCTAAAAGCAGGCGGCGCTGCTCACTGATCCCAGACCAGTGCTCCACACAGCTGCATGTGCCTGGGCAGCCAAGGTGGGCCCAGACTGGCCTTCTCTGCGACCCTCTGCATTTGCCTCTGTATATTTGCCACCACATTTGCCTCTGTGTTCACCTCCTACGTAGGCCTCTAAATTTGAATCCGAATGGGTTGCATGGTACCACAAGCCAGCTTTGTACTGATATAGGATAGGCAACAGTCTAGCACTCATCCAAATGAGCCTCCATTTACACACACACACACACACACACACACACACACACACACACACACGTGCGCCTGCAATGACACATGCACCCTTGCACTCATGCACACAGACAGACACACACCTCTGTGTTTGCCTTACCTGTTGTTTATCACACAAAGGCCCCTCTGAGGTGTGAGAGGACCGTATAGATGTACCAGCATGCCTGACTCCGTACAAAGCCATACAGTAAGAGAGAGGGATATTTCTGGGACGTTCGTCCCACCACACTAGTCTGTAATGTGGTTTAATTTCTAGCCACAAGGGAGAACACCCAATGAGAAAAAAAAACTCCCATCTTAGAATTAACGAAGAAATTAATTCATATCCTTCGGCTGGGGAGTGTTTTTGTTTTTGCACTTTTGTTGACCTTGGAAGTTTAGCGCTAAACACAAAAACGACGCTGTTGCCGCTTGCCCTGGGAGGGGATGCAGTTCTGTGATCGGTCCTCGGAACAGGGCGGCTCATTGTGGTTGAGGTCGGCCCTCTCGGGTTGCGGTGATCCGGAGGCATAAAAAGGCACACCCCGTTAATGTGGTACCGGTTCCCGAGGCTCTGCTGCACAGAGGGGTTCTGTGTGACCTGGCGGCCGGGTCGGCAGATGTGTTCGGGTCACCAGTGTGCTGGCTGGGCTCAAACGGATGGTGTAGGCCTCGTCAGAGCAGTTAAGGCTGCTGTCACTGTCCTCTCCACACAACAGCTGCCGCAAGAGGAGTGGCTTATGCCACAGCCCCCTGACCTGTGTCTGTGTGTGTGTGTGTGTGTGTGTGTGTGTGTGTGTGTGTGTGTGTGTGTAAATGTATGGACTGTTCTGTTTTGAAGCATAATAATTCTGGGGTGGCTGTTTCCCAAAAGGGTAATTTTTATTGGCAAACAGGCAACATGTATGGCCATTTGCAGCCAGTGAAGATGAAGTATTTCAAACCTCAGTCTTTAGCACTCCGGAGGTAATGACTGAGGTTACAGCCACCCGTGGTACTAAAATAAAAAAACCACACACCTCATCACCAGAACCTCTGACGCAGACATTTCATATAAACATTGACCTTCATCACAAAAAAAGATCTGTAACATAACAACATATCAGACTGTCATGCAAATCTATAGGGACCGTGACCTCATGGAATACTGTCCCAGAGCACACCCCCACCCCCCCATCCTACCCACACACAAAAATCCTTTAACAAAACCCCTAATGGCCGGCTTCTAACTCACTGAGATGGAATCAAAGGTCTGCATTGTGTAAGAGCAGCAGTGTGAGAAAAGCATTGTGGGATACCCCCCCGTGTCTCTATAGTAGACAGGTGTTGGTAGCAGGGTCACACTCGTCCAGCAGCTGCCATGAACGCCCCCCCACCCCCCAACCCACAGATGCAGCCACACCACCATGCTCTTTATAGGGCCTAGGCTGTTTGGACTTCAAATATTTACCCAGGATTGGCCCACCCTTCAAAGGGGAGTGGCCTGGGTGGGCCGGAGCCAGAGACATAAAACCACAGAAAAAAAAAGGAGTTTGTTACCCGAGCACTTCTTTTTTTTTTTTTTTTTTTTTTTTAACGCACAAATTCACACAAGCGGGGTATTTTTGTCTGAGATGTTTATTCTTTGAAGAATACGTGGGCAAACACAGCAGGGGAGGTCATGTGCTTCTTTCACAGCCAATGAATAGAAATATAATATATGTTTATATGAATACGTGTATGCAATCTTTGCGTTGTCACACCAGCAGGGAATCTCGTGCTGTGATTGCCGTTATCCTCATCCTTGTTGCCGTTGTGGTCAGAATTAAAAGGCGCATTCAACACACAAGGAATTCTGATAAATGTACAGTATTTCCCCTCCCGTTCTGCTCTGATGGTACGGAGCTGTCCAGGCGCAGTGCTGAAATGTGCGTGTTGTGAGGTGTGTTCTGTTGTGCAGAGTCACTGAGTGCCGTTAGCAGAGGCTTCACGTACCGTGCTCTGGCAGGGGCTGGAGGCCCCAGACACAGATAATCTAATGGCAGACAGATACTCGTCTCCGTGTCTGCTCCAGTCTGTGACGTCACAGGAGGTCACTGGTGCTACAGTGAGTCTATGACACAGAGGGTGAGTGTTGGAATGTAGACTCATGCTCCTTCAAGGACAAAGTAGTTTTAACAAGGGAGCAAGTTCATGTATATGAGCAAGGGCATGTACCCTGACACTATAATTTCTAACAGGATTCCTGTGAATTTTTTTTTTAATCAAAATATACAATACACACAAAATACAAAACACACAAAAACACACACAATGAATTTTGTGTGTATTGTTTTTGAAATAATGGATTTCATCATTTATTAAACCAAATAAATAATAAAGCATGTAGGCTTAATCCTCTCTGTTTTGCTGTGTTTTGTAATTAGTGATATACACGTAATTAGTTAATGGAGCTTGTAATATTCTCAGCAGGTATATCTTTAATTACGGTTTACTGACTGAATGTTTCCCATTGAGAGTTGTATTACAGGCCTACCAAGAGAGGAGCGTTAATATCAGGTGCACTACGGCCCCAGTTAGGAACCTTTCCCAACAAACCCTGGTGTATGCAGGAATGATATTGAGTTGGACCCACCTGGTAAAGACTATAAACCTGCTCCTCTTCTACCACTTGGTCCCACACTGTATCTGCTTGGGTTTGTGTTAAGATTTTGATGAGGACCCCTGGCTTATACGGGCACTTTTTATTTAGCCTTGGCCTCATATCCCCATTGGCTCTGCAGTCTGCCAGCAGAATGGGGCATCCCATAATCCCTAGTTTGAAGGGGACCTCAGTACTCTTTCGTGCTTTCTCCTCACAACATATAACCACCAAACAAAGGAATGTGTTCATTGCTGGTGTTGACCGAGATGCCAGTGTCACATAAAAACCGTAAATCTTCTTTTAAGAAAACACGAAATTGATGTTTGGCGAGACGCTAACCGTCCGTGGAAAATTCCGGAGCTGAACTTTGGGGGGGATTGCAGGTAGACTCGGAGATGGCACCCGCACGGCCGTGACGGCTGAAGCACCTCGCTCCTCCATCTGTGCTCGCGGGCCCCGTTCCCATAGCGATGGCGCACGGAAGGCACAGGTAATTGCAGAGCAGAGCAGACAGGACCGCTCCCCGCAAATACATTTCTCTGTCCAAAAAAAAAAAAAAAAAAAAAAAAAGGCCCCCCTCTCCTCTTCCCCGCACGGCGAAACCGAGATGGAGCTGCCGAGCTCTGCCGAGCAGATGCCAGTACAATTGCAGCCTCCTTTTTCTCCCCCTCTCGCAGTCTGAGTATGGTGTCCATATGGCCGTGGCGGAGGGGAGAGATGCTCGGGCATTGTTCACTTTGTCAGGGATCCGGGGAGAGATGGTGGAGCTAATGACAGCGCGTTGTGCAGATGTGGAGGGCTCTTTTCTATACAGCGTTTTTCACACACACACACACACACACACACACACACACACACACACACACACACACACACAGTGTCCCCCTTCTGGAAGCTTCTGCTCCACCTTAATCTGGGTCAACAAGGGCATAGATGAGACCTTTACTGGACAGCATCACAGGTGCTGCTGGGTTTTGTGAAAATGCAGAGAACAAATCATGAGTGTGTAAGGAGCAGGGCAGCAGTGTGGTGTAGCGGTAAGGAGCAGGGCAGCAGTGTGGTGTAGCGGTAAGGAGCAGGTCATGAAACCAAAAGGTTGTTGGTTTGATTCCTAGGGGGGTTACTGTAGTTGTACCCCCCAAGCAGGGTACTTAAACCAAATTTCCTTAGTAAATGTCCAGCCATATAAATTGATGACCTACAAATTGTAAGCTATGTAAGCCAGGGTAAGTCAGAATAGGAGTGTCTCCTTTGCAAGTTTAGATCCTGAACGCACAGACAGGAGCAGTACTGTATGCTGTTGTGAATACTACACCAACAGCATGAAACATAATTTATATTTGACAACGGATGTCAACAGTGATTATGAGCGAGAACCCTGAAGAAACCTTATGGATGTCCTGTTGTCCTTGTCATCGGGAATGCTGTGACGTGCCGTGTGACTCGGTGACTCATCTCTGAGCGCGTGCAGGGCAGGGGCGCGAGCGGCAGAGAGCACGCCTCGTTTTTGGGAGCGGATCTCGGCTGTGTGTCGCTGGAGGAGACAGATGGGAATTGTGTTGGTGGAGCCAGGAGGGAGAGGAGAGGTCAGTGTCCCAGTGAGAGCACGCAGCGACGGCAGTGTTACTGCCCGGAGCCAGGGCCGATACGCACACACACACACACACACACACACACACACACACACACACACACACACACACACACAACACACACACACACACACACACACACTCACACACGCTCACACACACACACACACACACACACACACACACACACACACACACACACACACACACACACACACACAAACACGCACACTCACACACACACACTCACACACACACACACACACACACACACACACACACACACACACACACAAACACGCTCACTCACACACACACACATATACACACACACATGCACACACACACAGGCTCACTCACACACACACACACACACTGACGCACACATACACACTCACACATATACGCGCACGCACACACACACACACACACACACTCACTCTCTCTCTCACACACACACATAAACAAACACACACACATACACTCACATATACACACCCACACACACAGTCGCTCACGCATATAAACACACACGCTCACACATACATATACTCACATACAGACACACAAACACAATCCCTCATTCACTGATACACACACACACATTCACATTCTCACTCACTCATACACATACTCATGCACAGTCACACACTCATACCCTTACTTACTCATGCACATACACACACATATACACACATACAAATGCACTCACTTATACATATACACATACTCACACTCACACACACATACATGTACTCACACACGCACTTGACACACAAACACACTCACTCATACACGGACACACACGCACACACACACACGCAGACGAACACACACACACTCCAGCTGGACTGTTCCACCCCTAGTATTCACAAATGAGAACATTCAAAGCAGCACGAACACCACATGTTTCGATTACAAAGGCTACATCTACATGTGTCCTCTATGCCTTACACACGATTCACCACTTTGTCATCTCACTGAACTTTACTATATTTATGATGTAATAGTTTTCCATAGTGTCTAACCACAGTCTGTCTGCTGTGTCCCTGAGAACATGGAGTCATTTACACTGCACACACCACACACTCTGTCATACATTGACAGAGTTCATCAGCATCTCCCCTTCACACAGACCTCTTTACTACCGCATCCCACTCTATTTAAAAATAATCACAGGAAGTGAATGCTGAGGTTACGGTCACACGGCTATACTAATAATCTCTGACTGATGTCTCAGGCTGTAAAACAGGAAGTGAGAGACTCATAATGCCCATCTCTGTGCTTGACACTAAGGCCAATCCAAGCACAGTGTACAACGTTGGAAATTGAAATATGAAATATTTTTATATATTAGAAATTGAGAGCACTACTATGCTCGAATAACAGAGTCCCCTGAAGCCCCCCTGTGTGTGGTTACCTGCATGGTTAAAGGCAGGTGTGTCACCACCTCACAGGTATGTGCAGAGCTGATCGCCCGCTCCGCCTCCAGGACCAACGTGTCCGGAGCAAGGAGGCGGAGTCGGGAGAGGTTTCCGTGGAGATGCAGGAGAAGCAGGGGACCGGCGGCAGACCGCGGCGGGCGGGGCGTCGCTCAGGGCGTGGCGTGACGGACGCTCGCTCTCTCACAGCCCCGGGCCGGCTCGTCTGAGCTGCCGCAGCGAGGATGCCGATTAGCTCACAGTGCGATTGAAGGACACAGCAGGAGGAAAAAAATCCTCGAGACCAGTCTAAAGAAACAGAGAGGAACCTCAGCTGCCCCCACGCAATGGATTGAAGCATTCAGTTAAGCTGTTCCTATCACGAGACAGTCACTGAATATGACAATAAATTGCACGCCCATGGTGTAGCACTTGTGGGCATGGCTTTACCCAAGAGTCCGAAGGTTAAAAAGCAAAGATATGGCACCAGCGCCGTCTTTGTCTACCATGGGCACAGTGAGGAGGGTTTGGGGCAATCAGCACTTATTTTGGATCATTGTGCTTTGGTTACAAGCACTACATATTCCTGTACACTATAGTCATGTAGTCATATAAATGTGTGTCGACACTTGTAAGTCCAATCCAAATGATCGCTCACTTAAACATCATAATATCAGGAGCATGTTGTGCTAAATTAGCAAACAAACACAAAGCTGTAAACTTAAACTGCTCCTCCACAGGGGAAGGAGATAAGATAATACCCTGACAGGCTGCCGCGTAATGTCAGGTTTAACGTGTGCTGAATAAGAAGGCATCTGAGCCTGTGCACTGTTCGTCCCGGCCTAACCCCCGAGGCCCTCGTCCCGTTCCCCTCCTCAGCTGAACTCTTAAGGTCAGCCCGGCTGAAAAAAGTGCTGACTTGCAGGCCTGGAAATCCTGCCAAGACCCCTATCAACATCACACGCCCTCCCTCCTGGTTATCTGCGCTGGGCAGAGAGGCCGCCAACAGCTGGCACATGTTAAAGATGCTTCCACAGCTACAGAGTTAGCGCGCCACAGCTAGCGATACTCTCAGAGTCTCCCTCGCTGCACACCCTAAGCAAATTAGCTACACACACTGTTTTTGTTATTAACTGTGCACACTGTTAATGCCCAGACAGGATCCAGTAAAAACTCAAGTGATGTGGCAGGTTACCCTCTGCTCTTGTGTCGCCACTGTGCGGTTTATAGCGTTAGCATAAGTGTTAGCAGTTGCTTGGATGCAATGAAAGATGTCAGAAAATAGGGAAAATGTTGCTGATTTTTAGAACATTGCTCTTTCAACATAATACTGTCTAACAGACTTCTAATCTGTGTTAATAAAGATGTAATTACAAAGCAAAAGATTTCAATGAACTGAACAAAATATGCAGTTCCTTCTGATGAATGGTTAAAAGTTAAATTGTGTCTAGTCTTTTAAAATATCTTGTGTCCCTGGAGGGCTTTTTGTATTAGTGCTATTATTAAGCGTGCAAAGTAGCATGCATTTAACTTCACGGCTGGTCTTAAACCTCTTTCAGTGACAGATATGAATCGTGCAGAGCTTCCTGTACATCTCGTTTGCTTGTATCTACAGAAACTTTCCTTGCGCCTCTCACGGAGGTACACTGTGGTCTCTCCCCACGCTAAGTAAGAACCACACAAAAGGAATTCATAGTCCTTAATCTCATCACACAGGCTCTCCATAGAGTTTCAGAGGGCCTTTTGAAAGGTGGGGGCAGGGTGGGATGTGGGGGGTCTGGGCCCCTCCTACAGAGACACACAGACATTCAAGTTCGAGTTGCGTCTCTCTCCCTTTTGTTCAAAGACGCAGTGTGGACGAGAAGTTCTCTGGGACAGAATGCTCCCCCTGCCCCCAGGCCCAATCACACGCACCCCCCACGCACCCCCTCTCCCTGCCTGCATGACGGCTGGGAGCACCACTGCATTGTCTGGGTGGAGACGGGGGCCGCTTGTTGCTCGCCGTCTGTCTGCGTGCGCCGGGGGCCGCCTGACAATGCACGGCTTATTAATACCCAGACGATCTGCAGGAAAAACACAGACCCTCCTCTCCCCGGCTGTTTTTCTCACCTTTCATCCGCTCCTTTCAGACGCGGGCCTCAGTCACTCCTGTCTCAATCCCAGCGCTCCACTGGGATCTCTCCTTTCCCCATGTTCTCTGCTCGTTTGGCTCTGTCACTCCGGCCTGAAGGGTCAACTCCTCTCATCGCCTGTCTGTTTCGCTCTTTTCTGTGTTCTCGTCTACATTCCCACACCATTTTTAGCAATCCTGGAAGTATGATTAACAAAAGTTCAAGCAGTTTCCTTGCTATCATTTTAACCTGACAAAACCAAAGATGAGGTGCAATTCAGCCGAAAACACTTTTTAAATGTATTCTTATTTATGTATTTTTTGACGTTTTTTTTTTTCTTCTCTGTATTGATTTTGCCAAGCCAGCCAGGATTCCGGGCAAGTCAAATTAGGGAACATCAAACGCCACTGGCCCCCTTCCCCCTTTTTTTTTCCCTGAGTCTCTTTTTAAAGCTGCCTCATTCAGGCCCAGGCTCTGCGGTATGTGGGTTATTAGCGCCGCGCCCCCTCCCTTACAGCAGGGTACGCAGCTTGGCAGAGGGCTCCCGCTAACTTGTGCGCTGCCACTACAGCGAGGAGCCCAAGCTGGTCGCCGACTCCAACATGTTGAGCCCACTTCCCTTCGGCACAGCCAAATGTTTCTGCAGCTGCCCTTTTGTCCTCCTTTCTTAAGTAAACAAAGGACAGATACAAATTAATGACCTAAATTTACGGCAAAACACACAGCCCCATCTGAGAGGAAATTGTCTTCCGCGAACAGATGTTAAGTAACATAGCTCCCCAAACAATGAAGGAGTACATTAGAAGATCATTATTTTGCATTAATGTGCAATAAACTATTAATGGCATTTCCAAAGAGCAAGCTCTCACCCTACTTTCTCACAAATGATTTTACGCATAGATTATTTTGATGAGAACATTTTTTTAGGGGTGGGGAGGCGGTGCTCTGATTATGCAAGCCTATAATGCCTATTTTTTAATGGAATTAATTTTGCGATTTTAAACATAATTACAATACACATATAATACACTTACATTTCTTGTACAAAATGTATTATTTTAGTTTCACGTTTACAAACTAAGATATGTTACAGGGATGATGTGCCATTTAATTGATGACAGCACAAATACCCTTTGTGTTTCGTCTTATTTCTATTTTAATACACATTTCTGAGTAAATTCTTAAGGAAGAATTACAGATATAATGAAGTTACTTTCACAAGGGACAGATGACGGTTCATCAAGTGATTCTGGCTGATAGGCCAGACTTGTCACATTAGATCGCCTTGAAGAGGGCAAGATGTTGAGAGCATCCAGAACGTAAGTTATCTGACCCCATCGCAGTGCCTCAAAAACACCAGAGCGTTTCACTGAGAGGAACGTTTCCTGGTAGGTGGAGCTGGGCTGGTGAACAGTGCCACATGCACGGCACATAGGAGAGCATCCCTGATCACAGAGAAACGTCTGAGACGTGCACTATTAGGAGGAGGAGGAGGAGGAGGAGGAGGAGGAGGAGGAGGAGGACGAGGAGGACAAGGAGGAGGCACACTGCACCGGGCCATCTGCAGCCATGCCCCGATGACTAACGCTGCCTGACTTCAAAGTAGCCAGCCTTTGAATGCATCTGTAAGGGCAGGCTTGCGGAGCAGCAAGACATTAGATAAAGCTGATTTGTTTTCTGGAAAACTGTACATGGAGAGCTTTGGCAGAGGGGGGGAGTCGGGAGGGGGGTGGGGGGGGGTGATTGGGAGAAGGGGGGGCTCTACAAGCTGCTGCACATTTTCCCAGGTCCAGCCCACGCCTTCGCCACGGCAACCCGCCAGATAAATCGCACTCAGAGGGCTGTGCGCACAGGCGGCATCCAGAGAGGGACCGATTCACATCCCCGACTTATTGGTAAACAGGTCTCTCCCCGCACTCAATGTAATTAAGCTTTAATAAAGAGAGAAAGAAATGATGTCTAGGCTTCTCAATTTAATTTCCTGCCAGTTCGGTTTAGTCTGGCTAGCTATCCGGTATAAATCACGTTGTTACCGTAATCAAATTTATTTTTATGCATTGCTGTTCTCTGTCGTTATGTATTACAATACGGGCCAAACGGGTGGTGCTGCGCATTTTGAAGTAGTGCAGATTTTGTTGATTCCTTTTTCATTTTGCACGTAATTTCTTATCAGTTTTAATTGTAACTGTAATTTAGATTTGCTGGTATCTCCTATTTCCTAAATTCAGGGCAATCCAGAGTCTCAACTTCATTTTGAAATGAAAGAACAGGACAGTGCGGTCTCAAGATCAGGACCGGAAGCGTTCTTTTCTGATGAGCCCCTCTGGGATCTAATGCTAGACTCTTAATGCTTTCTCTTTGGCAAGCCTGACTCCTCCGGATAGACAAAGAAAAAGTTTACACTTTGCAACAGAGCAGGTTGTCCAGAATACTGCAATCTGTTTGAATTTAGAAAGTACAATAAATATGTGTAGTTAATGAAGTGTGAAATCTCTGTAATAACAAGAAAACAATTCCCTTTTGGACGTCTAACGAATGACATTCCTGCAAGGGAAACGGGCATGAAAAATCTATGACACACAGAAGCAAGGAGTGATACTACTGACTCCGGCACACCAGATGGTTGGTAATGTCTTATCTGTAGAGCTCGGCATTGGCCAAAAAACGCTCGCATACAAGCAATAAATGAATAAATCCAAAATCAGACTGATTCTCGGTAACCTATTTGCATCCGTGCGATGACTACGGCTTGCAACCCCTGTCTGGCGGATGGTAGCCCAAACCTCAAAGTGCGGAGATTCCCAATTAGCATTTGCAATGCATGTTTCCATTTGACACCCATTTATTGGCTGGGTGGAGAGATTCTGGATGATGGCGAAGCGTTGGGTAAAAAAAAAAAAACTAAGGCGTCAAAACACACAACTCCGTGAGCGTGCTGAATTTATCTTATGAAATCAGTAATCTTATGAAAACTAGAATGATGTACTCTTTTTTTCCCTGTACATTACTTGCACGGTAACACACATGCAGATATAACTAGCAAGATGTATCACACCAATATATAAAGCATTCAGCTATTAAATACAGCACTGTTCAGGTTTACATATGATCAATGTAAATACTACAGGACAATTAGTTTCGTAACACTACTGTTATGGTCAATTTATGTAAAAAACTGTACTTGGCTAAATTACAGTGATAGAATACAGTGCCTAATTTGTCTGCATACCTGTGACACTATGCAAATTTCATATTTTGAACATGGAAAAAAATGAAAATAACAGCATTTTTCAGATTCTTATCATTTATTGCAGTTAGCACACAATTTAAAAATTTCACCAACAGCACACCAAAAAAGTACAAAACTAAACAGCCTTATAATTTACTCCCCTTGAGAAAATAAAACATACTATGATTGTCAAAGCTAAATGTCTAAATAAAATTTAAAAAATGAAAATAAAAACCAATATATCAAAGAAACAGTCCCAGGGGGGTGATAAAATTAAAGGTAAAGATTGAGTTAAATCTGCTTCTTCAGACAGTGATTGTCCTTTCTGACAGATTTCCTTTTCCTTCACCCCAGTCTCACGACATCGCCTCGTGCGTTTAAATATTTCCACTCAGGAGCTTTTTCCCCATTTTCAAGTAGCCACAGATTTATGGAGATGTTTTTTTTTTTTTCACAGCTTTTTTTCCATCAAGAAATAGATCAAATAAACAGTCCAGTAGTACATCATTTTCAGTTTTCCAACAAAACAAAAAAACAAGCTGTTTACAGTAGTTTAAGGCGGTCAAGTACATTAAGAAAAAATCAGCATAAAAATACAATAAGAAAAAAAAAGGAAATAAAAAAAACACAGATGATATATTTTTTCCATGATATTCCCATACAGGTTATCTGTGAGTGCAAAGGAGGGAAAATGCCTACTGTGCAAAACGCTATCGCCATGTACACCTTTTGCCAAGCACACCCATGTACCTGCTGATGCCTGGGTCACCCCACTGCCCTGACCACCCCAGAGATCCAGCCCCACTCACTCTCATGTGTGTAAAGGGTCTGCAAGCCAATTCATGCATTAGTCTTCACTGTTCATTTGCAAAGGAACTTGCAAAGGTTCTGGGCTCCAGTCTTGCACAATGACAACATATTTTCGAATTCCTCTGCAAATAACATTTCAGAGATGGGTATGTTGAAGTCAGTCATTTTCTAAAAAATTGCCAAATCTTAGGAAAATTTGTTCTAAATAATAGCAAAAAAATCTTTTGTTGGATGCTTTTTCCCCCCATACGAAACATTTATTTTAGTTCTTGAGAAATGAAAAAAGTCATATTTTATTTCATTTTATTTTTTGTATAAAGCTAACTAAATAGAGCTTCCCACATATTTTGTCTCTGTCCAATAAATCTTACAAAGCAAAGTGCGTATGTTTGTGGGTGTGAGCCTGACACACATAAACACACGCAGTCTGAAGTCCGACAGACGGATTTTGAGGGTACGGACTCTACTCAAATTCAGGAGTCATCAGGCATGAGCAGGCGAGGGTTTCCTCTCAAAACGTTCTCTCAAACGTTGTCTCAGCGTTTCAAGTTCATAGCAAGTGCCAAATGAAATTATAAATAAATAAATTACTGAAAAAGCGGAGTCTTTTTTTTCTCTTAAATACAGAAAATAATTATCGAACAGAAAGAGAGAGAACGGAATTCTGTTGTTTTCGATACGGACTGCAGTTGCTGAACTCGTGACGGATGCAGAAACTGCGCTCTGGAGAGACCCTCAAAAGGCCGTGTCAACGTCCGCAACACCCCCCCCCATCACTGCCTCTGTCACACACAAGCTCGAATCGATAGAATTTTACACAGACCCAAACCCATCAGTGCATTTACACACATTCTTCACAGCCCCCCATGGAAACATTTTGAAGGAGCTCCTACCGACATATTAAAGAGAAGAAAACAAACCCTACTTTACTTAGTAAATCAAATGATTGGGCTAAATTTAAAACACACGCTTCCAAATGCAAAACAACAAAAAAATAATAAGGTCTAAAATAAATCAAATTCATGCATTTTCCATAGCTGTAATATTTACCTTTTTAAACAGACGGAACCCGTGGGTATTATCCAAGTCTGTTCGTTTTTTTTGATCAATTACAGTTTACAGCAATACAGCAATTCACATTGTAAATGTACAGGTGGAATTCATGCAACCACAGATTCCGCTTCCATAAAGATCCCCTTAATCAGTAAAGAAATCTACACAGCCAACTTAAGATCATTTTTTTAACTTAAATTATGCTTTAAATGACTGCAGTTACGGGTCTGAAAAAATTTGAATCGTAAAGTATAAAAAAGGTTTTCAGTCGATTTGAAAAAGGACGCTGTACATTGCATGAGTGCCTTGTTGTCTTTAATCAGTCAAGTTCCCCAACGCAGGTCAAACATGGACAAGAGGTGAAATCCTACAAGCTTGGACTTAACATCAGGCTTTCATCCCAAGTTCACACACACACATCAGATGAGAGAAGCACATGAAACTACAGCAGTTTACTGTACACACACACACGCACAGGCACACATACATACAAACATACTCACACACACACACACACACACACACACACACACACACACACACACACACACACACACACACACACACACACACACACACACAAACGCATACACACACAAGGGTATGTGCATCAGTATGCATTTAATGTTCACAGTACCCATTTAGTGTACTTAAATAATCTGTCTAATATGTGTTACCCGCAATCATCTCCTGGTGTAAAGAGCATACAAAAGAAATTCCTGGTAGGTGTGTTCTCACCTACAGTGGAGAGAAGAGTGCATACAGCCCTGCACAGAATATACTGCACACTGTGACCTCATGAGGAAAAGCAAATGCTCTTAAATGCAAAGACTATTTGTACTGGTCATGAAATCCAAACTCTTGTGTAAATGTTTCTGTACAAACAAAAAATTAGTATTTTTCCCCTGTCACACTGAGGACATAATTAATAATCAAACGACTGGAGGATAATAAAAAAACAACAACAAAAAAACGACAAAAAAAATCAGCAGTAACATTTTCATGTGCTACTAAAGTGCAGTTTTAGCAAGGATTTTTCAGACAAAAGTACAAGAAACATGACTGATTGAGACAGCCTCGTCCGCACCTTCCTCCCTTACCTCTCTGAGCGCGACAGTGCCGTACAGATCTCTCCCCTCACGGGTTTAACACGGGGGGGCGGGGCTTTTTTTAAATTCCCCCCTCCTCCTCCTCATCATTTCCAGAGTTCCTGAGAGCTGTCCTCCAGAGCCCAGTCCCTGACGTTGGGCAGCGCGAGCGCCTCGCTCTTGACGGACAGCGAGTTGACCAGCTCGCAGTGGAACTTGCGGATGTGTCGGTAGAGGTCCCCGGACTGCGTGAAGCGGCGCTCGCACCACTTGCAGGCGTGCGGCTTCTCGCGGGTGTGCACCACGGCGTGCCGGCTCAGGTTGTGCGAGTACTGGAAGCTCTTGCCGCAGGTGGTGCAGGTGTAGGGCTTCTCGCCGGAGTGCGTCCGCTCGTGCCGCTTCAGCGTGTACATGCAGGAGAAGGTCTTGCCGCAGATGGAGCAGGTGGGCACGTTGACGTCGCCGGCCGGCTTGGCCCGCGCCGCGCCCTCCTGCTCGCGGAAGTGCGTGCTGAGGTGGATCTGCAGGATGTGGGGGCTGGGGAACACCTTGCTGCACAGCGGGCACATGAAGATCTGGCTGTGTGGCGCCGCCAGCATGTTGGAGACGTAGGGCAGCAGGGAGCCGTCCAGCCCGGCCGCCGCCACCGCCGCCGCCGCCGCCGCCGCCTCGCCCGGCGCCCGCTCCGCCTCGGGGCTCAGCATCTCGTCGTCCTCGCTGGCCTTGTCCTCGCGGTCCAGCTCGCTGGACAGGGAGGCGTCGCGCAGGGCCGGCAGGGTCGGCTCGTAGGCCGGGCGCCGGTGTCCGTCCTTGGCGCCGGCGTGGTTGGCGTGGTAGTCCCCGCCCATGAGGTCGTCGTCGTCCGAGGCGGCGTCCCGCTCCACCTTCACCTGCACCAGGCCACCGGGAAGCAGCCCGTCGCCGGCCGCCGCCCCGCACAGGAAGGGGTTACCCGGGAGCGCCTCCCCGGGGGTCCCCGCCAGCCCCGACTTGACGGACAGGTCGAGCACGCAGTCGGCGTCGGCCGACACCCCGCGGGACGCCGCCGAGCGCCGGGACAGGGAGCCGGCGGAGCTGCAGGGGCTGCCGGCGGGCGAGGGCTTGTCGGGCTCGGCCTCGCCGCTGCTGCTGCCGGCGGCGGCGGTCACGCCCGCGGGGTCGGAGGTCAGCCGCGCCCACATGCCGCCCGGCTCCGGCAGCGCGTGCCGCTTGCCGTCGGGCTCCTCGTCGTCGCTGGGCAGTAGGTCCCCTGCCGCCGGGTGGCCCGCGCTGCCGTCCGACAGGCTGTCGGCTTTGTCCGAGCAGCTGAAGGCGTCGTCCTCCCGCTTGGTGCTGTCGGCCTCGGCCGTGGCCTTCTGCTTCAGCCGCTTCTTGCACACCTTGACGATGTCGTACATGTGCAGGTAGCTGGCGGCGGCCAGCACGTCCTCCACGGGCAGCGCCTTGAACTGCAGCTTCCCCTCGTACATGAACTCCAGCAGCAGGGCGAAGGCTGGCGCCGTCACGATGTCGCTGTTCAGGTGCACCACGTCCCGCTTGTCCAGCTGGTCCTTGTAGAAGAGGTGGAAGTACATGCTGCAGGAGGCCAGCACCGCCCGGTGAGCGCGGAACTGGGCATCTCCGACCAGCACCGTGGAGTCGCACAGGAAGCCCTGGTGCCTCTGCTCCTTCAGACACTGGAGCAAATGTCTGCTGTGGTCGGGGAACTCCATGCTGTCTTCATAACCTGCAACGCACAGCACATGTCACCGCCGGTCCACGGCACACCGCCGATTCCTTTTCAGTTTTTATCCAACTTTTCCCTCTCACGCTCACTCTCTCCCTCTCTCTCTCCGTCAGACACGCTCTCTCTCTCTCCACCTCACTCTCTCACGCCCATACCCTCGCTCTCGCTGGAAAAAGCCGTGAAAATGACGGCTACGCCTTTCAAGCTAAACACATTTGCTTTTGTTTTTGGGTTTTTTTTTTTTTTACCCCCAGACTACACAGCAACCACTTAATTTGCAGCCGGCAGTATCCCCCGCGCGTTTGTGTTGCGCATAAGTTTTTATTCCGCCCTTCGCCGCCCGCACTCTCGGCATAACGTGTTTAGGCGCGGCGTGGCGGGGCGAGCCGGCTGCGGGGGGCGGTGTGATCTCCGGCCGGCGGGCGCGGGGCGCGGGGTGCAGAGCGCGGGGCGGGCGGAGCCTCGGAGCCCGGCCGCCTCCTGCTCGCGCAGATGCTGCCCGCCGGCGCGGCACAGCTTGCGCTCTCTCCCGCCGCTCCCTCCCAGCGCTCCCGTCACGCCGCCCGGCGCGGCTCTCCGGCAGCGGCCGTTTGGGTAGAGGCACGGCACGCGGCACGCACCCCGCGCCCGTGCCCCGCGCCCCCAGGGAGGCCTGGCCACCTCCCGGAACAGCTCCGACCGCGACGTCTGCGTTTAACGGAACGCTCTGGGCTGGCAGGTCACCCACGATAAAAACACTGCCGTCTCTTTTTACTCCATTTGCATCTACACCACTAATCCAATTCACAAAGTCTCAGAATTGAGACACATTGTTTAGGTTTATTTTACCCAATGTTATTTTTAGGATTAAAAAATAAATAAATAAATAAATAATAATAATAAATCAGACCTGTTTTCCCCCCACTTAAGACAGTAAATCAGCACAATACTACAGCAAGCCCATTAAAATGTGAATTCATTGTGTGCGGCTCCCCTCAAACGAGTCCAAGATCATCCTTAATGAGAGCGGCTTACAGGGGACACGGCTGTCCCTCTGTGCCCCCAGCCCCCAAATCCACCCCGCCTCCCCCACACACTCCCCCCCACAATCTTTGGAGACACTTTACATCCTTCTCAAAGAAGAAGCGCAGAAGACTTACAATACAATCACTTTAAGTGCCCTGTAGTCCACACCAATCCTAATCCTTAAGATGGCCTAAAAATAAAGATTGCAGGACAGCTCACAAGGTAGCGACGATCAAATTAGGCGGCTGTGAGGACAGAGCTTATAAACATCTGATCCAGCTGACTGAGGCCATATGGCAGCTGCTGCCCAGATAAAGAGATTAAGACTAGGAGGAGTGCGATTACAGCTGCCTGGCCAATTCAGGCAGCTCAAATCTGCAACTTCTAAATTAGTCACTACCAACAAAAAGAGAGAGAGAGAGACCAGAGAAAAAGAAAGGGTGGCTTTTGAGTGATTTCTCAGCCAATTTTTAACAACTGGTCAGAAATAGTTTTTACAAAAACCATTACATTAATACTTAATGCTTACAAAAATTGATGTTTAAACTTTTTACTATTTCTGATATTTTTGATGCCATAAAGTTTCAAAACATATCAATATTTCCTATGCATTTTATTATATCAGATTATTTGATATTTAACAGTAGATCATTTTAACAGCAATTTAATAGTAATTATTTAAGTACACAAAATAATACATATATCTACCTAAACACAATAAAATCACTTGAGAAACAATAATAAAGAAAACCTGACCAGCATTCCAAAAATGACTTCCTCGAAACAACACTTGTTATTAGGTTGTTGCTTTTCTTGTTTGCTTGTTTTTCAAAGTCCATAAATTGCAAATAAATTCAAATTCAGCAACAAACCAACAAACGAAGAGCCGGATTAAAAGATGTAAATGGGAAAACGCGCCCTCCTGCCAGTTTATGCGGCTCGGTCCTGCTCCTCCACACGAAGCGCAGATCTCTGGCTTCCCATTTCAGGAACCTCCCCCCCCTCCTCCCCGGACACGGAGCGCGCGGACGGGCGCAGAGGCCGGACCTCCGCGCGCACAAAACAGCCTCGCGCCTGCCGTGCCCCGCGCACCGTGCCCCGTGCACCGTACCTGCAGTTTGCATCCACTCGATTAAGCCCTTGGTGCGGAGGAGCGGGCCGGGCTGCAACTCCTTCGCCGAATCGATGAGGGTGGAGGGGAAAAGGAGGAGGAAAAAAAAATTTCCTAAGTGCGAGAGACAGATGCAGAGTGGAGGGGAACAGTACGCCTTCTCCCCCACACAGATCCGAGCACACACTGAGTCCCTGCCTCCGTGTTGGAATAAAAGAGTGGGGAATGGCACGCTGTCAGCTGCTCTGACATCATGTTCAGATGGAAACGCTACCTCCAGCTGTGCTCCTTTTAGCGCCATATGCTACTCCTCTACACTCCTGCCACCAGCCTCTCTTTAACACAACTTTGTTTCTCTTTCTCCTCGTTTATAAAAAAGGGGGAAAAACTGCGCTTAGGTGTTTCTGCGGTAAACTCTCCTCCCTTCCCCCTCGTCTAATCTCCAAGTAGCGAACTTTAGAAAAATAGGTCCGCGAGAAAACCGACACTTTTTTCTAACCTAGTTTCCTGCGCAGAGAATTTAAATGCCCTCAAGTTTTTTTTTTTTTTTTTGCTTCTGTAGCTGCTCTCCTTCCAGTAACCATAAACAAAGGACCTCCACAGCACATTTGCAGCTGACAGATCCACGCAGCGGATATTGTTTTCCACTTGTTTCTGGTTCAGCGGCCTCGCCAGAACCGTCATTCATTTCACTCACTCTCCGGACAGCTGATAGAAAAATGAAATAATGACCCGCAGAGACTATTACACTCACGGGCGGCACTGCGAACAAAGGATATATCATTCCTTAATGGGACTAATAAAACTTATTCCACCCCCCCAACACACGCACACACCATTTTATAACGTGAAAGCATTTCATTCTTGTGTGTGACTTTTTCCTCATAGTTTTCTTTAGAAATGAGACCATTTCCGTTGACCATTGACAACATTGGATGAATAATGAATAATCAAAGGACATAAAGAAACTTATATTTAGATTGTGTAAATCCGATCACGCAATTTATTGCCATCAGTTTATGGGCTTTGAATTTTTATTAACTTAATTCACACGACGTGCAACATGGGACCAGTTCCTAGTCTAGAGAGACAGACTGTGCGTATTAAAACACTTAAGTTAAATATTATTAGCACACTTGGAAATCTGTTTGAGATCGAATTCTTCCACGAAGCGCGATGTGTATCTAATGGTTTCTCGTTTAGTTCCGTTCACCCGTTTTTTTTTCCAACCAGTGAAAAGTTGCACCATTTAAATATTTGGCAACCCCGAGCAACCGCTACTGTCTGGAAGCTATTGCCAAAAATGAAAGCCTTGAGCATCTGCCTTGGGAGGGGAAACACATAAATAAACCTAATGTAAAATAAACTTCTACCTCGTAAGCTAGGCGCACACACAGACTCCCGAAAAGCAACAAAACTACCCAGGACTGCATGTGGATTTTTAACTCGCGTTAAACAGGCAACGGTACGTACAGTGCATACACTTTAAAAATATTTAGCCAGCTAGATACTTCATTTCACGGGAGGCACGCCTGCCGAAATGCGAAATATGCTGCGCATACATCTGACACAAATGCCAGCTAATATATTCAGCGTTTCAGTGGCTAGCTAGCTAGCAACTTGAGGGCGTTTGGGGTTTTTGCCATTTCCCCTTTCAAATAATTCACCAACGTTTACTTCGCTCGTTATGCAAACTGTCCAGAAAACTTTTGCTTAATTTTGCCACAGGCTTGATGGAAATGGAAAACATAAAAATGTCAACAAGCGGTATTACGAGTTATTTCTTTGAGCTGGTTGCATGAGACCCCGCGACGGCTATTAACAGCGCAAATAGCCATCAAGTCCAGTGTGTCTCCCGAAGCACGCGAGCGGTGGACCCGGTGTTCGGGGTGCGAGACGGGAGACAGTCGCCAATAACAACACCACACTCACGATACACAAACACTCACGATACACAACCTCTCGCGCACGCACACAAACACACGCACAGGCGCTGACCCACGCAGCCGGAGCGAACAAAAAAAAGTAACGTTAACCGACAAACCTGCAGTGTTATAGTTGCTGGCTCCGTTTCAGGCCCTGCTGCTTTCGTCGAGACACACGGTCTTTCAACAGCTAGCTAGCCAGCTAACATAGCAACTGTTTTTTACGTCGGGGGAAAGGAACAGTCGGGCGAAAAGGAACGTTACTTTTTCCCATTACAACCCACCCTCTGCCTTTACACCCTCTCTCATCTTTAAAAAAGGCCCCCCCGTGTAAACGCACTTACAAACAACAACGGTTCCGTTTCTTCCTTTCAAAGGAGGTCCGCCAAATCCTCTCGGGTGGAGAAAAAAATAACTAGCTTGACTTTCAACAGCTCTCCATAACAACCTGCGGTAGCGGAGACAGGGGCAAAGCGAGCGGGGAGACCGAGCTGCGGTAGCCAGATGTTTCCGAGCTGTTGCTACTCAACTCTCAAGCAAAAGGGTGCGCGGCTGACTGGCAAACGCGCGCACCAATGGAGGCGGCAGCGAGGAACGCAAAAGCAAATTGGAAGCGGCCGCCGAAGGGGGAAGGAGGGAGGGATTGTCTGTTCGCGGCGTAGGTTGACACCAGGCAACAGTGAGAAGGCAGAAAAAAGGCCGAGCGGAGCTGGGTTCCTCAAACGGACTGGCGCAGCAGAGCACAGCGCCGAGCGAGAGAGCGCAATGTTACGTGGGTACTGTAGTCATGGCTGCCAGCGAAGGCGAAAGGAGAACAGGTGCATCGCCTCCCCTCACGTGCCTCATCATTCCGCAGAAGCTCACCGCGTGCAACGTGAGAGCGCTTTATGAAAGGACCGCGAGTGAAGGCGCGAGAGAGATGGGTGTAATCAGGTTATAATGCTGCGGATAAGTACACGTCTGAGATTTAAAATGTTCCCTTTAATCAAACTGAATAAAGATTTTTTTAGATTTTTATTTTTTCCTGTCTTGCTGTCATTGTAGTGAGCATGCTTAGTTGCATGACTTTATAGTTTATGCTGTTGCTAAGTGTGTGCGTTTTGTGCGATTGTGTTAATGTTTTTGTAAGTTTGTATTTTAATATGAATTTTTTATAACTACATACCTTGAATATGCTGTTTGGCTATCTGATAAACACGGTAATTCAGGTGTGTATTTCAATTATCTCTAATTTTCTTAGTTCTTAGACATTCGAAACCTCGTGATACACAAACCCAATTTTTATATGTAGTAAAGAATATATTAAAGGACCTACAACGCGATGGAATTAATTTTTTTATTATTTTATTTATTCTCAATCCACTGGAACTGAGATGTATGACTGACAGTTTTTCACCAGTTTGTTTAAAAATTCGAAAAACAAAATTTGGTTTTCATTGTTAATTTCCAGTGTATCAGGTCATTATCCGCAAAATTGATCCAATGTGTCTGATGATCAGTAGCAGATTTCGAATTTGTGCTGCTAAATTCCGAATTCTCTCCATCGGTGATAATTGTATTTCATTAGTTTCCGGGTAAATCGGATAAATCAAATAGCGATACATTTTGCTTTTAAAAAACTCACATCTCTGAGAAGTGCAGTGTTTCAGTGCAAATGTAGTCATAACACTTTACACGCGCAAGGCAACTCTGTTGCCTATTATCCTAGACCGAGATAGCTTTTGGCACTTCCTCAGTAAATAGACCGAAGTGACATGCAGTGACTAACCGCTGAATTTGATCGTTGATGGAACGAAGTCCCAACTCCAACCAAACCTGGTCTAGGTGTTCCATACAGATTACTACAACGGGGCTCGTTGTATTTCAGTTATTTGTGAAATTATGTACTATTAATTGATAATAATTCTGCATTTGAGTTTCTTGCTATTTTTTTTATTGCGACCAGCCGTGAGGAGCGAATTTCTATCCACACCATGTTTGGCAGTGTCCTTGGTGCTACAATTTTCAGTTCATATTATTGAGTACTGGGGCGCATGCAACAAAGTATTAATAACAGTTATTTAAGACTAAAATAATAATATGCAAACGCGCATTTTCCATAGGGAACGGAATGGAGTCTGATATGCATAATGCACAATATTAATGCCTTGGATGTTGTAAATAAAACATTTTACAATGTCCATATGTGTTTTTATTGATTAAAAATAGCCAACAAATGCTAGCACATCAAACCCCAGGGATTAAAAGACTTTGTCTTATCATAGCATTATCGTGTGTGCATATAGCCTTATAACGACCAAAGCCTTTGAACATCCAGATTCCTTATGCTTCTTTGCACTCAAAACTCAAGTTATTGTCGAGTTCCAGTGTTACAATGAATGAAATGAATATAATGTTCAGTGGAAATTTAACAATTATCAAAGAAAAAAAAATCTGAAAGGAAATAATATTCCACGCATTTAAACTGCCTAACTATAAGCTGTTTGCTGTGTCAACACAAGCTTTACTGTAGCAGATACCAGTTTTATGCAAATTGCTATGTCATTTTTCAATGATTTGTCATATATAATCTTTGCAACTTTAAAAAGTCCTGATTTAAAATGTTTAAAATAAGTACACAGTAAATGACAGATGACTGTTTTCTCATGATTTTTAGTAAAAGACAAACAAGAGAGCAGCTTCAAGAGCAGGGAGGATAAATTTGGGAAAAAATCCTGCAAACTTTTAATTAGTGTCTCTTCTTCTCTGTTTGAAATGCAAAAAAAAAATTTTTGGTGAAAGAGAAAACAGTGATCAGCGATGCAGGACTGCAGATCTAGGACACTGGGAACTCTGCCATCCCAACTGAACTCCAGTTTGGCTGAATGGCATCTTAAATTAAAGAGTGCTGTGGATCTGAGAGGAGCAGGAATCCTTTTCAGTGCTGTGCTGAAATCAGCCTGCAAAACACATACCCACAGTACGCCTCGCTGGTTCTCCATGACAAAAATCAATCCGTGTTATTCCTTACGGCTGACGTTATTGAGCGTTAAATGCTGACCTTTTACAAGACTTGGTGATTCAGATGCTTTTAATTGTTGCATAGCTTTTAATTTCTTTAATTTCTTCTTCCATAGCTTTTACCATTACTTTGTAGTGCAACAGTGTCTTTTTGTCTTTTGAATACCATTGCATTTGTAAATAATTCACCAGATAACTTGAATGTTGTACAGATTGGTTTGTGTTACTTTGCCGGGGCTTGGATTGGGGACCTACATTTCTGAGTGATCCAAACAAATGAGGCATAAGTAGCCTTTATTAAAGGGGTACAGAATAATGTGAATATTGGCAAAAGATCTGCTGTTTCCCAGCACACTCTTTTCAAATGTATGTCAGTGTATATCAAGTAACTCATTGTGGCATAATGTATTCCTACACATGAACTGATGCGGCGTTTCATAATCAACACGTTTCAAAACATTCCAGCGCAGCCCTGATCCTTTGTCTGAATCAGGGAGAACAGGTCTGGAATCATGGCCAAATGTCATTGTCTTTCGAAACAGATAATGTGCTTATTAAACATGTATTCTGCGTTCACTGTGCATAGTGATGACGAGCACCAATTATTTTCTGCATGTTTCACTTATTGTTCAGGAGACATTCTCACCACTGCCCTGGTTGTTTCCCAAATCTCTCTTTACAATACATCTGTTGTTCTGGCTCGTTGGTTCATCTTAATTAGATACATAATATTTCACTAATCTAGCATGTGAATACTCTATAGCACAGAGCACAGCATGTAAGTACACACATGTTCTATGCATAATTAAATATTAATTCACAATTATTTATTTATTTTTAGCTCGTACTTACATTTTAAAAATAGTTTTGGCAAAATACCCCTGAAAAAAATCTTTGTAAGTCATTGCTTCTGTTTGAGGATAACTATCAGAGAGCCTTTTCTGTTATAATGGAGCAATTAGAATGTCCACACCTCACATCTAAATTTAAATATCAGCCCACTCTTGGCGAGATACCTATGGAAAACAGTACATTGCTATGCAGTGGCAAAGCCAATACCAGCCACAATTATACAGACAAGATGTACCTCAGTTAGCATCCTGATTGTAATGCAGGCTTAAGGCACTGAGTGGAGCTACCACATCCAGAATAGATGAACAACACAACGGTTTTTACTCTTTCTCCTCCTCTTTCCTTACTGAAGATTTGTTTTCATTCCAAATTTTTTTACTGAGAATATAGTCATGTTGCTATGGCTATGCCTGGTGTTTGAATTCTTCCTCGTTTCTGACCAAAGTCACAGACAGGAGAGGCATCTTTTAAATCTCTCACAGCGCTGGGAAAGAAAAATACCATGAGAATGTAAATATTTCTAATTTCACGGTTAAATAATGTTGAAAGTTATGTTCACTGCATCTTTTTTCTTTTGTGCCTATTTCAAGGGGCTTCCAAACCACAAATGTAGAACTTAACCGGCCCTCCATACACGGAGTATTATGAGCGAGTGTGCAGTGGTGGATTCTGAGAAAATTAAAAAACAAAAATAAAAACATTTCCTTTGTTGAATGGAGCTCTGTAAATATGCGGGAAATCGGCCTCCTGGCACAATAGCAGTGGTGAAAAGTTGAAGTAATGTACAATGTACCGTGTCCTTTGGCTGGTATGAAGCGCATGAGGAAAAATGCTCTTATCCCATATGATATTCTCTGCTTCTCATGTTATGCCCAGACTTGGATTTGATTTAGCACCTCTTCATGGAAGAGAATCCTGTTGACAAATCACACTGCATTCAATGTACACATCTGTTTTGGCAACAGTGGGCATCGACTGCACGCGAAACCCGTCTCATTCTTCCACAGACACACAGCAGGGATCTACTCAGTGATGTGCCCTGCACGTGAAGGTCTCAGAACCCGTACCTGTCACCTGAGAGGAGAGGGAGGGGGCGACACTGTGATACAGGAGGAGTGAGCGGCGCAGCTTTCATTGTGAGATTTCGGGGTGGCCTTCTACATTTCTACCTCTTGAGGTCACTGTGGAATCTGTGCGAGGGCCTGAGAAGCCTCTTTGGGGACGGAAATCTCAGCCACACAGTCAGAGATGAGGCTGTGGCCGCTGGGGACTCTTCTGCTGGCCTGGCGCGATGGGGGTGCTTAGGGGGTGCACTGTACCCCCAGATGGACCTCAGTGCACCCCCAGTTTTTTCCTTATATCCCCATATCTACATAGTATTTATGACTTTTTGTGCACCCCCGTGGATTGCAGTTACACCCCTCTGTATTTTCTCCTGCCGCCGAGCCTGCTTCTCTGTCCAGGTGAAAAGGTGTCCTTGCACATGCTGACCCCCTGAGGTGAGACTGGGACAGTCTTCCACACCAGTGAACACTGAAGTAAGTCCACAGTCAGAAAACATTACATTACATTACATTCATTTAGCAGATGATCTTATCTAGAATGACTTCCAGCACAACAGAACATTAGTGTATCCATTCGAGTTGAGTGAGCAGCAGTGTCAGACCAGGCAAACGATACTCCCAGACCAGTGAGTGTGCGCATAACACTATTGAAGCCCTACGCCAAGTTAATTTGTGCAACCTGGCTAGACAAGGGAAGCCACATATACTACCATACATCAGTCATTAGATCACAGAATGCAAAATGTTTCACAATATTACTCATAAAATAAACAGCAAGTACTAGAAGTAGCAGGTGTTCGGGGGTGGGGATTGAGGTGGAACCAGGATGCAGTCTGAAGAGGTGAGTCTTCAGAAGAGGGCGGGATTCTATTATTTTTAAAACATTGAAGTTGACAACCGAATATCTGCCGGGAGGGGTGGTCATCATGCGCCCCCTTTAGGAGTTAGCGTGTAATAAACTATGCACAGAATGCCAGCAGCTGCCAGATCTTGCAGGCTGTGACTGTGGTTTTCAGTTGAATTTAAGCAACCGGTTCCAGTAACTCTACAGACAGGAACTTCTTGTGGCTCAGGGGGAGGGGGGGAAGAGGGGGGAGAACACAGAATTCACTCTCATAACTGCAGGCTCTACTCTGACTGAAATCCACTCTCTTCTCATGACAGAAAAACACAGCCCCTCACATACCCAAACAAAATGCTCTCCCCCAGTTAGCACCCATTTTCTTCCTCCTCTATCAGTCAAAAGCTAAGTCTTTATATGGACTTCCCTTTGTAGATAAAGGTGAGCCATCCAGATGGGTTAGTCCAGGCAGTGGCTCCTGTCTGCTCTTTCCACCTGTATCAATGCCCCACTGCACTGCTGTGTGTGTATTCTGATTTTTATGTCAGTGTTGTGACATTATATTTGGGGAAATTTTAATGACGTATAAGGAAATGACAGCAGTGTAATCAATAATCAGCAGCAGTGCATTTAGACAAGTTTTTGTGCTCCTCAAGTTTTTTCCTCATAGCATAAATGCAGGGTGCATTGTGGGTTATTTTTGATTGCTTGTCAGATGAGACAACTCTCTGCCGGTCTAAGCCACAGTTGCAAATAAACATGCTGGAAAACAGATAGGCTTGCCTCCAGGTAACACTGCATGATGTCATATATTGACACAGACACACCCGGATGACTGATGTCTCATATCTATAATGTAATCCATTGATTCGCTCAATTACATTTGGGTGGCTCAGCATTCCTGTGCTCTCCCAACTGCATTTGCACCTGTAGCCCCCAGGGGTGGAGTGCAACGCCATGACCACACCTGTCCACAGCTGCTGCCATAGCAACCCTAAAGGGGTGGAGTCCAGTGCCATAACCACACCTCCACACAGCTGCCGTCATAGCAACCCTAAAGGGGTGGAGCGCAGTGCTATGACCACGCCTCCACACAGCTGCCGTCATAGCAACCCTAAAGGGGTGGAGTGCAGTGCCATGACCACGCCTCCACACAGCTGCCGTCATAGCAACCCTAAAGGGGTGGAGTCCAGTGCCATGACCACGCCTCCACACAGCTGCCGTCATAGCAACCCTAAAGGGGTGGAGTCCAGTGTCTTGACCACGCCTCCACACAGCTGTCATCTTGCAACCCATCAGGGGTAGGGAGGAGAAACATGTGTCAGCCGTAAATAACAGGCCCCTAAAATCTGGAGACGGCTCGCTTCAGTTAGCTCAGACTCCGGGTCCCCATCACCGTCAGCCGCGCTCCTAATTATGCTAATAAATGTAGCTGGAGGTAAGAATTTCATGGGTGGCGTCAGCCATTAGCTGGGATTAGGCAGATGTTGATGCACCGTATCCTTTGATGGGATTAACTCTGCTCCAGAGCACTGAGGAGTGGGCCCAATCCAGTCGCACGCTTGCCTGCTTTCCTCCCTCCATAGCGGGGCTGCCAAGAGGGTGGCCATCCCTTGGACGCTGTAGATTCTGGAGCTTGGACGTGCCTCGCCACCACTGTGTCCATCATCGTTCCCATTCAGCAGGCCTCTGACTTTTCCTTACCATCAGAAGCTAGAAACAGAAGCCTAGAATGGTTCTATCCATCAAACACAATGATCAGGCAGGCAAGAGCTGGGAAGTCATATTGGACATGATCATATAAAAAAATTGTATACATCTTCACATATGACTCTCAAACTTCTGTTATTCTAAAAATGAAGAAATTAAATGAAAAACTTTTGGACCTGGTTATTGGATCTAGTTATTCCATATCCATGTATCACACAACACAAAGTTTCACCAACAAATTATCCATATTGATAATAATGCATTTTTATTTCAATATATAAAAGCAAGACTTTTATGTGTGTATAGTATTCATAAAAATGTAAAAACAAAACTGTAAAGTACAGTACAATACAAGATGCACCCTGCATTCCGATAAAGGTTAAGGTTCTTTTCATACATGAATAAACATTACAATTTTATACCAGGAAAGTAACTCTCAGGTAACTCTCAACACAGCAGAATCTCCACACAATGCTTATGTAAACTTAACCATTTGAAACAGGCTGAGATATTCACATCAAGCATCATCTGTTGGTTTTATTTGCAGTCATTCTATAGGGTGTAATTGAGCGTGCACATGTCCCCAGGCTAGCCAACCAGCCGTGAGGAATGTGATGTCATACCCTCCCGGTCCCCTCCTGATCTGCGCGGATGTCTGTGCTTGTCCTGGGCAGGAGAGGCGTTTGTGTCTGACCCAATACACTGACTCTGGGAGAGTTTTATTTCTTTTCACATAATGTTTGCATTTAGGATCAGGTTTGCGGTAATCTGATTGTGGATCAGTGGCTAGAGACTTGTGAAGAGACTATTGTAAAGGTAGGATTGGTAGGATAGGACAGTTTACCACAAGACCTGGCCATCGCTGAGACCTGACAAAACCTGTGATACTGCAATATCTGCGGTGATGTCATCAGCGTTGGTCAGTGAGGTTATATATTAGTCTAATTGTCCCTGTGCTACTGGCCCAGGCTCATTCAACAGAACAGTCTCCACAACGTTATCCTCCACAAATCAATGGCAGACACGTCTTCCCATGTCATCCTTTCAGTCCACCTGTGGCACTGGGCACATGCATGCAGTTAACCTGAGGCGATGACACCTGGCGGTTCAGTGTTACCTGTGGAAGATCAAAGGCACCGAGCACCTGATTGCTGTGCGCTTGCTTTGCTGTCCCAGCTCATTTCACCCCAGTGAGGTCTGAGACCGTTTGTTTATGGAGCATCGTACGGCAGCACCAATGCTTAGCCTGCTGCCGTCTCCCAGCCGTGAACAAGAGCAGCAGGGATTCCTGGGTACAAGCACAGTTCATCCTCCGTTAGCGTGACAAGCGAGCCGTCCTCCCTCACGGAGAGTGCACCAAAACAAACAGAGACCGAGCAGAAGAAACACAAACACACGCCAACCCTGCCCCACCCCTTACACCCCCTCCCCTTCCACACCAGCACCCTGGTGATGAGGTACGTTTTGGGGAGGGAGAGGGCTGAGAGGGCACCCCCACCAGTGTGGCGACGGGGGGGCCTGGGAGGGGAGCGGACGGGACGGGGTTTGTTTTTTTTTTCCGAAAAGCGGAGCGGAGTGCTTCCCTCTCTCCTGGGAGACACAGCAGCAGCGCCAGGCAGTCAGACAATTAATATAGCTCATAACAATTAGCATTTAATTAAGCACCCCGCCATATGGACGGATCTGTCTTTTCCTGAGAAGAACACGCCGGTGAATTAAGACTAACACTCCGTGATGAGGGCCCAGCCAGCGCACTGAGGTGGGGAAGACTGCTGCGCCTTCTCCGGGAGCCCAGACATGGGGCCTGTGAAACCTGGGGCTGGCGGGGGCCTTGTGCTTTTAGGACGATGAAGGCCATCATTAGGCAGTGGAGTAGAGAGTGAGAGATTAGATGCTCTGTCCTGTTAGAGTCCTCAGAAATGTGATAATTGGTTGGGAAATGAGGTGGTGGAGGAGCAGGGGACATCCTACAGGGATTCCCCTTACTCTGAGCAGTGCTCTGCACCCGGAGGTCTGCAGGGTCTGTGCACCCTCTCCTCCAAGCGCCCTGTTCACACGCCTGTGCCGTCTCCATCCTGCCCAGATCTCAGAGGAGATGTGGCACACCATCGTCAGCCTCCAAAAAGGACCCTGCACTGAACACAGGAGGGCAAATCACCGCCCATAAGGGCAGCTTGTGTGGTAGTTCCACAGTGATGATGAAGGTTTCTCATGCTTCTGTCTCCAGGGGGTGAAGGATATGGATGTGCGCATGGGAAATGTAGTTTCAACCTCCAGTGGAATGTTGCTTTAGCCAGCACTGCTACCTGCATCGTCCTACGTGTACAGAGCCTTCCACAAAGGCAAGGTGAGGCTGTGTATATGGCAACACAGCTGCAAGATGGACACTGTACCTCTGAAGGGACACAGTCAGTCACAGTCAGACATGTAGTGTGAGTTCATGAGAGGGTGGATTTTGCAGACTGACAGTGGCCCCATAAGAATAAACACTGCATGCCAAACCAGCAATGATATTACACTCTGACTGGAGCCACGTGCATCCTGGCTGTGTGCAGCAGAGAGCCGGCAGGGACCTTAAAGTCGATACCCAGCATCGAACCCAGAGGAGCCGCACCAGGAGGCCTTTCATTGCCCTGATTCAAGCTCTTGTTCCTCTTGTTCCTCCCCGACTGTCACAAGCCACACCACTCCCACAAAATCTTCATAAACAAGTCGCCTTTTACCTCAGAAAATGTGGTCTCTATCAGGCCTGCTTCCCCCCCCCCCCCAGGAAGCGGATCTGGAGTTCTGATTAACGGCCACTAATAACAATATTGCCGCGTGTAAATTATTCATGAAGGAGGGTCCCTTTTGAATGCGTCCATCTCACTGGGCGGGAGGAACAGCTGCTGTTTCCCAGAGTGCACTGAGCCTCTCGAGGTGCAGCATCTGGTTGGGGGGCACGCAGGCACTGTGGGAGACACTGAGTATTTAACTTGTTTATTTTCGGATGTCGTGTCTCGAGAAGAGCGCAGCGGGAAGACCCAGAGAAGATTTACACAGACTCGCACACCAAATTTGCCATTAAGAGCTCAGCCGTTTCTGTTCTCTTCTGTCTTCTCACTGTGCTCTGCAAGTGCGTGTTGCAAAGGTTTGTTTTCCCCCCATTTACTGTAGAAAAAAATGCTTCTTTAAATTGATTAACGTCGTTAGCCCTGTTTTTTGTGAAAGAGAGCTGTTGTTTGAACAAATCCCCCCAGTCCTTTTCCTCAATGAGCTCTCTGCTCCGCTCCCAAGAATCAAGGTATGACTAATCTTAGCCTCTGAGCTACGGTTGGTAATTGGCCCACACAGCTGTTGCCTAATTTAGACATTTGGACAGGGTGCAGTGACCTGTGTCAAACACAGCCCCTGCGGGCCTTTTAAAACTTAGCAGCGACATCAATAGCCTTTAGCGCGCGCCGACAGAACAGCTTCCAGCTGTGTTCCATTTGGAGTCGTAACCGTGCCTCCTGTGGGGCGGTGAGTTCGCTGGGGGGAGACCCTGCAGCCCACCCGTCAGTTGGCCACCCGCAGACCCGCTAGTTACGACTGGCCAGTGAACTGAACACAGCTGTTTTTTTTTTTTTTTTATTTGACGGAAACGATTGGTTGAAATTCATTAGAGAGCCCTGACTTTTTTGTTGCTAATGTGTTTGTTGTCTGTGTTTTTCTTTTTTGTATAGTTTAGCACACCTGATTTTGAAATGTGATTTCAGCTCGAAGTTTGTGTTTCACGCGAGAGGAAGATGTTACTGATGTTGATTAAATAACAGCCCATGTGCTATTATAAGGCATGTCCTATATGCCCCTCAACACAAATTGAAGTTTCAAATTAGAATTTGGAAGGACAATTTTTGGACAATCCTAATGCAGTCAACAAATATGTCCCATCCTCAAGCTTAAAAAAGCCCTCTCACCACTTCTTTTTCATGTCATCCCTCCTCCACCCCATCTCCTTCTTATTTCTCTTTGTATGTAAGATGTCTATGGGAGGGGGGGCCTCTTCCCCCTTCCTCAGATTCCATGCCAAAGAACTGTACTCCTATACTCCTCATCGACAGCAACGACTCACTGTATTAAACTTCATACCTACTCAATAGCATTTACTAGGATGAAGGGTGGGATACACCCTCTGGATATTACAGCAACAGAGTGAGCTATTCTGTATCTGATGTCACCAGAAAACCCTTGAATGGAGAGATGGAGAGTCCACCTCTTAAACATCTGTGTAAGGCAAGAGCCCCCCCCAAGTAATTTTCTGTTAAGGATTCCAAAATGCAAAAAAAGATCCATCTGCAGCCAGGAGTTCCGCTGCCCGCCACTCGGCCCACAGTCCATTCTCCTGGAGAGACACGGTGCTGCATCGGGGCACCCCCAAAGCCCCCTCCCTGCTGCCCGGCCCCGGGGGCGTTTTCCAGGGCGGAGCACAGATGCGCAGGCAGCCTTCCTGTTGCCGGAGGAGGAAATGGCTGACTACCTTTTGGCTTGGAGGCGCCATTAACCAATTTGCCTTCCAGATGTCCATCAGCGTGCAAGAGCCAGCACTGCACAGCTCTCAGCTGCCCAGACGCTGGGACATGCATCTGGGCACGCAATCCCCTCTCGCTCTCTGCGTCTCACACTGTCTGTCTCTCTCTCTCTCTCACTGTTGCTGTCTGTCTCTTTCTATGTCCTCCTTTCTCGCTCAATGCGTCTCACAATGTCTGTCTCTCTCTCTCTCACTCTGTTTCTGTCTCGTTACATCTCTTCTTCTCTCGTCTCCATCTCACACTGTCTGTTTCTCTCTCTCATTCCGTTTCTGTCTGTTTTGTTCTATCTCTTCCTTTCTTGCTCTCTCTCTCCTCTCTTTCCTCTCTCCCTGTCTCCCTCTTTCTTGTCATCTGGACAGAAGGGAGAAGCCAATGACATCAGGCCATTTAACATTCATGTAGGTCATAGGTTCCAAACCCGCTTCTGTTCTGCCCTTGAGCCAGGCACTTAACCTGAACCAGACACTTGACCCAGATTGCCTCTCTGCGCACTCGTGTTCACCCAGAGCTGGAACAGCTCTCTTTTTCATGTGGCGAGAGCACACCTCCAGGCTGAGATGCAGTGTGAGAGCAGGCTGTGAGTTTCCCAAACCCAAATGGGTTCCGGTGTGTTCTCCTCAGCGGTCCCATGGGATGAGAGCTGCAGTCTCGGGAGCCCAGCAGTGTTTAATAAAGCACCGAGGAGGAAGGCAGAACCACCAGAGAGGTCCTTCTCAGATGACCCATAATGCACTTCAGCCCAGGATGGTAGGATTCTGACTCTGTACCCAGAGACTGCACAGACAACAGGGCCAATGATAAAGTTCTTCAGGAAGTTTTTCAGTTATGTGGTTTGTATTGCTGTCTCCCATATAATCCTGTGTTTACTAGAGATGTTTGCATTCCAGTGGTATCATCATAATTTTAGGTATGTTGCTTTGTTTGCTATTTCCATGAATAAAACAGATAGTATCTTTCATACCCATTTTATCTTGTTTTCTGTTTTCTAAACTAAGTACAACTGCAAGGATGGGAAATCTTATTTTAGGTGTCTCTGTTGTGGGAGGGAACCCCAAACTGGATAACAGAAGAATTTAATTTTACGTAATTCAAGAATCACAAATACTCACACTTGTTTCAGAGACAAGGGTCTGGAGAGACATAAAATGAAAAGAAGCTGAAAGTCTTTTGTGAATCTGAATGTTCTACAAATGTTTTGTGAATATTATGTGCAGCTCATGTCCTATGGTTCTTGCTCTGCTTATTGACACTGAAAAGCTTGAGGGATTTCTGGAGATCAACCGCTTCCTGGGGTCAGCTGCAGTCAGGACTTCTTTACTATCGCTTCTCTTCTGTTTGCCAGGATCTCTGTTCATCTCCATTATCTCTGAACTGCTGGAATTAATAGTCAGAAAGTCTTTTCAGAGTGTGTTTGGCTTGTTTGGGTGATGTATTTTTTTCAGTTTTTGGTGGCGGGGGTACCAGTTTAGTTGGTTAAGTATTCCCCTCTCTCTCCACTTCAGCTGATGGGTGGTAATGATGCAAAATGGCTTCCATGCATTACCCAGGTGGGGGCTACATGCTGGCGGTGGTCGACATGACTCATCTACCTTCAGCATAAAGCGTTTTCATATTACTTAAAGGTGTTACATAAACGCAATCCTTTATCATTAGGAGGGACACAAAAGAGGATCCAGCCTTCTCTCCCGCCCCAGACACTAAAGCCATAGTGTTTGCGCATTCATTCACCCCCCCCCCAGCCCAGAGCATACAGGCAAATCCACTTCAGGCAGATACTCGGCCTCAATCGGGAGCTGTGGGAGATGAAGAGTGCTGGGTGCAGCCGCCGAGGCCGTGGTGCGGGTTTAAGGGGGGGGTGAGGATTTTTTGGCGGCCCCCACGCCGTCTCGCACTCGCGCTGATTGATGATACCTGCGCCGGCGTCGGTGAGCGCCAGCGCGAACATTTGCCTCGCGGAGCCTAGTCCCAGGAACGCCTAACCTGTGCCAGCTGTTGGGGGACGGGACACCTCTGCCAACCGCGCCTGCTCTGCCCACCGGCTCATCTGTTCCCCCCCCCCCCCTCCTCCCCCGCCTCCATCTGCACCGTTTGCAGCAGAAGCCTCCCTCTCCTGCATCTGCACCTTCCGTGGAGCGCCTTTCCAACAATGTGGTCGGCGGCGGGCCCTGCCAACGGTGCCAGATGTTCGAGCTGTAGGCCCCGGGCGAAATCAATGGAGTTCTTTGCTCATTATTCGGGACCGGCAAATTGCGGGCGTGTGGGTTTTTTTTTGTTTTTGTTTTTTTATCAGCTCGTTCCCCAGCAAACGTTCTGTCAGTGCAGGGCTGCAGTGGGTGTGTGTTTGTGTGTGTGTGTGTGTGTGTGTGTGTGTGTGTGTGTGTGTGTGTGTGGAAATGGTTGGGGGGAATGGGGGGTTGGGGGGGAGTCAGCTGGGTCTTTCACTTGCCTCAGCTGACAGTGAAATACTAGCTTTCTTACAGTGGTGATTGGGAAGCACTTGTAAAAAGGGGTGTGTGCGTGTGTGTGTGTTTGTGTGTGTGTGTGCCTGTCTGTTGTGGCGGGTGGGGGGGTTCAAGATTGAGGCTCTCATTGAGGAGGGAGACCCACTGGATGGTCCAAGATCATCTATAGAGAAATACCGCGTGGACATGAGAGATTTTTGCACCTCACTCAGATAAAACACATTCACCAACAGCCCCTATGTTCACATGATCATGCAGGCTCATTGGATTGGACCCTCCCCTTACTGTCATCATCAGCTCAGACCAAGGTACCACTTCACTGAGGTGAAGCACATCACCTATAACCAATGTTCACATGATCATGTCTCAAGGTACGGCAGGCAGGATTAGCCCGATCATACGCATGGCAATACAGGCGGGCATATATGGGTTTGTTCTGCCACAGCGCCCAAGCTGGCATCTGCCAGGGCTGCCCAGCGCGGGGGCCATGTGGCGGGCGACACGCAGCTAAGAGGATCCGCCCAGATGGTGTGAAAAGCACACAGCCCCCAAAACCCCCAACCCCCCCCAACAGCAATGTTCACTAGCCAACACCACTGACACAAACAACAACTGGCCACAATGTAAGTACTTACCAAATTTAGCACTTACAGTGCATCACGGATGAGGTGATCAAATCATCCTATCTAATCTCTGTCACATGGAGGTTGTCAAGCGAAATTATTTTCTGTTCATTGGGTACTAAGGGGCATACTCACACATGTTTTGCGCACACAAGCAAACTAAATTATATCATCAAATGATCCTAAATGATCATTTTTAGGCACACACAGTGCGATGACAAACATTTAAATAATCTGTCTGAGTAAAGGACACCTGCAAATTTTTATGCCATCAAGGAGCATCAGTCAGATGTTATTACTTACGTGTATATGGACAGGAGATAGTGGGACAGAGAGATCAAAAAAGCTGGCACAATCCTTATAAACACATCAACGTGGATGGCATTGTGTAATAGTCTTTCAGCTATCATAAAAAGAATTACAGTCAGATCCCGCAAGGATTAGGGCAAAATAAATGTGAGAAATAATTATGATTGTACATTGGCACACAACAGGGGTGCATCAGCAAACATTTTTTTGCCATGCCATGAACTTGTAATGGTTTTTAGCTCAAAAATACGAGGCTCACCAAGAGGGTAATGGACCATGTTTTTGCTTGGCTAAAAGTAATCAATGAACATCATAATATCGTCTAATTTACATGAACAAGAATAAACATCAAGATAAATGGCATTTAACATAAAATACTATTAAATTCTTATATATATATATATATATGTATACGTGCATATATTTCAATAAGGGATTTTACTCTGGGAAACCATCCAAAGCTCTAAAAAGAGATATTAATAAATTGTTTTCCTGTTATTTGCACTGTAAAGATTAATACCGTGTAATGTATTTGGATCAATAGCAACCAATGCAGCATCATTTACAATGTTGACCCATTAAATACCCAAGAGCTTTTAAGACTCTTTTAAGGAACTTTAGATTTTTCTCACAGTTCCGGCTTTCAGATCCGATTCAGCAGCACGTGGAGCACAGATTTGGTCCTGCCATGAGGCCAGCCTCACAGCTGTGCCGGGTACAGCTTTGACCTTTGACCCCGAATCTCCAGTTTCCCGGAAGAATTTAAGCTCTACTTGATTTTCAGGAAGGACCCTGGGTTGCCTTTAATGTCTTGTGCTGGCAAAGCTAAGTCGCATGGTCAGGATTCCCTAGAAAAGAATATTCAGAAATGTCTGTGCATGATCATTTCAGCTGCTGAGTTCATCGTGTTCAGGGTATTGCATATAGTTTTAAAGATCTTGGAAAATAACCAGTGAGGTGATTTGAGGTATTTGCTATCCTATCATGATCATCGTATTTTGACGCTCACACCATAATTTCAGTTTGTTCACAGAATAACCACATCACACTGTTTTCTGATTATTGTTTTCATCAGCTGAGACCAAGCTCACTCCTCACACAGTTAAAACACAATCCCCAGTAGCCACTCCGCTACTGCTGCAATGAGAAATGATAAGTACCTTCATGGTACCTGATGTTCTAAAAACTCTTTCAAGGCCAAAAAACAACATTTTGACCAGACAAAGAGCTACGCAGTCAACATTTTGTTTTTTTGTTCATGAAACTGTTTTGGAAGCATCAGGCAGTATGTGGGTACTTGTCCTCTTACTCCACAGTGTGTAAGTCTCCCCTGCCTGTGTGTTTATCGTAAGTCTCCCCTGCCTGTGTGTTTATACTGTACCACTGCCTTGTAGCCTGGTGTTCATCATCCACTAATTTTTGCACTGGCACAGTAACACAACATTGTGTATTCACTTTTACAGTAACCTAACATTGTCTGAGAGTCTGCAGTGCTTCTGCAGCAACGAAACATTGTTTGACAGTCACAGGTCAGCACCTCTGTGCCCAGGGGCAGTGGGTTTTGGATTTGGCCTTCTCTCCCCTGGCCTGCTCCGTCCAGGTGTACCTCAGGTGCGAAGCGCGGTGGTGCGTACGGGGATGAGAGCCCAGCGCACTCTGGCTACACCTGTGGCACAGGGCGCTGACCCTGCTCATCTGGAGGGGATCCGTGCCAACGCCAGGGACAGAGCTGCAGGTCGGCTGATCAGCTGCCCCATGTGAAAGGAACACCTTCGTGCCCCTCTGCTATTGTACGGACACCTACTGTCCCTTCCACACAAAAGGAGAGGAGAAACTGATTTTTGCAAACCAGTTTTACTATTGCACTCAACATGAGCATCCTCTCTAACCAGGACTTGATTCTGCATTTAGAGAAAAACATGCTTCACTTTCAGTGACATAGCACATTGGCCTATAAAAAGGCAATAATTCTGGCTACATGGGATTGATTTACCTCACTGTTCAAATGATCAACTAGGTCTACCTAATATGCAAGTCTGTGGGGCTCTTCTTTTGGTACCCTGGTGTATTAGCCAGCGAGCCAGATTCTACTGTTGTGTACATGCGACATGGCTAGTGCTACTGTCAGCCTGAAGTGTAGCAAGCTCATAGCATGAGATCATTCATAATGTTTTCCCACTATATTTCTCAGAAAGGAAGTGAATGTAATAGTTTTTCTCCTGTTACTCAGCTCTTTATTTATTTATTCCAGTAAAAAGAGCAACAGGGGGGAGCACAGTCATGTTTACAATAAGTGTTTTATGACATTATGTTGATTGCGCAGTTCATTTCCATTCTGTGCACACACATACCACACATCTGTGTGGGAGGGGCCAATTATAGATATTTTGCAGCTGTCCAGCTGTCTGCCGTTGTCTGTCATTTGACCCCCAGGCTTCCAGGTTCATAAATGATCACAGGAATATCATCACATCTCTGCAGGAGAGAGAAAACGCTTCCCTGCGGGACCCAGCAGAAATAATCATTAGAGGGACAAAGCAAACAACGAGAAAGAACACCTGGAGGGGAGGGGGTGGGGGTGGGGGGGGTTATTCCAGTTGTTGAAAATCAAACACAATCTGGGAGTCCAGATGTGTGCACCGCAGTCCCCGTGCTCTGGTGAAAGACATGCCCCTTGGGAAACAAATGTATGGGAGAGGGGCCTTGCACGGCGACTGGGGGGTGTCAGCAGCACCCCAGCTGTGCAGTGAGGGGTTTTTTGGGGGGGTGTCTTAAACAACTTCTCCCACATCAGCAGGGAAACTTGCCCACTCTCTGGTGGGTGAGCCAGGCCCATAGGGAGGAAGTGTGTGGTTCAGGACTTCCTCTTGATGTGTTAGCTCTGGAGCGCCCACCTGTGGCTCTCCCAAATTATTTTTTTTTCATTCATTTATTTTGTTTTCCTCTGTAAGAAAGTGAGTTCAGATGAAAGGACCAGAAGAGCACAAGTGTTTGTGCTGCGTGCTGAAGTTTTTAACTTTTGAATTTCTGAAAAGGAGTGGTGCTTGACCCTATTGTGACCTCAATGTATGTCTCACATTCCTGGAATGAAGTTCTGAAATGCACCTGGAGAGCCAATCAGAGGGAGAGAATGATTTGACAGCCAATGTAAGGCAGAGACACAGCTGGGAAACCAATCAGAGGCAGAGACACAGCTGGAGAACCAATCAGAGGCAGAGACACTGCTGGAGAACCAATAAGAGGTACAGCTGAGTTGATTCTAGAAGCCGTGGTTACATGGGTGTGGCACCATGAGCTTGACTGGCGCATGGGGCTTTGTCCCCTCCGTTTGTCAAGGGCAGGTAACTGGACCACATCACCTGCTGAGGCCACCTTATACAGAGCAGCACCTCTGAAACTCAACAGCAACACTGAGGAGCAAGACAATTAGGACAGTCATTTAAAGCATTGGGGATTGTGAAGAAACACAACTGGTGAGATGAACATTCAAGATGCCTTCATTCTCCCTCAGAGTGAAAGGGATCCTGAAATGGCTGGTTGGAACGGATGTCAAAGTGTGCACTCTGGATCAGATGTCCTGCCGGATGGTCCCATGGCTAACTGGTCCATCTTACATTCCTGCTGCATCTCTGTTCCGCAGGCTGTGGAACAGCCAGTCTGGAACACGATTATGTTCATGGCCTCAACAGTTAGACGTGAGGAACATAAATCTCCTCATGTGTCAGATGATATTGATTTAAACACAAAAAGCCATCAACAGATGTCAATATAATTCTTTTTAAAAAGCTTTGTGGAAAAAAAACCCCTGCACTGTTGCAATCCAGCCCACGAGTAAAAGATCCATCCATCCGTCCGTCCATCAGAGTGGGAGGATGCAGGGGAAAGCAGAGCAGTGGTAAGTGAACTCTGGCCACCTCAGGATGGGTAAGCGTGGAGAACGTGAACGCGGGGCGGGGAGAGGGGGCTGCAGCTGCAGCCATGACCTGTGCGGTGCAGATTGGGCTGGCCTCAGGGACGGCATCGGGGAGAGGGGGTCCAGATTGAGAGGCCTGGGACAGTAAACAGTCACTGCCGCCGAGACCTGAACCTTCTGCTTCATCTGCTCTGGCCAGAAGTGTCCCTGCCCCCCCCCATCTCACACACACACACACACACACACACACACACACACACACACACACACACACACACACACACACACCCTCCCTCACCTATATTCCTGCTGTACCTGGAACATAGCTAACTGGATAACTGGCTCCAACAAATTTCAAGCGCTTCTGTAGAAGTTAGCTAGCATGCCAACTGTTAACAAACTGTTGACAAATCAACCACACAGACAGACAAACACACACACACACAGTTCCGAGGTGTTCACACACCCTATTGAACAATACTCAAAGTGTTAGCCTACCTTTAAATCAGCAGTGCAAAGCTCTAATTCAGTTGGTGAGGGAATCTATGCGTTCACCAGTAATAAATTCACAGAAGAAAAAGTCATATGCCAATGAATGCCTGTGCCAATGAATTCGCCCACATTCAGAGCCACCAGCCAAGGATATTGTTAGCAACCAGTGAAATCTGCATTCCAGTGAAATTTGCATTTCAGGGAAATCAGTATGCCAGTTTTGGCTTTAAATTAGACCTCAAAGGAAATGTGAACGAGAAGGCCAAAATGATTCCGCACACTGCAAAGAGTTTTTCACAGAGGGGTGCATGATGTGCGGGTGTGTGTGCATTTTATCTGGTGTTTCCCAAAATTTAAATCCATGCTCATAATATTTCACAGCAATTCTAATAGCAATTAGTATGGAACAAAATCAAACCATCAAATAACTATATTTCTAATATATGCTCAGTTTTGGAGCTCATGTGTTCACAGCTCTTTCCCAAAGAAAAGAAACTTCTGAATCATAATTTTGTGTGAGAGCTTTACATGCTTGTCTTTATGTGAACCCCTTCTGCCTTAGAGGAAGACATTAGTATGTAATGTAGTGACAATGATCTAATGTAATTAGTATTCATGTGAAACGAAAAATGTTACACATTTTGCAATATAAGAGTACATCATAACACACACACATGCACGCACGCACGCACACACACACACACTCCAACCCCAGCTGTCTAAAACGAATCTGAAGCTCAGTAATCCCAGCGCATGACGGAGGTGCTCCATGCTGGCCTGACGCCCCCTCTTAGCACTTTGTTCCGATTAAACTTGATCCCCTCCCCCCCCCTCTCCCCCAACCCCCCTCCCCAGGTGGGCAGGCAGCCTGCCATCTGAACCCCGGAACATTCCACGGCTCCGCCGGAGCTCAGGCGGGACGGGCAGGCCAGCAAGGGGGCCAGGGGAGGCGCCAGGCCGGGCCGGGGCCTTTAATGTGTGTCCAGGGGAAGGCCCGGGTGGCCCTGGACGGGCGAGAGGGGACCCCGCGCTGATGAGGGCAGCTGCGGACAGACACGGCGCGGGAGAGGGAGGAGAGTGCAGCTGCAGCCCCAGCCAAAGGTGTGCAGGACGGCTTTTCAGAGAGAGCGCGCTGGGGGGGGGGGTGGGGGTTGGGGTAGGCAGAAGTGTCCGTTCTGGTTCACCTAACTGCCACACATGGCCCCAGGGTAATGGTAGAGAAGTAGAAAACAACATGAGTCCAGTAAACAACAAGTCCAGTAAATCCATATGTTGGGGAAATATATTTGGGAACTGGGAAAATGTTCAAAATAAGAAACTCTGGAAAAAGTGTTTTTCTTTTGAGCCTGTTTTCTCCATGTCTGCATGAAACATGTTGAATGGTCTGTTTTGTAATTGTGCGTTTGTTGTTAATATCTGAGTCAATATTTCAGCATATATGTGCATGTGTGTCAGTTTGACTGTATGAGTTTGTATGTATGCATATAGAATGCTTGTGTGTGTGTGTATGCCTCTTTCTGTGTTTCTGTCAGTGTGTGTGTATGCGTGTGTGTCTTTCTCTGTGATTTTATGTGTGCTTATATCTCTCTGTATTTGTGTGTGCGTGTATGTTTCTCCCTTTGTTTCTGTGTGTGTGTGTGTTTATGGCTCTCTCTGTGTTTCTGTGTGTGTG
This sequence comes from Megalops atlanticus, assembly GCA_019176425.1. Lineage (NCBI taxonomy): Eukaryota > Metazoa > Chordata > Actinopteri > Elopiformes > Megalopidae > Megalops > Megalops atlanticus. Next base: position 27,251,411 of record CM032890.1, read on the forward strand.
TGTTTGTGTGTGAGTATGTGTGTTTCTGAATCTCTCTGTGTTTCTGTGTGTGTTTGTGTATTTATGGGTCTCTCTGCGTTTCTGTGTGTGTGTATGTGTGTTTCTGTATCTCTCTGTGTTTTTGTGTGTGTGTGTGTTTATGCATCTCTATGTTTGTGTGTGTGCATGTGTATGTGTGTTTCTGTATCTCTCTGTGTTTGTGTGTGTGTGTGTGTATGTGTGTTTATGTATCTCTCTGTTTGTGTATGTGTTTGTGTTTGTGTGTGTATGTGTATGTATGTTTCTGTATCTCTCTGTGTTTGTGTGTGTGTGTGTGTGTGTGTGTGTGTGTGTGTATGTGTGTTTCTGTATCTCTGTGTGTGTGTGTGTGTGTGTGTGTATGTGTGTTTCTGTATCTCTGTGTTTGTGTGTGTGTGTGTGTGTGTGTGTGTGTGTGTGCTGCCATATGGACAGGGGAGCTGTGCCTGACCCCTGGCCTCGCCTCTCCACCTGGACCGACCTGGCTTCCAGGGGACCACAGGACCACAGGAGCCCTGCCCTTACGCCAGCTGACTGCTGCTGTCCCTTATCCAGTTCAGCACACACGGGTCCCAGGTGACCCAGTCAGTGACAGCGCTCGCTCTGAACGCAGGCTGAGCCCAACAGCCTGAGAGTTTGCAAGTTTGAGTCCGGACTGTGTCATCAGCAGACAATGAGCAGGAGCCCGCAGCAGTGGAATACGATTGGCTGTGTTCTGCCAGGGCAGAGTGGGTCACATCGGCTGGAGTCCCCTTGTTGCGCTGCTCAGTAGCGCCCTCATATGGTGTCCGCGGGAGTTGCGCCAATCCTCCAATTGGCATTTGCCCTGCTGCAATGCGCTGTGGGACCCTCAGTGTGGAAAGCAGCCATCAGCTGCAGGTGTATCAGATGGCTGTGCATTGGTGATCCTGAGCAAGTGCTGAGGATGTTTCAGCAATTCAAACTTAAAGATCAACTGCCAATTCCAAAGCCTGGGCAAAAAATGAGGGAAGACAACACACACTAAAATATGTACAATGCCACAGCAACACACATTAAGCAGATACAAAGCCACTGCTACACACAGCTCAGCAGACACAAAGTAAAAAAAAACACTGTGTATTTACACCAAAGACTTTTCGAATGCTTCACAAAAATGACGTTTCACAGAACTTTTTTGAGTGGAGAACGTGGCCACTCTGAAGGGTCAACCACTCCCTGACATCTGCTGTCTTAATTTTCCTCCTGGAAGCAGCAGGGCCTCTCATTGTTCACCATTAATGATAAAAAGCACACAGGAATAATTTCCTCCAGTCATACATTTATGTTTCATGTCGAGTATTTATTTTCTATTTACAAGGTATTCCACATATTCCTTGCATTTAGAGGCATCATTCCACATTCTTTTTATGTAAATATACATAAGAACATAACACCATTTACATAACCACACACTGGTAAAAAAAATAAACTTTTGGTTCAAAACCTGTAATTGTTCATGCTTTCATATTATTATGAATCCACTGAAAAACAGGTAAAATGGATGAAAGGAGACACAAGGAATAAACCTAAACTTTGGGGCAAACAAAAAAAAAAACCTCTGTAAAAGTTTCTACATAATTCAATCCAGTTCCAGTCTACTGGCATGAAATCCAAAGCTGGGACAATGGTCATGTCCTGAAGAGGTAAATAAGCCAACAAATTGATTTGTTTAACTAGTGTACATGTAAATGGAAGTAGACAGAGAAAATGGCTCCTAATGTGTGATGGAGTGGCCAGGACCTGCATTACTGTAATATGATCTAATGCTAACCAGACCACACCGCTGAGAGAATTTACATTGTTCATCTTCACTTTGCTTCACTGACATAATAAATAGATGCTAATTTTTGCCAAAGCATAATCATGTCAAGCAGAATAAGTAACAGTAATAAAATGCAAAACAAGAATACAAAAATGACAATTTTTCAGTTGTAATCACAATTACAATTTTCCAATTCATAATGATCAACTGAAATATGGAGTAAAAATATATAAAATAAAGTTGAAGTCTAATGAATTACAGCCATGTAAAATAATATATTAATATATTTTGAATATAAATTAATTTTATATTAATATAAAAAATGATTAAGAGGACAGTACAATTTTATTTTATCTTTTTTAGCACCTTATTCGTAGTTCCAGTCATTTACAAAATATTTACAGTATAATACCAAAACACAAACACACAAATTGCTGTTTGATAACCATAAACTGTAATTGATGATCCATCAAATTTCAATAGGCGAAACCTCCAAGGATTGGCAAAGTCCAATCCCCACTCACCCCAGCAGTGAACCAGAAAGGGAGTGATACCAAGTGATTCTGGAGTGAGATTTTACTGTAAGGAAGCAGACCGCAGGCAAGGAGGGCAGCGGGAAGGGAATTACCCTTAGCGTTTTTACCCTGTCATTTTTACCTTACAACCTTGTCTACCTTACATAATACAAATGTTCTGATGCTGAGCAACACAAAATATGCGATTGCTTAGACCTCAGTGACATTACAGTGGAAAAACACCCTCCTCCTGTATATTCACTGCTATGCCCTAACTGGGCGTGAGCCTCCCATTAAAATTCTCCTGCTCCGGGTGCTGCGTTTCTCCGCGCATTCAGAAAGGGGTTTCTACCTCTGCATGCAATCCCTCCTCCCGCCACACAAGAATCTGGCGCACTCCTCCACAGCGCCACGATCACACCGGCATTCGCGAACAGAAATCAGGAACGATCCTACGCACAGAGACACGCATGTACGCACGTACACACACACACACACAAATAAGTACATAAGTCAATGAACAGTACAATGTAAAACTATGTAAAACTATGTCTGTATAGCATATTTATAATAGGTGTATACTCGTGATTTTTAAGTAGCATTATACAGAATGTTTGTAGAATTCTGTACACATTTTCAATGCATGCATATGAACATGATCAGTAATATTTAAAAGGCGTAAATAATCCAAATTTCAAATAATTCATGTTCTTTAAACCAGCCTGAGATTTGTGACTGACATTGGTATATGGGGTCTATGCTTAACATTGCTTCCCATGCTTTGTATATTGGTGCATTATTAATTAATTGTTATTATTATAAATTAAACGTCAGTTAATACAGTGGAATAATATTAATAACAAGGAATAATATCGAAGTGCTTTTATAAAATCCATTTCTAATGTTCTATTTTGTGCAATATTTTGCTGAAAACTAAGACAAATGTCACATTGTGTAGAAGTGAAATTACGTAGACTTCGCTAAAATGCCAAAACAGGCATCACACGTCTTTATTCGCTATTCTTAAAACGGTACCTTCCATCGCCTGTGCAGAATCAAGCTAAACAGACCGCAAACAGTGCTTTATTGCTGACTTTGTCAAAGATGTACAGTTGTTGTTATTCAGGAAATACATAACATTTCAGAGATGCAGAAGTGTAACCAGTGGCTTAAGTGTTTATTTTTCTCTGCTTAACACTGAGCTGCATGCATCTGAGGGACTTCCTCATTCAGTGCAGAAGCAAGCAGATCTGATTCCACACACAAAAAACAGTTACTAGCAACAGGGGACACACACACAGATCTGCATGACATACAGCAATGAATAACTTAGCTTGTTTTTAATGCTGTGTTCCTTCACAATGATACCACATGATGAACTCTGTGTTTAAACCTATGAAAAGTGAGAGAACATTGAGGCAAATATACTTGTTTGATTTCTCCCTGTTCTGTTTTTTGGGGTAACTAGACATCAAAGCAAGATTTCCATCATAGGGCACAGACACTGCTGATTTTCAACACTGCGGGCCTGATTCACAAACAACAACTTGGTTTTATAATCTTTATTGAATCAATTGCAGTACTTTTCCTGCATTGGACAAATGTGCACTGAAAAAGCAGAACTGCATTCCTTTCACCAAATAAATAAGCACTGGTTAGACACTGGCTCATTCTTTCACTTTATATTATAATGGATAATACACATTATGCTACAATTGCATGTGGCATACAAAAATTCTTTTAAGAGAATGTTTTTGTGGTACCATTGCACTGTTTATTTGCTTTGAATGATGCCATCTGAGTGGGCTAATCTCCTCACTCTTTCTGGGTAGATTTAGTTCTACTGTGTTGGAAAAAAATCAGAAATGCCATGGAAGACCACTGGACCAACAAAAAGCAGAAAAATTACTGCTTATCTCAGTTATATGATATTCATTTTAGTCGTAATATTGTTAATCATTATATTGTAGGTGATTTGCATGAGATGCCTGTGCATGAGATACCTGCTAGCTTCGATGTGGGTTTGTGTCTGTGTACAGTATCTACATACAATAAAACATTTTAAGCATAGTCTTTGGTATTATTACAAACATATTTCATAAAAGTTACATATTCATATAGACACTGGTTCAATTGAAATAATTCACATTGTGATTGACTCTACGTGGAATAAATCAATAGCTGTATTTGGAAAATTATCACTTTTAAATCAGCCACTGACGTCACAGAACGCCAGGGACAGCCCTGATGAAGTCTCTCAGATGGTTCCCATGCTGGGCGCAGGGGAACAGCTCCTGCATATTCGCAGTACATCATCAGACCCAGCACACCAGCCAGATCACTCCCCTCTGCAGCCACGGGGCACTTGGCCTTCCCCCTGCGCGGCCACGCATCCTGGCTGCACCCTCTGTCCGTTCTGGCCCCGGTACAGGGGAACAAGCTTCTCATACCAGCCTGAACAGCGGAGTCACTGGCTAACTGCCATTACTGACGACCCACTTTCTCAGACTGCACCTTGACTCTCCTGACCTATCATAACACAGATCTCCCCTTTACTTGTGTAGTCTTTGTGTTATTGCAGAGTATGCTGTATTGCAGTCATGAAATTATTGAACATTACATTAAATTACCAGCATTTAGCAGACATTTTTATCCAGAGTGACTTACACAGGTAATCATTTTTACATGGTATCCATTTATACAGCTGGATATTTACTGAGGCAATTCTGGGCTGACTACCTTGCCCAAGGGTTCCCAGCAGGGAATCGAACCAGTAACCTTTCGGTGAGCCCTGCTCTTTACCACTACTACACTGCTGCCCTGTTGTAGTACTTAAGAATTTACATTAGCACAATTCATCACAGTACTGTGGGATGGACTAGTGCGCATCTGGATGTGGTCGGTTGTGTTCTGTGTGTACCATTATTGCTTCTATAATGTTGCACTTTTCTTCTATAGGCCACTCTGGATAACAGCATTGGATAAATGATGGGATGTAAATATAAATGGATGTCAACAGGTACCACTATTAGTGACACACTTTGGACAGCCTCCTGTATAATGACATCTTCAACACTAAGTTTTTGTTTTTTTTACAGAATGATTTATCTTTATTAAGTCTAAAACAAAGGCACAGCTCAGAGATGCATGTAGTCTGTTCAACTCAATGCATAAAAGCCATGATGAAGGAGGTTAAAACAGGACTAAGATGGATGAAGCATTCCTAAGATTAAAGGAAAATCCCACTCAAGTCTGAGCACCAGGGTAAAATTCAGATGTCTCTATCACTTATTAAGATGCTGTCAAAAAAAAATCACTGCAAATTGGGATTTGTTACGCAATGTAAGCCCCTCATTCTTCAGCTTGGCAATGAGATGGACACCTGGTTCCTCAGCAGGATTCAGGTGAAATCAGGCCAGGTAAGAGGGGTGGGGGTTGGGGGGTGGCACAGGAGGTTTAGGGGTGGGTTGGCTTTGAGTTCACGATGAAATCCTCCAATGAACAGGGTTGAAGTGGGAGGGGCCAGGAGAGTGGTGTGGGAAATCCCCTTTGCAGCTGAATCTCCTCAGGTTCTGATGTTGGTCAAGGAAAAACCAATGATGTGCAACTGCATGCCAGCAAAGAGCAAAAGCCTTATTGACTAGGTGGGGATAGTGATCTCAACGCATGATTTTTCTTTATCATTAACAATGCAATAAGTTAAAAAAAGACTTGAGATTACACATGCATAGTGTGAAATCAGCTGGTTCATGCTGACATTTCATTTGAGCATATTTTGAGAATTTATAAATTTCAGCCAAAACATGTGGTTTTACCTTGTAGTATGTAGTGAAATTCCTTTGCACTCGTCCATGTCTCTCCTCAATACTGTTTGAATTATGAGGAAAGCTGAAAACTGATGCAGGAAAACTAATGCAGAGACCATATCACGTGACCCATCTACGCACAGGCATGTTGGACGACATTTCCCATAGTCCTCCACAATGCCGCAAGATTTAATGAAGGTTTAGCGCGCGGTCTGGCATTTATTCTCCTTTGGCAAATGGGGAAGGAATAATAATCTTTATCCTAACAGAAACAGGCGCATCCTGTGTTTTACGTTTAAAGCCTCTTTAGAGATTGTTTGGTGCCACACTGACTTGTACTCTTCCTTTTTATGCATAGTAGTTATACATTATCATTATGATGTGGTATTCAATTAATCATTTTAATCAATTTTCGGTACAACATGAAATTGCGAAAAAAAATCCAGTATTGGCCAAATAAAGACTGCCGCTGTACCAATTCAGGGTAGAAGCATCAAACCCTATTCAGAAATGAGAAGCTTTCGCCTCGGCGCACCGAGGGATGCTGGTACCTGGTTATGTAAGAGGCATTATGGCACTCAGAACACTCTGTGCTGTAGAGGATATTTCAGATCCTCTGACGTCGCACTTCCATGCGTAATGCTACAAAACATAGTATTTCCCCCCAGTTATACTGATTTAATTTGTCTCTGTCATTTCATCACTATCTGGCGTGAGTCTGCTTCAGCATCATCCCGGACAATATCTAAGAGAAGCGCCGCAGTCCAATTACACCTCCCTTTCTCCGCTAAACCCACCCGTGCGCCCGACTCTCGCGAGTGTTGTCTCAACGGGGAGAGAAACGGGGAGGAGGAGGAGAGCGGAGAGAGAGACGCTGTAGACAGGGAGAGACAGACGGAGGGACCGACCGAGCCTGGCGAGCGATAGACAGAGACAGAGAGAGAGGGAGAGAGAGAGAGGGAAGCCGTCCGAGAAGTGGCTGGCCGTGACGTCACGAGCTTTCCTGAAAGTCAACAACAAGCCGTAGCGGCAGAAGCGCAAGCGGCGGTGCCAGGGGGGCTCGGAGGAGCAGCGGCCGCGTATCTTTTTGATGATCGTTGCCATTAGTGCAAGTCCTCGTCACTTGAAGCAATAGGAGCGTCGACGCGGTCCTTCTCCTTTATTTATTTTTGCCTCAATTTGCCGGGCTCTTCTTATTCATTTATTCTCGCGCAGAGAAGGCGCGAGCGCACAGGGAGGCTGCCGAGGCGCGAGGGGGGGGAGAGCCCATTGGTCTCCCCATCACTGCCCGCGTGCAGGTAATAAATAATAATGCATAGCGATTATAATAATATTTTGCGTATGGCGTGCGAGGCTGCTTGTGTTGCAGCGACGGGCTTGCTGTGTTTGTGCGGAGTCTGCGGGAATACGCGCCCGGCGGCGGCCGGCACGCTTTCGCCGCTGTGGCTCCGGCGTTTGTAGCTAAGCTACGCCACTGTAGGATGGGAAAAGGCTAAGCGCAGTTGCTAGCAAAGTAGATGCTGCGGGCGAGGAGGCTGGAAACAGGAGCAGGAGGGAAAGAGGAGGTGGAGTTTTCTGGCTCCGGCCTAGTGCGGGTCTGCTAGAGTTGCCCTTTTGCTCCGTCTAATTCAAACGCACCGGATTAAAATAAATGGAAATTGCGTAAAAGAGAGAACGTCTGGCATTGCTCCCGAATGCGTTCACTCTGACAACACAATTCACAGAGGTCGTAACAAATGTAAGGGTTGCTAATACGGCTTGCTAGCTGTCTGGCTAGCTAAGGACTAGGTAACGTTAGCTTCTGGCGGCATGCCTTTTTTTGTCATTAGCTAGCTGGTTCGTTCATGAAAGATGATGCAGTGCAATTTACAGGGCCGACAATATTGCGATATCATTTCCCTCACGGGCTAGGCTGCACTGTTTAGGACATTAGCATGTATATTTCTCATGAGAGGCCGTTTCCGCTTGTTTTTGTTTTATATAACAGACAATGACACCCCACCCCTTGAAACAAAAGGCCTTGTTTGTTTGGCTCGCTATTTTGTAACAAAAGCTAATGAAACATTGTCTTCTCCATCGCGTATTATGTCTCAGACATAAACATTTATGGGTGATCACGGGTGGCAGTAGTCAAACCAGCATACGACGCTTCTATTGCTTGCCACTGTCAGCCATTATTGTTATGCTTTTTCTTGTTTATGTAGCTGGCAAGGCTTGCACAGTAGCCGGCACATCTTCTCGGGACTGGGATGCAGTGTTCAGTGGGGATGCAAATACAACGTTGTTCAAAAAGCCTAGGCCCTCCACTCCGAGCTCAGACGTCATGGCGACTGGATTTTTATATAATGTTGGTGATGGTGTATTTATGAAAGCAGGAATTCTCTAGAGTGGTACGTTTTGTTATTTCTGAAGGAACACGAGGATCTCTGATGCATATTAACGCACGTCCTATGCTGGGACTGATCTAGCAATCCGACGTTGCCTAGTATTTTTGTGTGCGACATAGAATTGTGCGACATAAGTGTCATGTCTGGATTGTATTTAAAGGCTATTTCTGTGGCACAGACCTGTAAGATTGGAAAGGGAGGTGTGTGCTGTAGGCTTCAGTAATATCAAACAAACAAATATTGTAACCATTTGGTTTTTGTGTGGCTGATGCAGTCTGAAATTCAGGTCTGAAGTAAAAGGGATGCCAGCCAAGTGCCGCCCTAAAACATCAGCTTTAGGTCATGGAGGGCATCAGCCCGGTTACCATAGTGTCGCCATACAGCATGGAAAAGAAGATGCTCTCCAGCAATCACAATCATTTATGAACCTATTTTTTTTTTGCAGTGCCCCATGATCTCCTAAAACAACCCTTGTATTCTTAATCCTGGCAGTAGTAAATAGTACAGTGTTCATGTATGAGATACAGTGATCTCAGGTCTCCTGGTTTGGTCAGTTTTTCTGACCATTTGAAGTCAGTATTGAGAGACTGTCTGTGGCCATAACTATATACTGTCTTAGAAAGACGTGTATGTTACCCACTGAAATTGAGGCTGGACCCTCTGCATCCTATATAGATTGAGACATAGCCTTATGAATGTGTTGTCTGTCTCATCATACCTCATTACTGTATTCAGTCCTTGGTGTTCATTTTTGTTGCATGGTCCTGGGAACTTGGATCTATTCATGCTGGTGGAAGTGATCTGTACAGACCTTTGCAAATAGACCATGGCAGATTACTATTCGTTGTATGAGACTGCATATTCTAGTAAAGGGTAGACCAACTGGTCTGATTCTCAGGATGGAAAACCACAAGAGAAGCAATCAGTTAAAACACTTTCTTATGCACTTCTTAGAATTTCTGGGAAAAAAGCTTGAGAATTCTTTGTGAAAGGTGGCAGAACAGAGTGGTTAGCTGATTAATGGCCATTGACTGCTTCTCCATGCCATCTGTGTGTTTCATTTGGTTTGGGATACTGTCAGGTGGAACAGCTGAATGAGACCTGTGTATCACCTGCCGAGCATGCTGGTGTTGCTGTAAACAGAGCTGAACCCAGAAATGATCTCTAAACTAAGGAGGAACACTGTCTTGCAGGACTTTCTGTTTTAAAACCTTTTGGAAAGACTGGTAAAGCTAATGGGGAATAGGTTAGAAATGTATTATCTGTAAGGCACCAAGTGTTATTTGGAATTAGAGTAGGTCAGTTGGCACTTCTAGTAAAAAATGCACATGGTTTTTCAATATTTTGTTGTTGCATTTCTGCAAAGCAAAGATTTACATGATGAAGTAACCAATTACCACCATGAACAAATATTAGCACAGCCAACTGCAGTTGTAATATCCTTGGATTTGTATGAGGGAGGTCAGTTTGGCTCTGAGGAATACCTTTCCCTGAGAAGCAGGGCAGACCGAAGTTTCGGTGGATGAGTCTCCAGCTCAGACTGCTTCCTCTAAGCTCAGACTCATGAATGAAACCTCGTCTGGCAACATCCATTCAGAAAGTTGTGTTTCCTCTATTCTGGTTTCAGCTGAAGCCACTTCACTCTTTCGCTTGCTTTGTCTGAGGTTTAGCCAATGAACAGTGAGAAGGGGGGAAAAAAAGCATCCCTGATTGTATCTTTCGCTTTTCTCACCCTGTCTTCATCAGCCAGTTGATCTTTATTGGTACAGCAGTTATGCAAGTTCTGCTAGGGCACAGGTGAAATACTTGCACCATTAAGTCTTTGGTGTTACTAATGACCAGAGGTTTGTCTACATGTAGATCCTGGTGAGAGTGCTTAGCCACACACACAATGTGGGACTCCTTGCCATGAAGGCTTGTTCTCGGCAGCATTGTAATCAGAGCCGATACTTTACTGCACAGTGTGTAGCAGGGTGTGCAGTTGCGTTGCGTTGTGTTGAACGCCAGCTAGTTTCGTGCTGAAAGATGTTCGATAAGAAGCCCTCCGTCTGGAGGTTGCTGGCCAGGCAGCACGCTGTAAGTGCTTCCATAAAGCCGTCTCGCATTACACGGCCGATGCGGGTTTTATTCGGCCTCCTAAGTGCGCAGTGGGAGTTGTACAGAGCGGCTTGATAGCCCTCCTGCGCAGGAAACGCTCGCGCTCCGGATCGGGTTCGACGGGGTCGTCTCAGACCACATCCTTAAATTAGCGCAAGCGGAAAGGTAATGGAAGAGAACACTGGAGTGCTTTTCCCTGAGGTCCACATGGATGTTTTTCGCGTGCGTGTGTGTGTTCACAAGTGACTTGATGTACGTAAACACATGCACACACTCACACAGTGTGATGTCTGCATATCACTGTGCATGGACAGTTCCAAAACTAGTTTTTTTCTTTATGCCTTTGCCTGTTCGGTTAGAATTGTTTTTCCCTCGGCTCTCTGCAGCAGGGAAGTCTGCAAAGTCTGGAAGATGACAACACAATGAAATGGGATCATTGCGGATGAACAAGGAGATCCGGCGACTGTTGGCGGCTGTTTAGTGTCATTCACTGGCTGCCCCAGTGTCAGTTATACGTCAGACTCTCACGAACAGAATGTGTCTTACTCGGATGAAGAAAATACCCTTTTTGTTCCCTGCTTTCAGTTTTTCTTTTAACCTTTTCCATGCCTAAACCATGAGTCTATGGTCTGGCCACTTGCACCTGTCCCAGAATGCACTTGCTTGTGGGAGGGGTTTGGGGGAGCTGCCCATAGCGTTTGCTGTTTTCTCCAGGGATGACACCGGCATAAAAAAAAGGCTTTTCTGTGGTAGTCTGCCGCTCCTTTTGTTTCTGAGACCGCATTTACATTAATTAGGTGGGCCCGGGCTGAATGCGTTTGTTGTTTGAATCGGATTTAGTTTTCCCTTGTGTAATTGCGAGGGAGCCTGTGTCGCAGGACAGCAGTAATGCAGATGAACGCAGCTATTGTTCCGAGATGGCTTTTAAGAGCAGCGGCGGCAGCAGCAGCAGCAGCACAGAGGCAGGCCTGGTGATGTAAAATAATCTTAATAATCATCTTTCTTAATGGAGGGGAAAACAAAAGGTGTTTCTCACGACCTGCATGATAAGCAGCTTTGAGATTTGTCTCCATTCGTTTGTGTGTTTTTTTTTTAATTCTTCTTCTTTGATGGTGAATAGGATCTCGGCGAAAGAAAGGATGTTTGTTTAGAATGAAAGGGTAGTCAGTAAACAAGGTCACCCTGTTCGCCGCACTTTTGAGTGAATGCAGATATTGCAGTCAGTCAGACTCATGCCTGAGAGCAGGGTGCAGTTGGGTGCTGATGTGAGTCTGTGGTGCTGACTGACTGTTATGTTACCCCCCCATACTTTCACGTCACTCCAAGCTTTCTTTATCCAACCAGCTTAAAGACTGAGTTTGTGTGCAGTTTGTGTTTCAGCCAATTAAATCAGTTTTTTCCTTTCATTTCCAAGACAGACAAGCAGTAATCCCAAAGTCTGTGTCGGCGTTTGTTTGTTTTATTTGACGCGTCTGAAGTCGTTCCTGTACCTTCGGTGCTGTCCTGGCGGTTTGCGCTCCTGACAAACGATTTCCGATACGGTCTCGCCTCCATGCCTGCTGGAGATGACATTTAAAAGATATTGTTTGTGTTGTAACTGTTATAAATGTTAGAACTTATGAGACATGAAACATTAATGCCCAGCTTGCTGCAGCAAACTGACCCAGATTGTTATCGCTACGGAAACAGCCTCTAAATGATTGCTGGGGAAAATCAATGTTAGAAAATACAGCGCTGGAGTCTCTCCCTCTGCCATTCACTGGAATGAGAGCGCCGACCTTTTTCCGACACTCTGTAGAACCAGCCTATTGGTATTGACAAATACCCAGGTGTGACGGGGGGCCTTGCACCCTCAGCAGTGTGTCTGATGCTCAGCTACGCACCCCCTCTCCTGGGTCTGTGTGTCCCTGTGTCTGTCTCGCCATGACTTTGCTTTATGGCTGCTGTTATAGCTGTTTTTACAGCAGGTGGGGGTGAAGCAGGCCAGGAGTGCTCTAGCTCTTGCTCACATTTTATCCCGGCAGTAAAAAAAAGAAAAAAACCAGGGAGTCAGTGTGAGAGCATCTCCTGTCTAAATAATTGCACTCTGAGTTCAGGGCTGGTGAATTTCCCTAATGCGGCACCGTGTTTTATATTTGGGTTTTAAACTGCTGACACAGCCAGACTGATTAATGGTCTGGATGCTTCTGTCTGGACCAGCGACACCGCCCCCAGGGGTGTTCCCCTCGTTACATAAAGAAATTGAATTCGCCGCGACTGCTGCAGAGCAGAGACGCCTGGCTCTGTGGCTTTGTTGCAGCAGCGTTTGCCTGCATGTCACTCAGACGGAGCACGCATGCTGATTGGCCGAGCCGTGCCACACGGCCGCAGGCGGCTTTCCTCCTCCGTCCTGTCTGCTCCGCCCTCCACATCGGGTGCAGGTGGCACGGACTCCCACATCCGTTTCCCGCTCCTGGTTTTTTTCTGAATATTGGCTCTCAGATGCTCTCAGCCTCTTGGGACGCACGTGACAGAAAGTACACAGTGTCTCTGTCACACTGAGTACCCACTGTCACTCTACCCCTTTGCAGCAGCCACACTGTTTCCTAAACACTGGCTCCTAAATATTACTGTCATTCTCTGAGTGTCTGTATCAGGCCCTGTATGATCAACAAGGACAGTCTGCAGCTGGTGGTCCTGTGCTGGTTTCCTCTGTATTCAGGTTAGCCTCTCAGCTGCCTGTTCAGTTACACGTGAGCTTTCAGTGTCATATTAGTGTGTGATATATATTACGTGTCATGGGACTGCACTGGTGAGTTTCTCCATAACACAGCCCATGGCTATGACATGTTTGGTTGCTTTGTGTCTTGGTCCAAAATATGTTTGGTTGCGTTGTGCCTTGGTCTAAAATGTATGGGCTAAATGAAGACCAACTGCGACAGACAACACATAACATTGCCAGCCGTTCCCAGTGAGCATTTGAAGGAAAGCTGAAGTGCTTTCATTGTCTCCAACTGCGCTTCTTTTTTTCCATTGATTTTGTTACCTTTTTTGTTGTATCATGAAAAAGATATGAGGGTATAAGGATGACAGCAAGACAGTATTATTTATAAGCACAAATTGATGTAAATCGATTGATTCCGTTGTGGTGAACTTGTGTTTGTCCATTTGGAAGCTTTGTAGGGGGATGGACTCGTTCGAGATGAGTGCTTGCATTCAAACAGGAAGTAAACCCTTGTGTATACAGGAAGTACATCCTGATATTTAGTGCTCTTTGCTAGCTGTCGAGCCATTTAATTGGACAAACTGCACATGTTTGTGCAGAACAGTGCAGACTGTCAGATTTTGTGGCCACAGCCACAAACATTGCAACAGTTGTGGTTCCATTATGGTGTTTCTAAGTATTACAATAAAATTAATACATAGGTATGTAGATAAATGTAGACTGCACTATAGATGATAATTGATGAATTGTTAAGAAGTGAAGTAGTCACTGGGATGGGACCGCCTGTTGTGCAGCAGAAGGAGGTGGGATCATAACCCAGAGTGGCTATGCTGTGATCATATCCCATAGTGGCTCTGAAACTGAACTTACAAAGCCATCAATCACAGATCCTTCTGGCGAGCTGTCTGGTTGAGGCCGGGGTGCCGTGAGATGGTACCCAGTCCGTTACTCTCGCGTAAGCAGGTCCTCACTTAACTTGATCACAATTTTCCCCCTTTAGCTTGATTACAATTGTCATGATAACCATGTTTTGTCATAGCCATCTGGTACGTGATATTGCTTGGGGATTGTAGCTGTACTAGTTTACTGATGGTGTCAGTCCTGTGTAATTGAGCAAGTCCAAGGCGTGGAATCGTCAGCTATCCCGGACGTCTTCAGTATGGTTGCGTCACTGGGCGGGAGGAGTCAGAGCTATCCTGGACATGTTCACTATTGGTTATATCACTTTGTGGGAGGAGACATAGGACTGCAGGGGTAGGTGTGGCATGGGCAAGTGAAACATCACCAGGACTGAAGGTGTTTTTCCCACAGTTCTGTACTGCCTATGCGTTTCACATGGTGTCAGACTGATTTAAGTTCATGTATTGGACCTCCTATCCTAAAGTGTAGGCTGAAGACTACTGTACTGGGACCAGTGTCGCCTATAGCCTCATATAGAAAATAGCTTTGTATTGTTCTTCAGCTGTGTACTGTACTTCTTCACATATGATCTATGTCTCCACTGTGTTTTAGGTCTCATACTCAGCATTGTTTTTTCCTGGCCTGGCTCCAGAATTGGCGTTGGTATTGTGTTCTCCCGATTTGCGGTCCATTTCCTTTTTGGTCGATATTCCTTTGTCATGTCATGTGGTTGCTGGTATGTTGCTGGTGTGTTGTTATGACTGAAACCTGCCTGGAAAGCCGAACTTAAGGTGAATGTCTGAGCGAATTCTGTGAGTTCCCCTGCGAGTGGCATTAAATATGGAGATGAAAGCAAGAATAGATTGAAAACATGAATAGTGAACGTTTCACAGTGTTTTTGGCCTCTGTTAAGTGGAGGTTCACATTGTGCATCTTAAATTGCCCATTTCACGTGTGGAACGCGGCCTTCTTTTCTGGCTGAATACCGCACAGTTCTAGTGACCTCACTCGAGGAGCTGAGATCATGGACTTTTTCCCTATTGTTGGTGCTGTCACTGTAGGACTGTGTTCTAGTTTGCTCTCTCAGGACACCAAAGACCCCAGTTTCAGCTCAGATAAGCCTTGCCTCTTTGTGAATGTGTCTGGACAGTGCAGGAGAGGTTTTGGGTTTGAAAGGGAGCTGTGCATTTTGACACTTTGCAATGCTGACAGTGAGACTGTCTTAACCATTTGGAACATTTGGAGGCTTTATTTTGATGAATTACAGTGTTCAGCCTCATGACACACTGTAATGACTTGCTTGAGTGTCAGCAAAACACATAGAGGAAAAACTGAATCTCCCTCCCTTTAAATGGATAACACAAAAATTGCAGGTTTCTGTGAAGTTTCATTTTCGATTTATAAGATATGATTTATGGGCTAAAAGCACTTGCCTCACTATCAGAAATGGTGTTTTGTAAATTGCACTGACATTAGTAGAATGTCATGGATAAATTGAGGTAATGCTATATTGACAGATATTATATATGTTAGCTACAATATGAATCTACTGAAGTACCATCTAGCTCCATCCCATCTGTTTCCCAGCTACTAAGAATGCCTGTGTCTGAAAATGTTAGTGATTTTCTTTGTCAAATCTTTAACCTGCATAGAAAAAACTGCATTTCTCTGACTCAAACCTTTCCTCTTAACTGCATCTGTCGACACTTTTTTGTGCAAATTAAATCAAAAGAAATGTAATTAAAAGATACCGATTTTCACGGCCAGCTATGTCCTCTTCTTCATGCACTGCAAATGAATTGGGACTTGAATAGATTAAAAAAAAAGGCCAAAAAAAAGTTAGAGAGTTTTGGAATGGTTTGCAGTGTTTGAAATTGAGAAGCATGTGTAAAACAGATCTGACTGTAATTTGATGCATGTGTGGGAAAAACTCATTAACACACTCCCACATAAACAAGGACATATTTTTCTTTTTTGGACAATGTGTTGTCATCGTTTTAGTTGTTGCAATCAAATGGGCTTGTAGACTGTGCAGCGTCCTTGTCCTGATTTTAACCTGCATCCCATTGGCTGTGTGAGTTCAGCAGTGTCGTTCAGCCCATGAGCTTGGTGATGTCAGGTCTGTACAGGATATAGTCCAATGAGGGAGTGGTGCCCAGCTTTCCAGAGACCCTGTGTGGAAAAAACTCTAGACAGCAAGAGTTGCTGATTTCTTGTCAGAGGTGTCATAGATGAATAAAATACTAAAATCAACATATTCACATCAGTGTTCACTGTACAAATGTTCTCATATGTCTTTCAGTTTACCGTCAAATAACAGCATTTGCTTATCAATAGCTCAGGTGATTCAGTTAAGGTCTATATAGATTGTAATATAGGCTACTTTTGGGTTTACAGAGATGTTGTGTACTGTCCTGTTTTGGCAACAGACTTCTGTGTGAGAATGAGTGCTTTCACCATAGAATTGACAGATAAAATCTGTTAAGGAGACCTGTCATCATTATCTTGAGTAACTTTGATTCAAGAATTATGGAGTGAAGTTGTCATGTTGCCCCTGTTTTTTCCCCCATTTGTGAAGCATGCTGAAAGTCCTCTCTGTTCCTCCAGCACATGCAGAATCTGCTCCTTACGAACAGCAGATTAAGGTTGCTTCTAAATGCAGCTGGGAAAGGATAATGGCTTAAACGTCTCTAAGAGTGTTCACCTCCGGGCATCCTCGGGAAGTGGTTAGCAGGCTTGAGTAACTTATATCGGTTTATATCCAACCAAATTAAGTGGATGTGTTTAGTCGGATGTGCTAGAGTAGCGCATGGCTGGTTCAGTCCTCTTAGTTCTCAGATGCTGTCATTAGTCACACCCCACAAAGTCTCAGTTTGCCAGACTTCATTCTGCTAGTAGGAAGGATCTCTGGCCCACACAGCATTTCCCAGAAGCCTTTGCGGTATAAAAGTGTGATGTCAGTCTCCTCTGTGGCTTCATTCAGTGGACAAAGACAAAGACATTTCTTGGTCCAACTTTTACAGTGGCTTATTCTCAACGTGTCACCATTGTAGTGAGGTAACCCTGGGTAACTAGCTCACATATCTTTCAGCCAGATAAAAGTGGGTACTGTATCTGCCTGGGCCTTTTTTATATCAGTTTACATGGTCAAGCTACCATTAGGAAAATATCTCAGATTTACATGCTAGTACTATTCTTGCAGTTATTGACTATCTAGCTTGTAAGACCAGAAGCTGCGAGATACTTATCTAGCATAATACATGCTAGACATAAAGTTCTTTTTTCATAATTCTGATATCCTTGCCTAATGCCAGATAGCTGTTAAGGAACAACTGTTTCGATTGATGTAGAGTTGAAAACACAAGTCAAGGGCTCGCGAGAGACTACGTCTGAAAATGCAAATGGAGTTAGCCAGCCTCACTGCTTTATGATATAGTTGTGTTCAGTCACTGACTTGACTGAAACGGCATTGTTAAATGAGTGGTTGACGTCATTCTGTTTGGAATGCTGGGTAACGGGTGCCTCATAACTGGGGAGAGCCAATGAGAGGACAGAAGCACTTGCTGTGGATACACTGAGGTGGCAGTATGGTGTAGAGGTAAGGAGCAGGGCTCGTAACTGAAAGGTTGCCAGTTCACTTCCCTTTTGGGGCACTGCTGTTGTACCCTTGGGCAAGGTACTCAACACAAAAAAATTGCCTCAGTAAATATCCAGCTGTATATATGGATAACATGTAAAAATTGTAACCTATGTAAGTCGCTCTGGATTGGAGTGTCTGCTAAATGACAGTAACGCAATGTATTGTAATGTGAAGCTTGGTGCTGTTAGCCTAGCCAACCTGTCTAATTCATCCAAAGTTATCGGGTTAGCCAGCATCCAAGTCTGTTTAGTTATGACTATAGTTATGTTCTCAGCCTTGTTTGGTTTTGATTTAATGCATTTAGCGTCTGTTTAATGTTCTCAGATATGAGCAAAATAATGAGCAAAGTAGCATATTGCTTTTACTTCCGATTCCCACTGATGCTTCATGCATTATTAAGTGCTCTGTTTGCACTGTTCTGCACAGTGGATTTGTTGTGTTTGTTTAAATTCTATTTATACAAATGTCTGAAACCTAATATAAGCGTGTAAATAATTACAAATGATACAAAATAGCATTGAACAGTCTGTGTCTTAGTGAAGGTGTTTTGCACGCTCGGGTTTGCTGGTTACTGCAGCCTGTGTCTGGGTAAGCATTTTCTGTGTGATAGTGTGTTCAGGTCTGGTCTGTGGCTGGAATACAGGATAATTTGAGTCAATGGAGTGACTTAAGAGCTGTTCTGATGAAGTGATGTCTTATGTGTTATGCCAGTGTTGTCACAATTGTCCATGAGTCTCTCAACCATCTTTTCCCAGGGTCGGGGAGTAATTTTCCTGTTTTTTTTTCCCAATTGGCCTGTGTTTTGTGGTTTTTTGACTCCCTCTGGAAAATGCACTATGCTATATGTTCAACACTTTTTGTTGATCCTGCTTGTCAAAAATGCACTAAAACAAACAAAATTTGATTGATTTATTGATTGATTGATTGACGTTGTGATTGGCTGTTGGGCTTGCCTTGTAGGCGTGCTGCACCCAGGCAGACCCGCTGCGTGGGTGCCTTTCTGCACTGCGCAGCTGCCCCCCCGGTCCCGGGGTTCACTGGGTTTATTTGTAATCATTCTGCAGGTGCCAGACTGTGGCCGAGCATTAGCATAGCCCCATCTGCAGACTGGCTTTTCACTAGTCTGCCTCTCGCTCACAACACAGACGATCTGCTCCGAGTTAAAACACCTCCATTAACGACTCGCCAATAAATCTGATGTGTCTGCGCTGCCTTCCACACACACACACACACACACGCACGCACGCACACACACACGCTCGTGCTGGTGTTTGACACGCTTCCTCCTCAGTCCGGCTGCGTGTGGCGGGGATCATGCCCAGTGTTGCTCTGTGTGTGTGTGTGTGTGTGTGTGTGTGTGTGTGTGTGTGTGTGTGTGTGTGTGTGGGGTCCTGTGGCCTGCCATTGTCAGTGTGTGCTGTACACTCAGACCGGCGTCTCCTGGGCCGCACTGTAAAACAGCCTCCAATAGATCCGCTGGGAATCCAGACGTCGGTAGACAAAACGAGCCCCCTCACCCCCACCCCCGTCCGCCTCCCTTCCCTTTGTCATGTTACGTGCCCTGAAAGTAAAGCAGAGCTGCCTCGTTGCTGGAGTTATGTCCATCTCAGCTGCAGCAGACACACTGAATACTGAAACAAACTGCTGCCTTCCTCTCCCGCTGCGGTCTGGTTTCACAGCTCTGACCTCACGCAAGGATTTAGGTGGCTTAAGATATCGGTGCTGTTGCTCTCCTGACCTGGGATGCCCAGAAAGAGAAGACTGAGCCACATGAATGGTCTTCTGTTTCAGAGATGTACAGCGAATAGGGTTTCATGCAGGTAACTCTTTTCCCTCAAATTGCAGGAAGGTAATGAGTCATCCCTTTCTAAACAGAACCTTTATCTACTGGATAGATCTCTTGATTGTTGCCTCTCTAATTATAAGGAGCCGTGTATTGAAACAATAGATTACATATTTCCCACATATTAAAACCAATCAGCCAGTGAAATCAGAATGCACATTTGTGACGCCAGCATTAGCAACCCTGTGAGAGTGTTTGTACATCGGAATAATCTGTTGCTTTGATGTGGGGTCCTGTGGCCCCGAGTTTGCATATCTGTGCTTTTATCTATGAAGAAGGGGAAGTTTCAGAAGTATTAACAGTGCTCTTACCTCTTACTCCTACCCGAGCTTGCATTGCAGCACGCAGATTTACAGCTGAAGAGAGGAGCAGCACCTTTGATCAGCCTTGAGTGTAAGCCCCTAAGCCTCATTGCATTTATACTGCTTGAGAACAGTTTGTTAATATGATCAGAGTGTATTTTTAACAGAAAGGGCAAGCCTTATTAAAGCACCAATAAGGAGAGATCAGCATTCATTTATAATTTAGAGAGTGGTCAGAGTACATTGATTTATCTAGTGCAGTACTGTGTCCTGTGGAAGTATGTTTTCCTTCATGGTGCTGGACAGCTCACGTTGGTGCCCTGCTCTGCGTTAGCGGTCCTTTGCAGGATGAACATGGCCGCTGTGTACGTGTTGAGCTTCCTGGGCAGTGAACATGCCTCTGGGAGCGTCAGGAGATCGGCCGCCGCTTTGGAAGGCAGTTTTGCGTCATTAATTCACCAGCGTCAACACGAGGAAGGTTTCCCTCGCAGCCGGTTTGAGGGGAGAGGATGATGCTGATGTAAAGCATCTTTCTGAATTCTCCTCTGTGTCGGCGCGGAGACGGTGGACCGGGTGGAGCCTCACCCTGTCGTCTGCGAGGCGTCTGGTTTCTTCGCTCAGAAGAAGCGTACCTGAGTTCAGGCGGACAGAGACCTACATCCGTTTTTCTGCGTGATCTCAGGTGGTGGAAAGATGAGGTGAACAAGGCCCTCTCAGCGTAGCAGCAGTGGGCCGGTGTCATGGAGTTTGAGCCAGGCTTGACCTTCATCGCTTCTCCAGCATTTGTTATTCAGTTTCTGGGGTTGCGAGGCTCGTCTTGGAAAGATGTAACATTTCTGTAAACTGTTCACTCAGTGTTAATGAAGTGTACCAGGGTTCCATTGAGCAGAAGCCCACATTTTCCAAAACCCCTGCAGAACCAAGGCCACTCTGTGTGTCTACAATAGAGGTAGCTATAGACGCGGTAGACACTATTATGACTAATTAATTGATTTTTGAGGAGAGTGAAACTGAAATGCCAGATGAGTCAGGAGCTTGCCTTTAGTGCAAGGGCAAATGCCAAGTTGACCCCAATCATTTGAGAGCTTGAATGATTCAACATTTGTGGTAGCCTTAGTCATACGCTGTCAGAGATCATGCCCATTTCTGTCCTCATGTGGACTCCAGATGGTGTCAGAGGGTGTTGGAGCAGCATAGATATCTGTGGATGTAGCCAATAGGAACATTGTCACACGGTGGCCATGTTTTCTGTATGATTGGTTTAGCAGACTCTGGGCCATACAGTGTTAGGAATCTTGCATACAGTGAACATAACTTGTGGCCAAAACAGTGCCACAGCTCCCCTGGTGAGGGATGTTAACGAGTATTCCTTAATGGCTGTTGCAGCATGCGTCCAAATGAACTTGTCAGAATTTGGTAACGTTGAACCAGCACACAGCTGAAGACATAGAATTAAAACTCGTCTCATTACGCTCTGTCCAGCAGCGGTCACCAGTCTGTTGGAGGTGCTTCTTGTGGCCTGTAGTCAGAGAGGACACCTCCCTGGACTGTAGGCCATCATGGCCCTTAGTCAGAGAGGACTCCTCCCGGGGACCGAAAAGTCTGGTGCAGAGGCCGTTAAAACCTCACAAAGGGCTCTTTTGTTAGCGTTCCTTTGTAGAGATGGATTTTGGATTTTTTTGCGGAGCCCGGCCCACTCCACCACCGCCACCCTCGCCACCCTCGCACTCAGACGCATTTCACCGACTCTGGCTTCGGCCCAGACGCCACTCAACACTTTATGAATGATGGCTCGAAATTGTGAATCGACAGTGTTCTGCGCAGCCAGCGATGAAGTAGACTCAGAATAGACCTGTGAAGGACCATATTCATTTGTTTGGGAGTGTTTCCCTTTTCAGAGGACAGCAATGAACTGAGAGAGGGAGGGATAGGATGTTGGGGGGTCTGTTCTCTTGTTAAGATCCTTCAGTGCCTTTCTCTCAGGTATTTACTCTTTCAGCTGTAAAGGCATTAGTGCCGCAGAGTAGGGCTGTAGTTGTACAGGAAGCGTGGGATCTTTTGACCCTCTTTGAGTTTGTGCTCATTCTCCAACGGACCTTGATTTCATCATAATGAGAAGCCTAGAGACAAGGTTAGGCTGTCACCAAGGCGTCCGCATCCACGGTTGCCGTGTAACAGAATGGGTACCAGACTCCAGCTGGCCACGGGCCGGATGGGGTTCTACGGAGCATCCGCAGCAGGGTCAAGCAGTTTAAGAGGGAAGGATGTGGAAGGACAGAGAGGCGGGGGTGTGTGTGTGTGTGTGTGTGTGTGTGTGTGTGTGTGTGTGTGTGTGTGGGGGGCTTGTTTTGTGCCTCAACAATGACTTTGTTGTTTGTCATGTGTAGGAATGGAAAGCGGAGGAGTGGGGGGTTAGTGGGGGTGGTGGTGGGGGTGGGGAGAGAGAAAGAGAGAGGGAGAGAAAAAAAAATTCATGCATTCCTTTTCCTCTTACTTCCTTCCAGGCTGAGTCACCGTCGGAGAGAGAAGAGCGAGCGAGCGAGACAGAGAGAGAGAGAGAGCGAGGACGAGCGAGCGAGCAGTCGGGGGAAGGAACAGCCTCCAGAAAGGGGAGACGCAGACACCGAGCCTGTGTGAGAGAGAGAGAGAGAGAGCGAGCGCGCGAGTGAGAGGGAGGGAGAGAGAGACCCTGAGGCCGCGCCCCCCCTCCTCTCTCCTCGGGAGTCCGTTTGCAGGAGGGACCGCGGGGCTTAGCCAACATGAGCGATGTCACCATCGTCAAAGAAGGCTGGGTGCAGAAAAGGGGTGAGTGAAGCACCTTCATTTCATGCTGCTGGGGTTTTATGTAACGGCCCAAGCACCTCTGTGTGTGTCTGTGAGTGAGAGAGGGTGGGAGTGTGTGTGTGAGTGTGTGTGTGAGTGAATGGGTGCGAATGCGTGTGTGTTTCTGTATTAGGATGTGTGTGTGTGTGTGTGTGTGTGTGTGTGTGTGTGTGGGAGTCAATGGGTGGGGGAGAGAGTGTGTGTGTGATTGTGTGTGTGTGTGTGTGTGTGTGTGTGTGTGTGTGTGTGTGTGTGTGTAGGAGTCAGTGGCTGAAAGAGTGTGTGTGTGCTGTTCTCTGTAAGCATCGTTCTGGTCATTTCCCCGTGCCACTCTGAATCATCTGGCCGCCATGCTTTTGAATGCCGGGGCAGAAGCACGCAGGAGCCTCTCAGCACTGAGCTGTTGCAGTGATTCCCTGGCCCCGCCCCCGGTCTGCTGGAGTTCTGTCCTGGCTGCGGTTGTTTTCGGTGGATTTTTGGGGCATGATCATGTGTATTGTGAAATAATTGGTTCTTCTGTTGCTTTTCTCTGGTGACTTGCTGCTGCTGCTGCTGCTGCTGCTGCTGCTGCTGCTGCTGTGTGTGTGTGTGTGTGTGTGTGTGTGTGTGTGTGTGTGTGTGTGTGCTCTCCTGTGTGCTGGGGAAGCTCCTGCGTTGGGGAGTAGCGACCTGCAGGAGCTGCTTTGTACAGTCGGTGTTTCTCTGCTTTGGGAAGTGTGTCTGGGAGGATGCTGGAAAACCCCGCCCCTCTCCCTGTGCTGCTGTCTCTGCTGATGCAGACAGACACAGCACGGCCGTGTGATACTCTCAGCCACTCTGTGCTCCTCTGTGCTCCTCTGTGCTCCTCTGTGCTCCCCTGTGCTCCTCTGTGCTCCTCTGTGCTGCTCTGTGCTGCTCTCTACTTAATCCTACCTATCTGTGTTTCTCTGTGCTTGTCTGTGTTTCTCTGTGCTTCTCTGTGCCACTCTGTGTTCACCTTTGGATCGTACTCGGACCAACTGCAGACTCCCAGGTCTGTCCTGTACCTGTGCTCAGAGGCTGTGGATTTTCCCAGCAGCCCTAGTGTGTGCTGACTGGCTCCAGACAGCCCCCCCCCCCACCCCCAAACTCTGGCCCCCTCCTGTTCGGCTGAATTATGGGCTGCTGGTCCACGTCAGACACACTTGAGTTGATTTAGAGGACTCCAGGTACCGTCTCGCTCAGTCATTTCAGAGGCTGAAATTGATTTTTATGGACAAAATAGAAGCGTTGAGGTGGAGGGTCAGTGGGCCTTACCGTCTGATGTGATTTGTGGGTTTTCTTGCCTCCAGGGACAATACTGCAAGATGCTTCGCTTGAGAGCAGCTTAAACCATCTGTATTTTTCAGACAGGCCCACTGTGTTCCTTTCTGTGCTCTAGGGTTTGTGGACTCTTTGTCAAAATTCAGGATTATAAATTATTAATGTGTTTTCTTTTTTGCATATGGTTTACGATCAGACAGGACAGGACTGAACGTGCTGTTCCAGTAAATTGCAAGTCTTTGCTGTTGATGTAAATGCTGATGGTTTTGTTTGTGAATGTTCCCGTTGGGGGGCTTGGTTCTCCCCACCGGAGCAGATTAAAGAAGGAGGCAGTTTGTGATGGGATTTGTGGCTGATCATGGCCCTGTTTGCACGCTCAGTGTGCTAACGACAGATGATCTGTGTAGGAAATCAGTGTGGAACATGCTTCTAGATCACACAGAATTAAACGTCAGGCAGATGCATAAGGAGTGAATAGTTTTCGGCCTGACTGGAATGGCTCAAATCATTTTACAATAAGGAAGACACATGTGTTGGTAATTTTGTAACCTGTCATTTCTATTAGGTAATTTATGGGATTCCTATTTGGATGGGTCTGATGTAAATCATTTGTGACTGAGAAGAGAAAAATAAACATGATTGGCTAATGCTGGTGTCTACGCGGTGTTGTGCGTACATGTGTGCGTAGTCTCCGTGTGTCAACATCCATGTCCTTCACACGACAGGAAGTGAGTGCGCAGTTTCCCGCCGCGGCTCGGACGGAGACGTGTTTGAAATTCCCTCCCGCCTCGGGGGCGAGCCACGCCCATCGCGGGGCGCGCGGAGGCTGGGAAGGCTCGGCCCGCGGCTGGGAAACAGACGTGGTTTTGTTGGGCTTGGACCGTGTCCAGAATGACCTCCCTCACCCCTCCCTCCCTCCCCTCCCTTCTCCGCTCCGCTCTGCTCTGCTGGACTCTGCAGTGCTGTTGTTTTGCCGGCCGCGGCACAGACGCAGGCTGTGTCCACTTTGACGCTCTCAAAGACAGAGCTCTGTGATTCAGGAGACAAAGGGGGGGGTGCTGGGGGGTGGGTGACATCATTTCCTGTTTACAACAGACTGATGCTCTGTGAAGGACCGGTCGGAATGAGTGTGTCTCTGTCCAGCAACCCCCCCGGCCACACACACACACACACACACACACACACACACACACACACACACACACACACACACTCCTAGTGCTTGATCACACACATAGCTTTGGAATGAGGAAGGGGATTTCTGTTTCCCACAATTTCTGAGGCTGCTGCTGTTTTCATTTGATATCAGAATTTTGTGCACCTGCCAGTAAAACCCATTGAACCCCAGAATCACTCTCTCCAGGTAGTGTTGGGTTCTAGGCCTGAATTCAGCCAGTCGCTTATTCTTCACAGCTTTTACCACAGTACCATCCTCTTTGCTGGAGATGGACACGTTAACCCCTCAGGTCCTGGGTCGGAAAGATGAAAGGGCGCCCGTAGTAGATGCCTATTGGCTGGCGGCTGTGGATGGACCGCCCATCAGTTTCACCAGAGCATGGGCCGGCTCCGGCAGCCAATCGCAGCTGAGCGCTGCTGCTCCGGGGGGGGTGGTGTGATGTAGCTGCTCATTCTCCCCCGCGCTGAGCAGGAAATTTCCTCTAATGCCGGTCCGCCGCACGCGGCTCTTCCCCTCTCTGCTCACACCGTGGCCTCCGAGGCTGGGACGCTTCAGCTTGCGCGGGGCTGATAAATGTGCCGGCGTGTTTCTCTCTCCGAACGCGGCTCTGCACTGCGCCGTGAGAGAAACCTTTCTGCACGAAGAAGCTCAGCCATCCAGCCAATCAGCCGCTGAATCCAATGTTATGTTTATAATATGTTTATTCAGTCCCCGTTGTGGACGAACCTTCCAAATAATGCATCCGTATGCCTTTTAGAAACGTAACAGGAGCGTTGCGTAACCCAAGGTCAACACGCATGGCTTTTTTTTTTTGCTCCATCCTGAGATGAGATGCAGCCTCATCTCTCATCACACTCTCTTACTGTACAGGACCCTTTGGGCATGTTGTCCTCGGAGTGAGATCGCACCCGTCACCCAAACTTGGGCTGACAGAGGAGCGGATGCGTGCGTCTGTGGGGGGCAGGTCGACGTGGGGGTGGTTGTGGGGGTGGGGGCTTCCCGCACGTGTTCCATATTAAGGGCCGCACTCGAATGAGCAGCAGCTCGCCCGGTACGCCCGATGTTCCAGAGCTCCGGAACAATCCCACTTCCTGGTTCGCTGCACCTGTGCAGGTCATAGTTACAGCAGCATGGTTACTTAGCCTCTTCACAAACATGGGAATTAATGGTGCATGTTCCTGTCAGACTAGACCATTTAGCCTTTATTGTAAATTATACAGAGTAAGTTTTTGGTTGCAGAACTGTAAAAGCTATAATGTTGCCAAGCTACAGTCACTGTAGCCCTCTGTGTGTGTGTGTGTGTGTGTGTGTGTGTGTGTGTGTGTGTGTGTGTGTGTGTGTGTGTGTGTGTGTGTGTGCGTGCCTGTATATGTGTGTGTGTGTGTGTGTGCCTGTATATGTGTTTGTGCCTGTATAAATGTGTGTGTGTGTGTGTGTGTGCGCGCGCTGTATATGTGTGTGTGTGTGTGTGTGTGTGTGTGTGTGTGTGTGCGTGCCTGTATATGTGTGTGTGTGTGTGTGTGTGCCTGTATGTGTGTGTGTGTGTGTGTGTGTGTGTGTGTGTGTGTGTGTGTGTGTGTGTGTGTGTGTGTGTCACATGTGGCTTCCATGTTCCCTCCCACCCCTGCGTCAGTGCTGTACAAGGACAGAGATGCAGAGTGCTTCTGTCACTGTGACCTTGCATCCAGCCCTGCTGACCACGCAGAAGTGGCCCTGCATAGCGTGAGCCTTTCACAGATCACACTGCTGAGTGCTGTCTGAGCCACGCCCTGCACCGGACCAAAACCCCACACTGCTGAGTGCTGTCTGCAGCCACGCCCTGCACCGGACTAAAATCCCACACTGCTGAGTGCTGTCTGCAGCCACGCCCTGCACCGGACTAAAATCCCACACTGCTGAGTGCTGTATACAGGCATACCCTGCACCGGACCAAAACCCCACACTGCTGAGTGCTGTGTACAGGCACACCCTGCATATCGGAC
The DNA here is from genome assembly GCA_019176425.1 of Megalops atlanticus. NCBI lineage: Eukaryota > Metazoa > Chordata > Actinopteri > Elopiformes > Megalopidae > Megalops > Megalops atlanticus. The sequence continues at coordinate 27,278,669 of CM032890.1, forward strand.
TAAAACCCCGCACTGCTGTGTGCTGTCTGCAGCCACACTCTGCTTTGAGTTATTACCCTGAGACTAAAACCTCACATTGCAGTCTGCTTTCTTCAGCAGTGCACTTGCCTGTTAGCAACTTCCCCTCAGACTAAAATACCACGCTGCTACGTTCTTTCTGCTGCCATACTCTATGTATTGGACTAAAACATCACACTGCTGAGTGCTTTCTGCAGCCAGACTCCGTACTTTGAGTGATTCGCCCTTGGACTAAAACATTGTAGACAGCGGGGGTGTTGGGCCATTTTTGTTTAATGGATGCAGTGGAAAATGTTTTGTTTGGGATTTTAGAATCATTGTGTAATCCCGATTATTTGGAGATATTGCTTCAGGCTAAATATAGTAAAGCCATTTTCTCCCATGAGAGGATTCACAGCCCTAGGTAAAAACACAGACATTTTTTCCCTCCATATTAATTTGGGTTAGTTTGTCTACTGCGGGACCAGGACCATGACCCTCTCCTAAATCTGTTCTGGTCATTTTGGCTCAATGCACATTGCCATGCAGATTCTCAGAGTCTTAACAATATTGCGTTACATTACATTCATTTAGCGGAAGCTCTTATCCAGAGCAACTTCCAGCGCAAGAGGACAGAAGACCAGTAACAATGCTGGTCAGAACACAGATTACACAGATTACAGAAGTGAGGGCTTTGTGGGCCTGTGTGTGTGTCTCTGTTGAGAGTCGGAGGGGAAGTGAGTGGCAGCTCGTTTCTGAGTGACTGTCCTGGCAGGCGACACTGTGGCACAGTGAGCTCACTTCCATCTGAAGTCGTGCTCAGTTGAGCCCCGGCCTGCCTCTGAGTGTGCCATTGTGCGGAAGCGCAGCCGTTTGTCCCTCGCGTCCGGCGGCCACGGGTCGTCATTTCACGGGACGGGCCGAGCGGAATCTACAGGCCCCACCCTGTAAGGCGCAGGCTGAGGAAGGGGGGTTTGGGGTGGAGTGGCGGGATGTCCTCATGTATCTGTGCTGTCCATCTCAGGAGACCGCATGGAGGATTACATTACATTACATTATTCGCATTTAGCAGATGCTCTTATCCAGAGCGACTTGCATAGGTTATACTTTTACATGTTACCCATTTATACAGCTGGATATTTACTGAAGCTGTTGTGGGTTAAGTGCACTACCCAAGGGTAGAGCGGCAGTGGCCCCAGCAGGGAATTGAAACGGCAACCTTTTCGGTTACGAACCCTCCTCCTTACCACGATGCTACACTGCTGCCCCGTAGGGCTCAGGCTGCTGTCTGAGACGGTGTTCTGCTCAGTCCGTGCTGAGAGGCTCCTGAACGCAGCAGCCGGCTCTCGCTGGCTCAGAGCGTCGTCTCTCCTCCCTCTCAAACGCAGGCGAGCCTCTCAGTCACGACGCCGCTCGTGGGGACAGCAGGAGGCAGGGAGGGGGCGTGGTGTGTATTTTGGTGGTGGATTCCTGTGCGTGGTGTTAGTCACGGCTGTGCTCCGGCCCCATGCCTCAGCTGGATGAAGAAGCCTGCTCTCTGACGCTCCCTGACGCTCTCTGACGCTCTCTGACTCTTTCCGACGAGCTCTGACGGGCTCCGACGCTCTCTGACGCTCTCTGACGGGCTCTGACACTCTCTGATGCTCTCCGACGGGCTCTGACGGCCGCGCTGAGCAGGGCTCCGGGACGCTGCCGGCTGCCCTCGGCTGCTGCTTCCGTACTCTAAGTCCCGCTTCGCTATTACTCATCCTGCTGACGAACGGATCGCCCGCGGCCCTGTTTACTGGCTGCAGCTCCTCCGGTCTTTCTCAGAACTGACACTACCCCGCTGTTTCAAACCCCCCTCCCTACTCGCTTCCCTCTGGGGGCTTACATCTGTGTGTACATGAGTGTGTGTGTCTATGTGTGTCTATGTGTGTCTATGTGTGTCTATGTGTGTGTTTGTGTGTGTTTGTGTGTGTCTGTGTGTGTGTGTGTCTGTGTCTGTGTGCGCACGTGTGCGTGTTTGGAATATCCTGTCACGTTTACCCAAAAATCTCTGTCTGCTTTTCAGTTCTTGTTCTAGAAGAATGCTTGAAATGCCTAATATTTGTCATGATATAAAGATCTTGGTTTATTCATTTATTTTTTGCAGCTATGCACAAACAGTGTAACACTAGGGTTTGCCCATCCAGACATGTGCAGTTTACTCTGAGATTATCAGGCCTCCTTTCCTGAACCAGCTCATTCAGAGTAGGATGTGCAGTTTGTGGTTAGCAGGTTGAATGCATTTAACCTTCATGAGTGTCAAGTTGTTGATTGTAGACAAAATCTGTATTCCTTATTCTGAGAGAAAATCTTATTCATTAGACTCATCGCTGTTGTTTGCAAACCCTTTGGTTTGCTAGCGTTTGCTGCAAATAAAACTACCTTGATTGTTGCTCAGATAATTTTATGGGCATGTTCACTTTTTAATTTGCCAACTGTTGTCTTACTGTTGATAGTAGACGGGTAATTATGCTTCAGGTCATTCACAAATCTGAGATACAAACCCCTGAGAGACAGATGCGTTCGCCATTACCCAGTTTATCAAAGTGAGCATAACAGAGCAGGCAGAATGACTCCAGTCTGCTGTTAAGGGGTTGTTTCCTCGTTAGACATTCCTCAGGTGTTTGTGAGGTCTCATCTTCATCCTCCTCAGTGAGTCATCCTTATTCAGTGGCTTTGCTTACAGATCCCAGCAGGTAAACTGATCCTGTTCCTCTGGGCGTGGCGGTGACCCATGCTTTGTCCAGTGCTGTAAGCTGTTAAATCTGTATGCGCTGTGGGTAGCAGTGGTGAGTTGAGGCCCACAGAATGAAAGAGCTGAAGAGTTAGGGTTAGGGTCTGTCCAGTGCCGTAACTGTTAGATGTTGCTGTGAATTGATGTCTGTTAGACCCGTATATGTTCTGGTGGATAGCAATGGGGAGTCAAGGCCCACAGAGGGAGGGTGCAGAAGGGTTAGGGTTAGGGTTAGGGTATGTCCAGTGCCATAACTGTTAGATGTTGCTGTGAATTGATGTCTGTTAGACCCGTATATGTTCTGGTGGATAGCAGTGCTGAGTAGAGGCCCACAGAGGGTGGAGGCAGAAGGTCTTTTCTCCCGGCTGTTGCGGCGGGATGGTGTCTGGCTGGGGCGTGTCGACGGGCGTGCGCACGGCCCGACAGCGGAGCGCCCTTCGGGGGGGTTGGGGGCGCCGTGGCCCGCATGAATGGCCCCATTGAGGAGGATGCCGGAGCAGGGGGCGTGTCCCGGCGCAGCGAAGGGGGCGGAGCCTCTGCATGCTCCATTCAGGGGCAGGCAGCAGAACAGTGGCCCCGTTGAGCCGGCCGTGCCCGGCGGGGGGTCCGGGGGGGGTTGGGCCCGGCGGGACCAGGCCCCGCCTGTCACTGAGTGCGAAAGTGAGCCAGCCGTCACATGAGGACAGGCTTGGCTGTCATGCCCTCTTAGTGCTTTCATTCATTCATTCATTTATGAGGAATGTAACTGAAGAGCGGCGTGCTTAGCCGCGCCTGCGTTTCTCCCTCACGCTCTGCTCTGTCTCTCTCACGCGCTGTGGGGCTCCCGGTGTGTGCGCTAGCTTTACTCTGCTGTCATCATAACCATACAGGGGGCTGTTAAGTATTACTGGTATCTTTGGGTAATCAGGTTTGGTAAAGCAGTCAAGTCAAAAACCTTTTAATAGTGAGGTGTATATAAAATCATTTTCTTGAACAAAAATTGTTTTCGACACAAGCATTGTCAGCTAACTTTAGACTGATGCTGTTGGGTCATAAGTGTGAGTGTGTGTGCACCCACGCGTATGTGTGTGTGCAGGCATGTCTGCTGCACTGTGTGTGTGTGTGTGTGTGTGTGTGTGTGTTAGTGTGAGTTGGGTGTTTGTGCTTGCTGTGGTGCGTGTGCGTTTATGATATGTGTTTGGTATGGTGCATACTGTATGTCTGTGGTGTGTGGGTTTATGGTGTAGGTTTTTGTTTGATGTAGTGCCTGTATGTGTGTCCCACTGGGCACACCTCAGTCTCAGGTTATAATGCCCCTGCTCATAACTGAGTAATGAAGCGAAGGCCATTAGCAGAATTGGGAAAGTGCTACAGAACTCTGCACAGGGGACATCAGCCAGACACTCAGTGGCCACAGTCTGTAAATATCACCTTACCTGCTGCAATAGATACCCCACCCTCAGGTCTACAGCTGCCTGCCTTTACCTGAAGACTTCACTACTAAATGTTCAGTTGTGACTTCTGGGGACAGTATCTGCACAAACCTCCTGCAGCTGAAATAAAGTATAGGCCTACTGTGTTAACCTTAACAAGGAGCTGCTGGTTGTGCATTTTTACCAGCCACTGTACTGAGGGTCATGAAGCAGGGTACCTGCATCCCTCCGTCTCTCATCTTTGGTCAGTTACCAAGACAGCGCACTGCTGCCGCCAGTACCTGTCAATCACAACAACGCAGGCCAATTGGAATTGATAAGAATTGTTGTATAGCCGCCCCCCCGCCAGAGACTGGAGACTCTGCAAACTGAGCAGACTGCTGTACAGCTCGTACCAAAGAATGTCCATTTTATCTTTCCCTTATTTCATTTGTCCTGACTTCCTTCCTTAAATCAGGTCCCTTGTCATTGCCCTAAGTGGATGCAATAATTGATGTGGCCCGGGGGATGGGTTTCAGGTGGGGGTTCACTGGGACACTCACCTGATCCAGGTGGCCGAGATGAGAGGTATGATGCAGCCGCTTCCAGGATCGGGTGACGGGGTGTCAGTCCCCTCTCCCCGGCCCTCCAGGGTGGCGGCTGAAAACAGCCACAAGTTTAGTTTCAGTGTCAACAAGTCCTTAAGCAAAAACCCACACTCAAGCACTGCCTATAGGCCAATAAACCAAGCTGTTCTGTTCTCAGTGCTGCTGTTAGCCTGTCTCCAGAGCTCCACTGAGACTGCCCCCTGTGATGCTGGCATGCCTACTCACTCAGAAATATGACCTACAGTTTAAGCTGCAGTGAAGCACAAAGCGTGTGGTCAGGTTGCTGCCGCTGGTTGAAGGTTGTCTGTTTGTAGAGCCCTTACTTCAGCGTGCTGCACCCAGAGGGGTGTGGTCAGGCAGAGGGTGGAGACACTCATCCTGACACAGTTTGGAGATGTATGAGAAAGTCTAGGCGCCACTGTAAGGTAATCTGTTTCACTTTTAATTACTTTGTCTGGCAGAGAGGGAACTGGTCAAGAATGTTGCCATTGAAATTGCGTTGATTGTGGCTCAGTTATCTTGCAAGATAATATTGTTGCTTAAATGACAAATATAATATTGTCGGATAAACACAGAGTAGATATGGGGTGCTTGTTTGTGGCCTGGTCTGCAGTGAAACCTCCTTGTGGTGTTTGCAGCCCTCTTCATGTGGTAGCAGTGAAAATGCGCACTGATAAAAAAACAGAAAACATGGGGTCCCAAGTGGCGCAACAGGCAAGGCGGTCACTGAGCCCTGTGGCGCGCTTTCAAAACCGGGCGAGTGGTTTTCCGACGAAGGCCTGGGACATCAGTGGAGCTTATTGGCTTTGTTCTCCCAGGGATAGGTGTGGGTAGATCGGCCAGGGTTTCCTTCTCTCACCACTCTGGCATCCCAGAGTAAGACTGCATAAAGAGGCAAAAAAAGCGTTAAAAACCCAGAGCAGGAGGATTCTCTGCTGGCCTGCCTCGCGTGTCAAAGCCGAGAGCGGGGAAGTTTAAGCCTCATGTTTTATGCATTAACATCCGACTGCATAGACTGTGGGTGGCATTTGCTGCTTAATAACTTCCTACAGATGACAGAGGCTGACAATGGCAGCACAGTCCCTTGTTTCTGGAACAGCCTTGAGAGTGCTCGGATCGTGAATGGAGCTCACGTGTAAGGTGTGTCTTGATGGGAAACTAACAGGAGTTATACTCCTCTCTGTGGGTGAGATGTGTCCGTCACAAATGCTTTAGCACTGAGAGATCCAGTTTACCCTGTGATACTCAGAATTTGCACAATAATTTTTCTTAAAATGATATTTAAAGCATTCTCCCAAAAATAATTAGCACTTACAGAATTACTGTACAGTTTCATTTCACAGATGCTATTCATAATCATTTTTGCAGATATTACTCATTAAACCACGTTCATTTGACAGATATTACCAATTTCATTTGGAATTTAATTTTCAGAGACACAGAAAGGGAGCATGTTAAGTGGGATGAGCCCAGCACAAAAAAAGTCAAGTGGTCCTCTCAGGACTGATGTGTTAAAAACTTGATGTCCAACCAAGAGCTTTCCCTGTGTTTCATTTTCCTGTAGAGCCCTGCTGAGCGGAGCTCTGAAGGAGTCCTCTCCTTCCTGTGTTAGTGGAGGTTTGGAGGGAATGACAGCTCCTTCAGGGTGCCCTCCGCATCATTTCGCAGGTCACTCCAGGGCACCTCTCCCCTCGCTTTTCCTGAGCACGTTTCTGTGCTTCCAGGTTGTTCTGGCACGTTCCGCACCACGTAGCATTGTGGCGGTGGGAGTCGCAGCGCGCTGATTTAAATGCGTTTTGACTGGGTAACATTTGCGGCAGCTCTGGTGAAACATTAGCTCCCTGTGAGCATCATTGGTGCCCCCACCCCTCCCCCCCCCCCGCCCCGGAGGAGACGGGAGAGCATCCAGTCCCGAGAAACATATTCAAAGTGATGCTCACTGTGTCCGCGGGGGATGCAAATATGAAATGCTGAATATGTTTGCATTATGGTCGCTTCTAATATGGGCGCCATTGTTTGAAGGCTCCTTAGCTGGCACGCGGCGGCCATGCTGCGGCAGGAAGTGGCTGTCGTCTCATCCTCCGTGTTTGGTCTGCTGAAGCTGGCAGTTGGCATGGGCGACTGTGGCTTTTTGTGAGAGCTGAGCCGCTCTGTGCGCGTGTGCGTGTGCGCGCGTGCGCGTGTGTGCGTGTGCGCGCGCGGCAGACTCCCTTCCTCTGTGTCTCCGTCCACAGATAGCTGTGTCTGCAGCCGATTCATGTTCCAAATGACTGAATGAAACAAATGCCTGTGTGCTGCTCAGATTTGATATGTGTGTGACCTTGACTCGCTATGTATCTGTGTGTGACTGTGTGTGCATGTATGTGTGTATAGTTTGGTGGGTCTTGCCCAAGCCTGGTGCAGTGAAACAGCTCTGTCACTGTGCTGTCTGGGTGCTTGTGTGTATTAGCCTGTGCTGTACAGTTGTGTGTGTTACTTATGGCAGATTGGCCTGTGTCTCAGCTGGCTGTGCTCTGTGTGAGGGAGGCTGGTGTTGAGCTGGCTGTGCTTTCTGTGAGGGAGGCTGGGTGAGCTGGCTGTGCTCTCTGTGAGGGAGGCTGGTGTTGAGCTGGCTGTGCTCTCTGTGAGGGAGGCTGGTGTTGAGCTGGCTGTGCTCTCTGTGAGGGAGGCTGGTGTTGAGCTGGCTGTGCTCTCTGTGAGGGAGGCTGGGTGAGCTGGCTGTGCTCTCTGTGAGGGAGGCTGGTGTTGAGCTGGCTGTGCTCTCTGTGAGGGAGGATGGGTGAGCTGGCTGTGCTCTCTGTGAGGGATGATGGGTGAGCTGGCAGTGCTCTCTGTGAGGGAGGCTGGGTGAGCTGGCTGTGCTCTCTGTGAGGGAGGCTCTCTGTGGGCTCTCTGTCTGAGTGAGTCTGGCTGCGCTGCTGTTTCTCTGGGTTCATTGAGTTCAGTGCGAGCGGCGCTGGCATGGATCAGGTGACTGTGCCCGGCTGCTCTGATATTAATCACCCACCGCTGCCTTTGTGTCTCAGTGAAAATCAGAGCTGCAGACCCACTCAAATCCCCCTCCCTCCCTCTCTCTCCCTCCCTCTCTCTCTCCCTCACTCAAAACCTCCACCCCCATCCCTTTCTCTCCCTCCCTCTCTCTCTCAACCCCCCCTCTGTCCTCCTCCCTCTCCCTCCCTGTTTCTCCCTCCCCCTTCGGCTCCCTCTCTCCCCTCCCTCTCCCCCTCCCTCCTTCCTCCAGTGAAAACCTCCACCCCCCCACTCAAAACCTTCATTCCTCTCCCTCTGGCCCTCCCTCACTGAAAACATCCACCTCCCTCTTTCCCTCCCTCCTCCAGTTAAACCCCCCCCACAGTCTTTTTCCCCTCTTTCTCTCCTATGCCCTGTAGGGAGTATGGACAATGGACTTCTGTTTAGCGGTGTGTTTGTGTATCTATAAAACATGCACCTGACACACCACTCTACAGAGTCAGGAGAGAAAGACTCTACACAGCAGGTGAGGTGAAGTGCAGTGTGAAGGCGGGGTTAGCGGCTCTCTCACGCTTGGGGGGGGAGCAGAGCCGATCGGAGGGGAGGGCCGCAGGAAGGTCTGAGTGTGCCCACAGGGGTCCCCCTCTCCACCCTGACGCCAAAAGAGCGGGCAGGGGCGACGTTTTCTGTTCCTGTCCAGTTGACCTCGGCGGCAGCTGGTGCAGAAAGCAGCTTACACTGATCCCTGTGTTTTTACTGGTCTCTTCCTCCCCGCAGCGGGGCGCGCCCAGAGGTTAATACCCCGGCGGGCGGGGCGGGGGGCGACGGGGCGGGGCGGGGGACATGTGGCACCGCAGCAGAAGAGACTCTCATTACCTTGTTAGCGCTGCGGAGGCCCGGGAGTCACAGAGGCGAATGGGATTAGGAGCTCAGGATCTGTAAGCAGCTGAGAGATTCTCAAATCCTCACCACTGTCTGTCTGCCTCCCTCTAAACTCCTGCTACTCTCCACCCTGCGACCCCCACAATGAGAGACGCAGCCCACCCCTTCTCCTCAGCTGCTCTGAGTTTCACCAGCATCGCTGGGGGCCGTGAGGTTGCAGTGACCAGCAGAGAGCTTAGCACAGTGGTGTAGCAGTAAGGAGCAGGGCAGCAGTGTGGGGTAGCGGTAAAGAGCAGGGCAGCAGTGTGGTGTAGATGTAAGGAGCAGGGCAGCAGTGTGGTGTAGCGGTAAGGAGCAGGGCAGCAGTGTGGGGTAGCGGTAAGGAGCAGGGCAGCAGTGTGGTGTAGCGGTAAGGAGCAGGGCAGCAGTGTGGGGTAGCGGTAAGGAGCAGGGCAGCAGTGTGGTGTAGTGTTAAGTGTAGGTGGCAAACTCGGCCATGCCTTAAACTGTTTGTTATAGTATGGACAAGCCTGTATGATTGCACTCTATATATCAATGAGTTCAGATCTGTAGATTTGTCCCCATGTTCCCTATGCAAGTGACAGGGCAGTCGTAAGAGAGCTTTTGGTTGGGTCGAGCCTGCGTGACCTCTAATGATGAGTGGGAATTGGAGTCACACTCCGCTGCCTGTAACTCTGCCCCTGAACGAGCAGCACCTCACAGTTATAAAACCCCTCCACAAAGGCAGCGGGACGCCCTCTCGTTAAAGGGCACAGGGGATGGAGCCGGGACGGGCCGGCTGTCATCAAAATGCAGACGGTGCGGGACACAGCGATCGATACTCACTGCTGGCCGGGGCCGGGGGGGGCGGGGCGGTTGGGGGTGCAGGGAGGAGTGCAGACGCGCCGGTTGCTTTGGGGGGCGGGGGGGTGTGTGTCACCACACCAGTTCAAGCGGCTTGTTTATGTTCAAACCGAACTGATGACCGCAGGTGCAGACGCAGGCGTGGCTTTGATCTGAGCGCTGTAATGTAGCAGGACCCTCACCCTGAGCTGAGGGGAGGGGAGGGGAGGGAGAGGGCGTTTCAGGTGACCGGCAGCCATGTCTGCTTTCTGAGTGCTGCTGCGAGAAGCCATAGGGATGATAGCACTGTGCGGGCAGATGTCTGCTGGACAATGCCTCAGCCTCAGTATGATAAACAGGATCCTATAATAGTGTGATACTGCACTGTGACTGGGCATTCTTGTTTTGCGAGTCTTTGCCTTTTTTGGTCGTTGTGTTCCTCTGCAGATGCCTGAGGTCCTTCAGTTTTGAAAAGACTCCCTTCACAAAGGTGGAGCTGAGTTTCAGATGAAGGCTAGTGCTGGATTTAACAACCTTCACAGTAAAAAAGTTAGCTTGTGCTGCCCAGACACTGTAACCTTTGTCCAGAAAGTTCTTTTCCTGTGGGCATAAGAGAGCCATTGGACAGCTTCAGAGCTGGGTTTGGAGATATGAAGTGACTCTTTGGCCTTGTGGCCCAGGATACTGCAAACAATACACTGACCTCTGACCAGTGTATCGCTGAAGTCACACATGCGCTCGCTCGTATCTGATTGGCTTTGCAGAGGGTCAGAGATGCATGTGCCCAACCACTGCGTAAGATGTGTGTTTTCCTGCCAAAGGCAACATGCTGTAGCAGACACTGCGTGTGGGTGTGTCTGCGCTTGCATGCATACGTGCGGTGTGCACTTTTTGCTTTATGTTAAAGCCCCAGTACTGCGCTATATATGCATGTGTTACTATAATGAGTTCCTCCAGCACAGAAACTCTTCTGTGATTTCCTGTGAAAATTACCCGTTACCCTGTTACATTACATTATTGTCATTTAGCAGACACTCTTATCCAGAGCGGCTTACACAGGTTACAGTTTTACATGTTATGTGTTTATACAGCTGGATATTTATGAAGACAATTCTGGGTTAAGAACCTTGCCCAAGTGTACAACAGCAGTGCCCCAGTGGGGAATCGAACCAGCAACCTTTCGGTTACGAGCCCTGCTCCTTACCACTCTTACTCCACTCTTCTGCCATATAGACCTGAACTCATCTCCAGCCTTAGAGGCCAGATCCTTTATTTTTACTTCTGTAATAGAGAACATGCTGGACTCACAGTGTCCTAAAGCCGTTGGGGAAGAGTTTCCTACAGACAGCGCGGGCAGCCAGCTCCTCACTCTCTCAGCCTTCCCTTGTGATCACGTATCCTGTGTTCGCTTTCCCTGGTGAACTTTTATACGAAGTCTTCTCCGCTCCCTGCGGATAAGGCTATTAATACACAGCCATGATTCGTACACATTCCATTTTCATACCCAAGAAGTCACCTGGTGGAGAGGACTGGCTGTTACTGCTCTAGGCTGCAGAAGCGATCTGATCCAGCATCCTGCACTGTAGCAGTACGGGCCTGAGGATCACAGCACCTAGCAGTCAGGCTGTGATCCCTGCAGCTGTGCCTGTGAGAGCAGCCCTGACCCCTGCAGTCTGCGCAGATGCTGTCAGCAGTGCGGTGTGTCAGTTTGTCTGCGCAGGAGCGCATGCACAGTCTCAGCCAGTCAGGTCGTAGCAGAGAGGGGAGATGGTTAGGACTGCAGTGAGTGTTCCTGTCTGAAGCAGCTCCACCCACATGCTACTCCGCCAGTGCGCTACTGTACCCGCAGCCTACTGTACCCACATGCTACTCCTCCAGCAAGCTACTGTACCCACATGCTACTCCGCCAGCAAGCTACTGTACCCACATGCTACTGTACCCACATGCTATTCCGCCAGCACGCTACTGTACCCGCATGCTACTTTACCTACACTACTCCACTGGCAGATACAGAGGCATATCCAAAGAAGCTGCTGTATTTATAAGATTACTACAGTTTGCTGCTTCACCTGGGAAATATCATGTGAACCTCTTCATATCAGCCTCATAATGTTAAAAAAAAGAATGCTCCCATAAGGTAATGTTGAAAATTTTCAAAATTGCTTTCCAGGTTGACGAAATCAGTATTGCTAGAGATTGGTAACGCGATTATCTAAACCTTGTGAAATCATAGGAGCCGATTTTCTCTTGTCTTGCCTGTCATATCCTCTGGTAATTTCTTCTGCAGAACTCCTTGGCTTTGTGAGGGTCTGACCGACAGATCACCACTGATGGAGCACACAGTCACTTCATATAAGCCTCTTAATGTCACTTAATGTCACAACACACAGTTTTAGTAACACAAGGGTTTCGGCCACATGGTTCAAGGACAGTGTCTAAACCCCCATCCCTCCAAGGTAGGGGAAGACTCAGCATGGTGGAGCGAGTCACAGACTCTCCCCACCCTTCCCAGGAACAGGGACCTCATTTACCGAGGGTGGGGTCGGGGATTGTTCTCACTGAGGTGTATTTGGCAGGCAGAAAACAATACCGTAGGAAGGACTGCATTGTTACTGTGTGTGTGTGTGTGTGTGTGTGTGTGTGTGAGGGGTGGGGGACTTACCCACTATCCCCACAGGTTATTGTTTGCTGATTTTGTGCGGGCAGAACAATGTGCCTTTAACAGCTGCTGTTATGCAGAAATGGAGAGTGATGTTGACTGGATAACGAGGGGTTTCCCCTGTTCTGCAAAGCAGAAACATTTATTTTAAAGTTACAGTGAGACTGGGGCACACAGGCTGAAATGCTGGAAAGGAAATGACAAAATGGCACCGTTCTACTGTGGACTGTTTGTGTTCCCACACTGTCATCTTTGCACACGCTTTATAGAAGTAATACATAACCTCTGACAGTTAATGTAAAGACTACATCAAGACAGTGTCAGTCTCTGGCTTCATTCAAAATTCAAGACTCAATATTTCACATCAGTGGTCAGCCAAAAAAAAAGGCTCATAGTTGACTGTAATACAGAGTAAGTTATGTGTATGTTCACAGTAGACCTAACATAGAGCTTTAGCCAAGATTTAGGACACATTTACAGGATTTAGTGTCACACATTTGGCCAGTAACTTCACCCCAAACGTGTATACTTTTTTCCCCTCGGCTCTCTCTGAGGTTGCAGGAGGTCACGCGGTGTCCTGAGCGGTCACTCTGAGGCGTAGCCAGTCCCAGATGCCTGCAGGTGCCAGGTCCCCTCCTTAACCGCTCCCCCCGCAGTTCTTCTGCGAAAGCGTCCCTTGGAAATCCTTTTTTCCTCAAATCCAGTGTCAGGCGGGGTAAAGCCGAGGACTAAGCGTCCATTAAGGCTCTGAAAAGGAGAGAGCGCCATTCCCAGAATCCCCTGGGGGGGAGCTCTGTGCTGGCTGGGCGCAGTCTGCGGGCAGGCGAGAAGGGGGGGGGGGTTTGGTTTGAAAGCTGTAAAAAGGGGTCTTTCTTTTCTCCTGCCAGAGATAGGGTCAACTCGGAGATAACGCTTTCAGGAAATGGTAAACATCCGAGAGCATTTCGGGCCTCTGGCACTCGCTGATGGGTGGAGTTCCAGCGCACTGGAGCGCCTCCCCCTGAGACAGGTCTTTGGGTTTGTGCTCTCGCTCTCGCTAGCGTGGCGTGTGCGGCGGTCTGGAGGGGCTGGCGCTCCGCCCACTGTGACCCGCAGCGTAACCCGACACCGCCGGGCGCCTGCTGTTGCCGCAGCGATTTGGCCGTTTGTGGTGAGCGCGTTCCAGGTACAGTGACTCTGAAAGGCCAGCTGTCCAAGGCGGAAGAGGTTTTTAAAATGCATTTCTGTAACCGGATAACAGTCCCTCTTATATGGCAGCGGTTTTCAATGGCTCTTATCTGAAACATGTGAACATGTCTTCACATAGACTAGTTTGTTTGTAGTTTCAACTGGTAATGAAGTTCTGCGTTGATAATGTTCAAATGATTATGTTTGTTTAGTGCAGTTATTGATACTGAATTTTGATCATTTGTGACAGTCATAATTCAGGCTAGACCAATCAAACAGTCCTTGATACAGAAAGAGCGACCCAGACTAACTAATACTGTGGCATCTTGCTGGGATTCAAACCCACCAGCCCCTGGAACTAGGCCTGTACACTGATTGCACAGAGAGAGGCAGCAGTGAGGGTGGTTGTAGTTTGGCAATGCTGTGACCGTGGTCTGACCGTAGTTTGACCGTGGAGTGAATGGCTGGAAGTATGGGGACTGCTTCCCTCTGCCCGTCCTCCAGCTTGCCTGGGTCTGGGTTCACAGCCTCTCGTAAGTGGCTGGTACGGTGCAGACTCTGCGTGGTGTGTCCCGCTGTGTCTCTGTCACATATCCAGCTGCTCCACATTACAGAGATCAGAAAAGCCCCCTATGGCCCCACACTACCCTGACAACGCCCCCCCCCCCCGTGGTAGAGTACATGTAAGGTAATGTGTGCAGACCATTAGTGCTCACCACCCTCTGCTACCCCAGTTTCTGTTACATCCCATCATTCCCCAGTGCTTCATGACTCATCATCGTTAAGCGAATAGTTGGGGTGACCGTAAAATGATGTGAGCCTGCACAACGAGAAGTGACCTCGCCTGCCCCCCGCCCCCCTTGCCCCCCTCGCCCCCCCCAGATCTCCAGCTCTGTCACAGAGCTATGGAGCCAGCTGTCATTCTGCGTCACACACCCCTCTCCGTTAAAGGTTAATCTCCAGATGTGGCCATTCTCACTATCCCCATTTTAGGCCTTTTTTTCCCCCAAAGCCTGGCTTTGTCATGCACCCAGAGATGGCAGTTAAACCTTCAAGGACACTTGAGCGGACAGTATTTATAACCCTCACCGGCAGGACCTTAGAGTGTCACTTCCTGCTTGTCGTCCAGGCCTAACAATCACTCACCGAGCCCCCTCTCCTCATCGTACTCTTCCACAGTCTGTGATGGCACTGAGGAAGCCCTGCACACTCTGCTACAGATCGATTTTCTTTCCTATAATGCATGTGACCTGGCACCAAATTTATGGTCTTTCCCCCCATAATGCATCTGAACTGGTCCACACTGCAGTGGCCAAGATTGAGTTGTACTGAAGTGTTAAACCCCCTCAATGTGTGATTTCTTGGAGAACCCATTGGCATGTTGTATGTATAATTGTACCTAATGCACATTTCACTCTATACATACGGTGAACATACACACAGAAATGACATTCTGTGGAACACCAGGCAGTGTTGTACCTGGAACAATACCAGAGAGGAGAGAGAAGGGTGTAAGAAACGGGTTGCAGACATAATTATTGGTCTGAGATGCAGCAGGAGAATTTATCGTTGCTGTGGTCAGAGGTAGACTGAGCTGTGTGTCTGTGTGTCTGTGCGTGTGTGTGTGTCTGTGCGTGTGTGTGTGTCTGTGTGTGTGTGTGTGTGTGTGTGTGTGTGTGTGTGTCTGTGTGTGTGAGGAGCCACATCCTTAAGAGTCTGGCAGATGCTGGAGGAAACTGCAGCATCCGCAGAGAGCGCAGGGTTAAAAGGGGCAAGAGTCAGCTGAGGGAAGCGCTGTAAAGTGACGTGACGTAACCCTGTCATATGACCTCGCTGGGAGAACAGTTTCCTCCTGTGGGCACGGCGCAGCGGTGGGCAGAACTCGCACAAACAGCACGGTCGCAGCCCCGGGGCATGCTGGGAAACTCGCTCTGCGCCTCACAGAGTCACACAGGAAGCGTGGTGTGTACAAAGAGTGGCTCTCTGGCCCAGATTTGGGACCTCATCGAGAAACGTGTCCGATGTATGTATTCCGGCCAGCTGAATTTGTGCTCAGAGTTTTGTTTAGGTTGTTAAATTTTTATGGAGACACCCATGCAACATTCATCAATGGCTGAGTTCACTGTTAGTGTCCGTTGAAGGAAGGACATCACATTCCTGGAAGCCACTTTTAACACGCTCACTGAATAGGCTCTTTTCAAATTGATATTTTGTGTTTGTACTTGTGTATTGTTTGCTTGCTTTCTCGTAATAGGCTCCCGTAGTGCCCAGAGTGGTTCTAAGAGATGTGTGCTTCCTATTGGCTGCAGGTCACATGACTGAGGCTCGGACTCGCGTGGCTCGGGGTGTTTCTGAGCTCTGTGGGGAGGGTGGTGTGGGTGTGGGGCGCAGTGACCCCCAGAGTGGGTGTTACCCCAGAGGGAGGAGCGTGGCTGTTTAGGCTCACCCCTCAGGTTTCTGCCCCAGTCCTGCTCCTCCTCTCCAGCCTCACTGGCTTTCGGAGTGGCCGCTGCTGGGGTTAGAGCCGGGCAGTGTGTGGGGGCCATGTGAGGCACTGAAAGCAGCCAATCAGACGGAGATCCCTGCGCAGCCTAGAGGGATGTTCTGTGCAGGGGATGTGTCACGATGCTACACACGCACGTGCGCACACACACACACACACACAGTCCTACATTCATACATTCCCACACACACACACACACACACACACACACACACACACACACACACACACAGTCCTACATTCATACATTCCTACACACACACACACACACACACACACACACACACACACACACACACACACACGGTCCTACATTCATACATTCCCACACACACACACACACACACACACACACATACACACACAGTCCTACATTCATACATTCCTACACACACACACACACACACACACACACGGTCCTACATTCATACATTCCCACACACACACACACACACACACACACACACACACACACACACACACACACACACAGACACAGACACACACGGTCCTACATTCATACATTCCCACACACACACACAGTCCTACATTCATACATTCCCACACACACACACACACACACACACACACACACACACAGTCCTACATTCATACATTCCTACACACACACACACACACACAGTCCTATATTCATACATTCCTACACACACACACTCACGCACACACACACACAGTCCTACATTCATACATTCCTACACACACACACTCACACTCTCCTACACTCCTGCATTTCCACACACACACACACACACACACACACACTCACACACACAGAGCGTGTGTTGCAGTGTGCCCAGCTGTGTGCTGTGTTGGAGCTCTCCGCAGCAGGTCTCAGGCTCTGACAGGGTTCCACAGCGCCGGCCGGGTCCCGCTCATCAGCAGCCATCAGCAGACTCTTTCATATGAGTGGCTGTCTGCCGCGCGCTATTTTTAGCGTGGATTATTACTATGCTCTCCTTGCTCTTTCCCTGCTGTCCCAGACGACGCTGAAGCCAGCACAACACCCCCCGACTGGCTTTCCCCTCCGCAGCCTCCATGAACTGCACAACGGAGATGCCATTACAGATCTGCAGAGGGGGGTTTTCACTTCTCAGCCTCCCCCTGCCTCCTCCAGGGCTGACACAGAGGAGGTCCGACACAGGGCCCTGCAGCTCCATTACAGGGCCCTTCTCCTCCGTCAGAGGGCCCTTACAGCTCCGTCAGAGGGCCCTTACAGCTCCGTCACATGGCCCTTCAGCTCCGTCAGAGGGCCCTTACAGCTCCGTCACATGGCCCCTCCGCTCCGTCAGAGGGCCCTTACAGCTCCGTCACATGGCCCCTCAGCTCCATCATAGGGCCCTGCAGCTCTGTCATGGGGCCTACAGCCTCATCTGAGGGCCCTTCAGCTCCATCTGAGGGCCCTTCAGCTCCATCTGAGGGCCCTACAGCTCCATCTGAGGGCCCTTCCCCTCTTCATTTCACCTTATTCAGTTGCTTTGTGGCCTCCATCATAGGGCCCTACAGCTCTGTCATGGGGCCTACAGCCTCATCTGAGGGCCCTTCAGCTCCATCTGAGGGCCCTTCAGCTCCATCTGAGGGCCCTACAGCTCCATCTGAGGGCCCTTCCCCTCTTCATTTCACCTTATTCAGTTGCTTTGTGGCCTCCTTTGTCCTCTGGCCATTTGCAGGATCCACGGGTGTGAATATCTCCCGCATTTCTGTGAACCTGTCGGTGTGGCGAGGGCTTTAAACACCCCACCTATCGAGGGGATCCCCCCTGAACACCAGGCCGAAACACCAGGCCGCAGTGAGCCCCACTCACGAATCCAGAGGCGTCGCTGGCACCAGCGTGCCTTTAAAGGCCAGCCGGAGCGGGGTGGAGTGTGGTGGGGGGGGGTTCGGCCTGGGAATGCAGCAGCTGCAGGACTGTGGAATAGATGAGTGGGGGGGGTGTGGAGGGGTGTCCCAGAGAGAAGAGGGGGCAGCCTCTTTAGTGCCAGGGAGGCAAGCTGCTCCGCCCTGCCAGACTCCCATTGTAAAGGAGGGTCCTCTCCTCACAAAGCTGGGCCCCGGGGCACACAATGCACACAGATGGCACCCGCCGATCGGGACATATCAATAATAATGGACACCAAACAAAAAAAAAACCCGGGGCTCGCTGCAAGGATTAGACGCTCTTGGCTGGGCTTTACACCTACACAGGCTGTTTGAAGTGGTGTTAACCGCCGTCTGAGAGCTCGTCTGTGAGTCTGCGACTCCCTCTCTCCCTCTCCGGGCCTGCCCGCACGTACTGCGGCACTGAAAAACACAGGCTTACGCTGCTGGTGCAGAACAATAAATTAAATCATAAAATATTTTAATATTATATTTTATATTTAATTTAAAAACAGTTCATTTTTACAGGGTATTATACAAGTGATGTGCATAAATTTTGGGGGGATACTGAATTGGGTGTTAATTATTAACATTGTTAGTTCTTGTCAGTTCTTTAAGTCTCAGATGGTCTCAGCGACTGCAGTTAACTCATGTTTCTGCTGCCACTGTGTCGCTGTAGGGGGTTCTTCCAGATACTCCTGCCTCTGCTGTCTGCCTCATAGTGCTCGGTTCCTTCTGAATAAAACCCCGCTCTCTCTTTAATTCCCCTTCCATGCTTTCTTTCGCTCCCTCGCTTCTTCAGTCAGGTTCAAAGGGATGTGGGGAGGGTGCAGGGGCCGTCCAGGTAATTACCCTTTGTGAAAGTCCCCGTCTGTAGCCCCAGCCAGGTGACAGGCTGGGGGCCCCTGCTCGGCGGGGGAGGGGATGGCCACGGGGGACGCCGTGGGGGGCCCAGCGAGGGACGCGGGATCCCCCAGCTGCCACCTGGCTGCGTCCTCTCCCTGAAAGGTGAAGAGGATCTGGGAGGAGCTGCGGGCGCCCCTCCCGCGGCTGCTTTTGTCCGCCGGCGTTTTGTTCTCTGAGCCACGCGCTCGTCGAGAGACGCCTTTATGCGGCCCGGCGTCCCCCCCGCTCTTAATGAGGAGAGCGAGGGGGACAGACTGTCCCGCTGCTTTCAGCGGGCGCAGACGCACACCCACCTGCAGGAAGGCCGGGGGCGGGGGCGGGGCGCAGCGGCCAGATGTGTGGATGGGCACAGAAAGTCTGGAGACCAAGTTTATCCAAATGGAAACATTTCATAGGCATCATATCAGCTGATTTTCACATCTTGCAAGTTAAATAACAGTGAAATATGCAACCATAGCTGAGTGTGGTATGAGTTTGTATGATTCACAAACCCAGCAATTGATTGATTGCCCAATTTGTATGCTTGTTAAGAAATGCTCATGTATTAAGAGTTGGTCTGTTAGAATTTCAGTGAAATTACCCTCGTTCTACCCTCATGCCTCAAACGGCTTCACGGCTCCGAGTGTTGATATAGGAAAAGTTTACACCATGTTGGCCAGGGTGGCAGTGCTGAAAGCGTTATGGGGAACTGGAACTGGCCGTGGGGCAGATCCGTTGCCCAGCAGAACTGTGCAGCGTGATAAGAACAAAGCTCTGGCCACCTCTTTGTTCCACTCTTCCTGTCTGACAGGCCGCTGTAGGGCAAGCTCTGCAGTCCTGCGCAAAGGAACCGCAAAACCCCATTGGCCGAGAGAGACAGGAAGTGAAACTGCAGTGGGAAGACCTTTGTGTAGAGGAAGTCAGGGCCAGACTTTGACAAGAATAACAGTGGCTTTGACTAGACAGGGGGGTGTTTCATTGGCAGACGTGATGAGATTGTTTGTCTCAGTGGTTTCTTGTGTATGTTTGTGTACATACATGCATCCTGTGCGTGCACATAGCTCTTATGCACCAGTACAGTGTGTATTCTCTCCTATCTCTGCAGGCTCCTTCTGGTTTAGGTTGCTGTATGGGCTTAAACAGGATCCAGTCACAATCTTTTTTCCAATTAATTTTGAAATAAGTATTTTCTTACTTAAAAAGAGTGACCAAAAGGAAGCTCATTTTTTCCTGTTTGTCTGTTAGCAGCTAACAGCTAATGGTGACACGCATCAAAACCTGGGCATCTCTGTGAATAAAGGCGTTTACATTGCATACACTTGTGATTTTGCCTTTGAAGATCTATCTCCAATAAGTACACCAAAGCCGTGAATGGCAGCAGAGCTGGCTGCGCCCTTCCTGGTTTTTAATCTTGCTCCCTCGTTTCCCAGCATTCCCTTGGTGCTGTGTATTAGGGGCCGAGAGCAGGGATCAGGTGAGCGGCGTAACGTGCGAGGGCAAAGGGCGTAGCAGAGAAGCGCGTGGCAGGTACGCCTCCTGCAGGCGGGGATAGACCGCCTGATCCCCCTGATGGGATTAAGGCCGTAAAAAGATTCCGTGTACTTCCTCAATAAACCTCCACCTACACGAGTTTCCCTTGAGCGGTCAGCCGGGACGCCTTGGCAGGAGTCGGGGGTGGGGTGGGGGGGGGGGCACGTAAGGCAGGTGGCTACGCTGCAGAGGGTGCTGAAATCGGGTCAGGTGGTGGAGAGCAGGTTTCGTGAGGTCCTGCGAGGTCTTACGAGGTCGTGCATACCAGATGAGAAACGGCATGCGTCTGTGACACACGCGAGTCGCAGCACACGCGTGTGGCATGCCTCGGGTGGCGCTCAGCATATCGAACCCTGCGCTGTCGTGACCTACAAAGGCGTGACTTCACAGAGAGGAATGCTAGCCGCTGGAGAGCTGCCTTCCCCTCTCCCCACCACTGTGGAAATCAAAAGAGCTCTGCAGCAGGACGGGGGAACCTCAGATCTCCCCCCATCCCGTCCGGCCCGCGTTTTGAAAGGCGCTATTTTAATACCTCTCAGTGACAGTTCTGGCTGCGGCGGGGAGGGACGTCGGTGGGTCTGAAAGCCGCTGCAGACAGCTTGGCGACCCCGCGTTGACCCCCCGAGTCTCTGGCTTGTCTGACGGCGAGGCTTGGGGGTTGCTAATTGGTATTCGGAGCAGGCCTGGCGCACAGCGAAGCGTTTCTTCAGGAGCAGACAAAGCCTGGGATTGTTTGGCCCAAAGCAGAAGTCTTCCTTGTGTGTGTGTGTGTTTTTTTTCTTCCCTTCCCCCCCACGCCCCCCCTCATATAAAGACAACTGGCTTTGTGTTTGTGGGAGAGGTCCGCCAATGTGGAAGTCTATGGTGCCACTAACCAGATAAAACAGACCTTTCTTTTATGGGCTCTCGTCATCGCTTCCTGTTTTCCACTGGAATGAGCGAAACAGCTGAGAGGAGAAGGCTCGGTGATGGGTTATTGGTGACAGGAATAAACAGCAGCGCAAACAGAAAGGGGTGCTAATTGCTCTATTTTCGGTCTATAGCTGGTCCTCTCATCTGTAAAATGAGTTAACTCGCCCTGCTCGCCCTGCTCTGTCTCCAGGGCGGGCGTGCCCTTTTAGGGGTGCGCCGGGCCTTGCTGTGGTTCCTGGGGTCAGGTGATAGGCGTTCACTGGATTTTATTCATTCTTGCTAAGCCAGTACACTGTAACCCTAGACAGCACCCCGGGGGCTCTTGTAGCATGCTCATTTCTTTTAGTTCCACTGACTGGCAAAGGCCAGCTGATCGGAAGAACAATATGTACCAGTCTGGAGTGGCTTGCATACAGTATGCATCATCTGTTTGCACAGTACGATCTGGGCTGTTTGGGTGCAGTTCGGGTTAGGTGCCTTAACCAGTGGCACAGTGGCAGTGCCCTCCACCCGAGAATCAGTCCAGCAACCCTTTGCCACTGTGCCGCACTGCTGCCTGTTATTGCCAACAGAATCTGTGTTGTTCAGTTTCCAGGACTGGCAAGGTGCTAGCTTTTAGCTTTTAGTTTAAAGCTAGTGGGAGCAGGACAGATGGCAAAGGACGGTTATGAATAGAGCAAATGGCATTGTGTTATAGTGGTAGATCTATTTTTATCAAATTCAATGTAGAAAGTGGACAGTTGTTCACTCAATATGGAAAGTACTGACAGCAAGGGAAAGGTGATGTATTGGAAGGTATTAGTGCATCCAAAGTGCATCCTTACAATAGATTGAGCCTTGCAGCGCCCCCTTTGGCTCACTGAAGAACTGCAGGCATCTGTTTCTCTGCAACTCGCAGTGCAGCTGTTCCTGCTGGATATAGAATGACAACAATGGTTCTCTTCACTGAAACCAGTAGTTGAATCAGTGCATGAGACAGGTGGTCAAATGGGGAAGGGCTGAATATCTGATTTTGTTTTTTTGTTCAAATTGAAATGCATTCTGAATGACATTTCTGGATGTAATGTGTAATTGAGTAGAATTTCAAACCAGTTTGCTTACGCAGCAATTTTGCATCACCTTGGTCCTTGTTGTGTTGACCTGGTCATGTGTGTGAATGGAGTCCTGGGCTCTGCTGCAGGGACAGATTTGACCTAATCTGTCCCTGCAGCAGTTTTACAGATGATGTGATTTTGATATCGCTGTGCTTTCACAGGAGGTGTGTGTATACTTCCCTCGCTTCGCAGGTTCTGATCGGTTAAAGGCGGTTTTTTAAGTTGTATATCTGCAGCTAGAGATGTGTCTGCGCGCAGAGATGACGTGAGTGGGCTGTCAGTGAGAGTGTGGTGTGTGTGTGTGTGCATGGACACATGGTAATGCTGGGGTGAGGCTCTCATAACGACACCCACCTGCTGATGGAGACAGTACACCTGAGCAGAGGCGGCCGAGAGAGGCAGCAGAGCGGTGAAGCCCGCGGCCGCGATCGTGTGGCAGAAACGGGAAGTGTGTGCTTGGCGTGTGTGTGTGTGTGTGCCCACGCGCGTGTGTGTACATGTGTGTGTATATATATGTGTGTGTGTGTGTGTGTGTGTGTGTGTGTGTGTGTGTGTGTGTGCACGTGCGTGTGTGTGTCTGTGTGTTCTGAAGGGAAATACTTCTGCTCCACCTGCAGAGCTCGATCCCAGAATCACCCTATTTTACCACCATGGGACCTGGTGGAGCCGGGCTGGGTGGAGCTCTCAGTGGAGCCGGGCTGCAGGGTGCGTGGGTGGGGGGGTTGGGCCTGGGGGTGTGGAGTGCTTCAATGGGAGCGTCTGAATGGCCACTCGTGCTGCAGAGGGGGCCCATTGATGCCACACGCGCCGGTGTCAGGACGCAGGGTGGACCCACTCCTCACGCCGGCTGCAGAGACAAGTGCGCTTTTGTGGGGAGGGCCCGTCCGGCCGGCCGGCTCTCTCTCCTCAGGGCTTTGTGTGAAGAGGAGGGGGGAGAGGGGGAGGGGCCAGAGAGCGGCCATGTTGCTGAGGTCACCCGAGTATTGAACACGGGCATTGTGCACACCCAAACACATGCACACACCTCCACCCCTTATAATCCACAAATATGAACGGCATGGATAGGGCAAAAAAATGAAGGAATGAATGAATGAAACACTCTCCAAATATTACGTAAAATGCTGTACAGAATAATGTAACTAACTGCCGGTCTGTTTTTCTTTCCTTTGCTGGCGCTGTGGCCCACTGCTTGACTGAAATGGTGGATCTGTGTTTGCAGGTAAGTCTGAAAGAAGACTTACTTTCATTGTTTACTGTCCCCTCACAAACCCTGTCCCCCTCATTGCATACTGTCCCCTTACAAACCTCAGCCCTTCTGTGTGTGCTGTCACCCTACAAACCCCGCCCCCTCATTGTTTATGATGTTCTTTCATGCATGATTGTCCAGAAATGTGAGTAGAGCTCCATTAAAGATGGGCTAAGACAATGTGCTGGGTACCCCTAGCATTAGCCTGTTCCCATTTTGCTGTTGAGATTACCTGACCAGTGACTGCATAGGTTGTGGGTTCAATGTCCAGTTCTGATTAGTTTTCTCACGCACAGCCTCTGTGCTCATCTGGGTTTGCTTTAAAAATGCAAAATAAAAGTTCTTTATTTTCGTCTGCAGAGGTTGAAGAAAGGACAGATATTCAATATTTGAGTTTTTTGAACTGCACAATAGCTTAGATAACAATTCCTCTTTTGTATTGACTGAAAATGTCTAGGAACATGCAAAAGCTTCAGACGGGAAGTCTAGCGTCCCAGTTTTGAATTCAGTTATGCAAACAGTGTCAGTAACCAGTGAAAGGTAATGCACATTGATCAGATAGATAAGGCCATACACATCAACCACTGAGTCTATTTTTAGCAATGAAAGGCTGATCTTATGAAGTGCTTAGTTTTTTTTGTACAGAATTCAGATGAATACTGTAGTTACTACCAGAGATCATTTGCCTTGGATAATCTGTTCTTCTAACACCCATCTTTTCTCACTGCATAGTGAGAGAACCAGAGAGGACTTTCTTCTATGTATGTGTGGTTAATTTCTCAAGACGTCTAATTAAAGTGGTGTAGAATTAACAGTTTAAGCATATGTATAAAGACAGACATTGATACTGTATCCTGGCAAAATCTTATACAGATCACAAAGGTCTCATGTTAGATTATACAAATCTACCCTGAAAGCAGGCCAGTTCACAATGGGTGCTATTGTTGGTGTGCCATGTTCCTTTGTGGTGGGCATGTTGAGTTTCAGTTGGCTGAAGGTTCTGAGCAGGGAGGAAGACTAATTTAGTCTGACCCCTATTGGCTGCCAGTGGAATGACTGTTTGAACTTGGGCTCAGTGAGTTGAGAGGTCGAAGTTCTGTCTCTTTAAAAGGACCCTCAAAGTCCAGCTCGGTGCGACTGGGTTGTGTTGCCATAGGAGCATTAGGCCTGGTCAGTGTTTCCTGCTGTTGCTGGCCCCCTGTTGCCATTAGCCAATGGAGTTGTCACTCAAATGAAAGAATACTTCCCAGTGTATGTACTTCAATGGAAAATGCACAAATGACCCTGGACTCGTGTGTGGCGGCTTTGTGTTGTGGTAGATGGCGGATGCTTTGAGTTAGTATAAATGCTTTAGAGAGGTTACGTAATACGTGACGGTCTTGTGAAGATTGTTAGTGTTATAGGTCATCCTCGGCAGTTGTTTGCTAAACAGTTACACGTTTGTGCTAATGAGGTAAAGCGGTAAAAGTTGCTCCTCGTGTGAAGCCGGCGGCTGTTATCTGACGGTGTGATCATTAGCAGCAAGTGTGCAACACTCACACTCTGCAGTCCCTGAGGGAGGCCGTGGCCCTGGGGAGAACAGCTGGAGAGAGCCGCCGGTGGAAAGAGAGGGGATGGGAAGCATCACATTACATATTTCGTAATGTGATGGCATTGTCTCAGGCAGTGATCATTCAGTCCTTTCAGCTGATGCTGTGCGGTGTTCAGCATGCCTGTATGTGTGCCTATATGTGTGCCTGTGTATTTGTGCCTGCATTGCTATGTATGTGTGTGCTTGTCACAGGAACAGAAGAACCGGAGACGTTTAATGAGGAGCACAGACCATTTAGCCCAGCTTGGCTCATCATTTTCTCTGTAGCCTGAGTGCATCTATGATTGTGTCAGGCCTGGTCTTGAGTTGTCTCTGCCTCCACTACTATCTTTGCAAGCTATTTTATGCATTCATAACTCTAAGGGGGACAAAATACCTCCTGATGTCAGTCTGAAATTTACCTCAACTAGTTTCCACCTGTGTCCTCTTGTTCTGCTGATAGAGCCAATCTTAAAACGGTATTGGTTGTCCACTTTACTTGTCCCTTTTAAAAATGTAAAAACCTCCACTGAATCTCCCCTGATTCTCCTTCTTTCTAGCCTAAAAAGATTGTGTCTTGACTCTCTCTTTATAACTTATGTTGTTAATATCTGGTCTTGGTGGCCATCTCTGGACACGGAACATTCATGCCTTGATTAATAATGGTTATCTTCCTGAACAGTTAGGCTGTGTCGGGGGTGAGCAGCTGTCTCAGATGAATTCAATCAATACTTGTCTGAGGTCTCTGTCTGATGGCAGAGAAACACACACTCTCTGCCTCTCGCTCTCTCTCTCACTCACACACACACACACACACACACACACACACACACACACACACACACACTTCCACATGGCCTGCTTTTGCTGATGGTTATAGACTAGCAAAATGTTTTACAAAGCCATTTATGAAATGGTTGACGGAGTTCTTATATAGAGGACAGAACTGGACAGTGAATGGACAGTGTCCCAGTCCAGTGCTCAGACCATGCCCACGGCCACGCCCACGGCCACGCCCATGGCCACGCCCATCTCCAGTAAATAGAAATACTTTGCCAGTCTGACAGGTATCAAAGTGAGATATCTGACGAGGCCAGGAGGTATGTCTGCGGCTCTCTTAGCTGGAGGGAGTGCCGGTTTAGACCTTATCGAGATTAAAAATCTGCTGTAGATCGCTGATAAACCGTTGAGCGCGGTTCATTTCCTTCAGTGCAGTCATGCGGTGACGCAGAGGTGCGACTCATTTGAGGTGAAAAGCTTGCAGCACGCAAACAGCAGGGTGTTTATCGTTGATGACAGTCAGACAGGACATCTTTAGGATCCGTTATTGATTAATTTGCTGGTAGCTTACACAGGATCAGACAGATTACACACATCTTACGTGAAATCATACTGTTTTGCATTTTAAAATGCGCAGTGTGTGGGACCGCAGTGACCCTCCTGGGGGACAGGTGATCTGGCCAAGTAACCGAGGGACGAGCTCTCTCCCAGAGGCAGCGTAGTCCCCCTGGATGGCAGCCCGACCGATCCTGGCATTAGAGTACAATGCATTTGTGGGCAGATCAGGGCAGCGAAACCTGTTTCTTCTCCTAAAACCTCTCAGCATGCATACTGCAGCCCGCGGGGGGGGGGAATGTGGCCTATGTTCTGAGAGGGTTATGGCTGTTGGGGGCGTTTAGGTGCAGAGATTTGACGGAGGGCACATTGGAGTTGCTCAGGAGAGGCGATGGAGCATGTATCATAGCCTGGCTCTATAGTACATTACTCCGGTGCCATGCACAGCTATGGCTCAGGCTTATGGGAACACTGGAATGGGGGTAGCGGATGGGCTTCTGCACACCTGAAGTGCAGCTGTAATTCCTTTGCCAGCTTTGAGCTGAACCGCCCTTACAGGGGTGCTGCTTTATCAGGAGGTAGTTGGCTGGGTCCAGTGTGGCGGAGTGGCATGGTCTCCGGGCAGAGGAGCCTGGATCTTCCTCTGGTCATGCGCAGTGGTGCATTTACTTGTCTGCAGTGCCCCTGACAGCAGTGTATGTAATGCACGTCTCTGCCACCTCACTACAAAGCTGCCCCGCCAGGTGCGCTGGCCTTAGGTGCGCGGCATGACGTTGTTTCAACGTTGTTTCAGTGTTAGCCTCTCCCTCCATCCACATTTGTGCTCTGACAGGCTTCTGACAGCGGATGCATGGGGCTGCTGAAAGATGGAGCCAGCAGCTCCCTGGTTCCATCATCCTCTAATGTACTCTCTCTCCATTTCCCACCGGAACGGGCTGCCCCCACCCCCAACCCCGCCAGCGGTAATAGCCCTGCTCCCGGGTCAGCTGAGGACAGCCTGCACCGTCTCTAATGGCTGAGCGAGAACAGGAAGTCATTAATGTCACCAGGGGAGCGCCCCCTCCTCCTCCTCCTCCTCCTCAGGCCGGTCTGAGGTGGCTGAGTTTCCGCTCCAACCGGGACGTGGTTAGAGAGCCCAATATGTGATCATAAGAGCAGGCACTTTGGGGCCGGACGAGGTCCCGCCGCACTGCCGGCGGGATCCTGGCCCGGGGTGCACCCGACCGAAACGGCAAGATCAACGTTACCGGCCTACAGAAGAGTAAGGACATCGGGTTCATAATGGAGTCAGTGCCCTTCAGTGTTAAATTGATATCCTCAAACGAGTCTTGGGATTGTTCTGAAAGCACATGCCATTTGCGGCCTGTCATCTGTGGTGTGTTCACTGTGTGACAGTGTACTGTGTGCACCATGTTAGCTCTGTGACGTGTCAGCAGTGTTGGTGTGTTCACCGCGTTAGTGCTTTAGCATGGTGATGTGTTTTTTCACTGAGTTAAGTCTGTGGTGGATTAGCTCCTTGGTGTGTTAGCACTCTCGGAGCATATCCACTCAGACCGCAGAGTCAGAGCCCTTCAGTCTTAAAACTGACACCCTCAAAAGAGTCTTTTGATCATTTTGAAAGCACATATCGTTTGCTGAAAGCAAATATTGCCTGCCTTCTGTGTTCAGTGTGTTAGTTTGGTGGCGTGTTCACTGTGTCAGCTCGATGGTGTGTTCACTGTGTGGTATGTTCACGATGTTTGCTGCATGGTGTGTTAACTCCGTAGTGTATTTTCTCTGTTAGCTGTGTGGCGTGTTCACTGTGTTAGCTTCGTGGTGTGTTGGCTCTGTCAGAGCATATCCACTCAGGCCGCAGGAAGAAGGCCGCTAATGTGTCGCACTGCAGTGCTAATGGTGCAGATGTGTGTTTTACTGAGCGCGCCCGGTCTCTGCGTGGCTCTCTGTGTAAGCGTTCCCGTCAGGCGCCGCTGCGTTCCATTGTGCAGCCGCTGCGAGGGTCTCCATTTGCCGCTGTGCATTGTGGGTAGGATTCCACTTCTGCACAGCCCGTTTGTTTGTACAGTGCGGGAGAGCCGCTGAGAGCTGATTCAGAGGGCAGGAGAGCCAGCTGCTCGGCTTTCTCTCGCAGATTTCACCCCTGTAAGGCGCTCAGAAAAACTGCACAAAGCGTTTGGCTTTCTTAGAATGATCTAATGCGTGTGTGTGCGTGTGTGTGCGTGTGTGTGTGTGTGTGTGTGTGTGTGTGAGTGTGTGAATGCAGAAAGGATCAGGTCTCTGTGCGGGTGGAACACTGCAGTTGTCTGCAAAGACATGAAAGCGCTCCTGTCTGCCACATGCAGCACATACCAGCACATCAAAGCAGAGGCCACTGCAGACGCTACCATGTGCTCCACAGCCTGTCTCTCCGAAGGGTCCACACCCCGCCCCACGCAGGGGCCGGCGAATCACAGCACAGCACTGCAGGAGCAGGATCGCTGTGCATTTAGGAAGAAGCACAGCGCAGTGCACACAGATGTGCATTTCCAGCCCCCAAAGACCGTCCCACTCCCCCGGAACAGACCCTGTCACAGCCCACTACCTCCTGTGAGGCGTGGTTTTGCTGCTCAGGTGCATTTGCCGTCAGTTTTCCAGCTCATGCTTCTCCATGCTGTTTGTCGTTTTAAGCAAAGAAGATGGAGGTGTCCTGTGACACACGGCAGTTGAGTTTTGTTGAATTCAGTCCGTTGGCTTTTTAATTTGGCCTGCTAAATTCAGAAAATCTTTAAATTCACATGCAGTGTGGCTGTATGTTTGATTTTAAGTAATGAAATCTAATTATATTTAATGAAATATGAAAAAAAGATTATGGATAAATATGTTCAGTGAAGTGGTCTGTTACTTTACATTTTATAGAATGTGTTGGTATTTCTCAGCTGAAGCTTCTGAGTCCTGTGCAGTTTTAGCAGGGAGGGCCTGAAACCCGCCAGGGCTGGGAAGGTCCCTTCCTCCTTCCTGATGGGATTTTCTCAGAGTAAACCAGAGGACGGAGGGAAAGTGATTTCATTCCATTATATTTGTAATTACATTACGTAATGTCTGCTTAGCAGCCAATCTAATGCTGGCTGGCCGCAGTGCTTATCATTTTAACAGCAACAGTTTTGCACGCTGTTACCTGGTTATGCAGCTGAATTGCTTTACTGGAGGGACTGAATCGGCTTCCTGCTCTTCTCTACACCCAGGTCCAGAGCTCCACATGAGTTTGGGCCTTTTTGGTGACTGTAAATGTGAATTTTGAATACAAAAAATGTGCTGGAATTTCAAACAAAAAACAGATGAAACTCCTAAATGGAGCCCTGCTGTTGACATCTTGTGTCTTGCATTGTAAAGTATGTTAGAAGTAGTTTTTAAAAGATGGAATACATGAATTGACTGGCTGTTTTTCCTGCAAGACATGAGAGGAGTAGTATTGACTCTCAGTCAGGTAGTCCAGGGGGTTGTTGATCTCAAGCCTCACATGAACTCTAACATCCCACAGACTGTGTGTGTGTGTGTGTGTGTGTGTGAGTGTATGTGAGTGTATGTGAGTCTGTCTGTTTGTCTGTCTGTGAGTGAGTGAGTGAGTGTATATATGTGTGTGTGTATATATGTGTGTGTATATGTGTGTGTGTGCGTGTGTGTGTGTATATGTGTGTGTGTGTGCGTGCGTGTGTCTGTGTGTGTGCGTGTCTGTGTGTGTGCGTGTCTGTGTGTGTGTGTGGGTGTGAGTGAGTGAGTGAGTGTGCGTGCGTGCGTGTCTGTGTGTGTGTGTGTGAGGGGGTACTGGGTGAGCAGTCGCTGCTGCTGCTGATTGTTGACTTACCATCTGCCTCCCGCTCTCTCTGCCGGCAAGAAAGGAACTTATTTACAAAAATGACAGGTCCAGCAGGGTATGAGAGAGCCTGACTGGAGAGAGAGGGAGGGAGAGGGAGGGAGAGAGTGAGGGGGTGGTGGGTGGGAGAGGGAGAGCGAGAGGGAGGGGGTGGTGAGTAGGAGAGGGAGAGACAGACGCATAAATGTGCAGATGTCGAGCAGCAAAATGACTGGAACTTCAGACACGACGTGAGTGGAAGCTTCCTCCCTCAGTCTGTGGGAGGAGAGGGAGGCAGCAGCAGAAACGTGGTGTGTGTGTGTGTGTGTGTGTGTGTGTGTGTGTGCGTGTGTGTGTGTGTGTGTGTGTGTGTGTGTGTGTGTGTGTGTCTATTTGTGTGTATGTGTGTGTGCGCGTGTTTGTCTGTGTGCTTGTGTGTGTGTGTGTGTGTGTGTTTGTGCGTGTGTATGCGTGTCTGTGTGTCTTTGTGTGTGTGCATGTGTATGTGTATGTGCATGTGCATGTCTGTGTGTCTTTGTGTGTGTGTCTGTGCGTCTGTTTGTCTTTGTGTGTGTGTCTCTGTGTCTGTGCGTCTGTTTGTCTTTGTGTGTGTGTGTCTCTGTGTCTGTGCGCCTGTGTGTGTGTGTGTGTGTGTGTGTATGGGTGCGTGTGTGTCTGTGTGTGGGTGGGAGTCCATTCTCGCAGTCTCATCTCCCCCCCCTAATTTGCAGCTGTAGTCCCTCTGTTCCCTCTGTGTGGCAGACAGCGTCTGCACTGAGGAACAGCCCTGCTGAACCTGCTCCGTGTCTCACTCTCCCCCTCAGTGTTAACCAGCGGGCACAGGCAGGCCCGGGCCCACCAAGCAGCTGATACCCCCTCCCCCCCCCGACCCCCCCCGTGCGATGGGGCCCTTTGTCTGTCCCGCCGAGAGCGCCTGCTCTCTCTCCCCGGGGAGCAGCGTTTCCTGGGGTCACCCCAGGACGCGGCCGGCGCACCTGCCAGATGCAATAACTTATTAATGGCGGCCAATAAAAAGCGATCGCGGGGTTTAATTGATGGCCCGGGTGATTTATCACAGAGTTTGCCTCCCGTTTGATTCCCTCCCCTAATGCAGGGCCCAGGCAAAGGTCTTCCGCACCGCTTCAGCAGTAGCTGCAACACCGCTCTGTTTTTCATCATCGCTTATTAATTAAACCACGCGCTTTTTCCGCGGTGTCGGGGACGAGGGCATCGTTCGACTTCCCCAGGTTTTTCCTCTGAAACGAGTCCTCTGGGCTCTGTCAGGCATAATTAAGGGAAAAGCAATCACACTGTTATCTGCGCCTTTGTTGCCGTTACATCTCAGGTAGTCATTTCAACTGTTCCATTCTTTGCTATATTTAGCGTTGCTTGCTGAGCATCAGAGGCAGGAGTTGACAGGAGATTGACTGGCCTTCACAAGATGCTAATTATGAGCACATTTAAGCGCGCTTGCCTTGCTCAGACTTTGAGCGAAACGCGTTGCGCGGTTGAGGAGGTCGCTCGGTCGAGGAGGTCGCTCGGAGATGAACGCAGGAGCGGACCGCAGCTGAAGATGGAGAATCTGTCTCTCTCTGTCTCTGCCCCTGGCCCTCCTATGTCCACTGAAGCCCTCCCCGCGCTGGATGAGGAGGCGCGCACATCAGAAACATCAGCTCCACTGCAGACAGCAGTTTGTGAGCTGAAGGGTCATAGCTGTCTGGTGTTTGTTAGCCGCTCTGAAAGGCTGTGTATGAACAGGGAGGCTGGGAGCTGCTGGTGGGGGGTTGGGGGTGGGGGGCACTCATGGGTGATGGGGCAGTTACCCCTTGTTTACTCTGTGCTGTGCTATAGGCTGGCTGGGGCAGCTATTCTTGTTCTGTGGGTGGGGTGGTAGTGGGGCAGTTTTTGTTTCCTCTGTGCTGTGGGGGGGGTAGTTATTCCTTGTTTACTCTCTGCTGTGGGGGGGGCGATAATGGGGCAGTTGTTCCTTGTTTATTCTGTGCGATGGGAGGGTTGTGGGGCAGTTAGCCCTTGTTTACTCTGTGCTGGGGGGGTAATGGGGCAGTTAGCCCTTGTTTACTCTCTGCTGTGGGGTGGTGATGGGGCAGTTAGCCCTTGTTTACTCTCCGCTGTGAGGGAGGGGGTGATGGGGCAGTTAGCCCTTGTTTACTCTCCGCTGTGAGGGAGGGGGTGATGGGGCAGTTAGTCCTTGTTTACTCTCCGCTGTGCTGTGAGGTAGGGGGTTGGGGGAGGGGTTGATGTTCGGGACAGAACACAAAGGGCACGGTGGTGGGGTGACGGGACGGACAGTGGGGGGTCCCCCATTGTGTCCCCTGCCCAGCTGCCTCCCTGCTCTCCGCGATGCTGAATGAGTAATGAGCTTCCATCCACTCTGCAACAACAGCCATTCACAGCCGCACACTTACTGAGCGCGCTCAGACCCCAGAGCTCTGCACCTGTTCACCACTGGGGAAAGGGGGCTGCAGACTCCGCCCAGTCTCGGTGCAGACCCCGCCCCCTCTCTGCCCGGCAAGCTCCTCTGGCTGTTGTCAGTTAATCTTCTGGTCTCTGCACTGGGCCTGAAACCTGTGTAGTTTTGCTGAGGGCTAATACACACACACTCACTCACAGAGTCTCACACACACACACACACACACACACACACACACACACAGAATCACACACACAGATAAATGCTGTTTCTACACACATCATGTAATATGTGAATATTAATAAAACTTTTCTGTTAATCTTCAGTTTGATTGTTTGATTGTAACCTTCACATGATTGTAGCCAAGTTTATTTGGCTTAATACAAATCAGGCACTCTCTATTAGCATTAAGTCCCAGTGAGTGTCTGAATGTTTCCTGCAGCAGGTATGGTGATCAGCGGGTGAGCCACTCACACCTGCATGTGTGATGTGCTGTGTCTGTGTTCCGGTTCCTCTGTGGCCGGCAGGGACACTGCACTCGTATCGTAAAGGGACCACTGCTCTCTGGTCAGACTGTGCTCTGACCGACACTGAGCTCTCCCACTCTCTGGCTCCTGCTGTCCCTCTGTCCTCTCCGCTTCCTCGTCTCCGAGATTGAGGTGCTGCCTGTGTTGCTCCACTGGCCGTGGATTATTCCTTTCAGACCGGGCCACTTAAGGAACGTTCTTATCGAGCCGGTAGATCAGAACGCTTAATGCTACAGCAGTTGCAGGGGCGGCACTGAGCTGATTATCCCGTCCATTTACAGAGTGTCTTCTGCGTGTGACGGCCCGGTTTGGCTCCGCCCCTTACTTCCTTTAGTAGGAGGGGAGGCCGGCAGAGGTGCGTGACCTGGGAGCCCAGAGCAGAACAGGAGCCGCCCCGTCGGTCTGAGTGGCCCTTGGCTTGCCTCCGTCTGCTGCGTTCAGTGTGCCCCTGTCCCGTGGGATTGCTGCATCTCGGCTCCCGAAGTTAGGTCACATGACCTACTGACCGACCTGGCTTCCTAGGGTCACGGTGGAGGAGGTGCTGCGCTTGGCCCAGGATTACAATTACGGCTCCCTAATTCAGGCCAGGATTAGAGCCTGGTTTGTTCCTTAGCTGGATCTGAGGAAGGGGGGGGGCGTTGCCACCTGCACTGTTTGGGGGAGATCTCTGAGCCCCCCCCCCTCTTGCGCGTTGGCAAAGCGGGGGTGAAGCGGACGTTAAGCGGGAGCGAGGCGGGGAGGGGGTGGGTGGTGGGGGAGAGCCATCTCCTGGTTGCTGCTTTTCTGTTGCTCTGGGCCTGCAGCAGAGAGAGCACCTGGATCAGGGAGCCATCGCCATCTGGTGAGCACCCAGGGTAATGCAAGCGAGAGAGAGACACCAGTCACAGACTGCTGTGGTCCATTGAATTAGAAACAGAGCTAAAGACTATGGTTAGAAACATTTGATCTTACTTATCAAGGAGGTTAATGTCTAAAATATTTTAAATAACTCTGCACCGTGAAAAATGTATGACATGCTTTGGTATTGAAAATGGTAATCGTACAAAGCACTGTTCTCTGAGCAAACTAGCGAAAATAGAAATGCAGACCTGTGCGTGTGTTTTTGTGTTGTGTGATTGTGTGTGTGTGTGTGTGTGTGTGTGTGTGTGTGTGTGTGTCTGTGTGTGCACGCAAGCTCATGTGCATGTGAGTATGTCTGTGTATTTGTAGATGTATGTTACATGCAGTGTGTATGTTACGTGTCAGTGTGATTGTGTGTGTGTGTGTGTGTGTGTGTGTGTGTGTGTGTGTAAGTGTGCGTGTGTGTGTGTATACCAGCTG
This sequence comes from Megalops atlanticus, assembly GCA_019176425.1. Lineage (NCBI taxonomy): Eukaryota > Metazoa > Chordata > Actinopteri > Elopiformes > Megalopidae > Megalops > Megalops atlanticus. The sequence continues at coordinate 27,313,001 of CM032890.1, forward strand.
GGCTGTGGAGAAGCACCAGGAGGCCGGGCTGTGTGCAGCTGGCGCTGAAATCTCCCACAGCCTCCTGGGACCCGTCCCACAGCAAGCCCACTCGGTCCCCCGCACACCCCACCCCCACCCCCACCCCCGTCGCCATGGCCACGCACTGCTCTGTGTACGCTGTTACAGGTAGAGAGCCACAGAGCAGAGATCTCAGACCCATTCTTTCAGCAGAGTTAATGCTGTGCGGACAGGTGTGTGTGTGCGTGTGAGAGAGTGAGTATATGGTGTGTGTGTGTGTGTGTGTGTGTGTGTGTGAGTGAGTATATGGTGTGTGTGTGTGTGTGTGTGTGTGTGTGTGTGTGAGAGAGTGTATGGTGTGTGTGTGTGTGTGTGTGTGTGTGTGAGAGAGAGTGAGTATATGGTGTGTGTGTGTGTGTGTGTGTGTGTGTGTGTGTGAGTGAGTATATGGTGTGTGTGTGTGTGTGTGTGTGTGTGTGTGTGTGTGTGTGAGAGTGTGAGAGTGTATGGTGTGTGTGTGTGTGTGTGAGAGAGTGTATGGTGTGTGTGTGTGTGTGTGTGTGTGAGACGGGTCTCCCTGTCAGACAGCACCGCTTGGTGTGTGAGCTGGGCAGATCCAGGGCTGGAGAGCCTGTGATGGAAACGGCTCTGCTCTCTGTGTGAAAACAGCCAGCAGCTGAAGCGGCCCCAGGGGAGCCCGAGCGGCTGCACATTCTCTGCTCTCTCCCTTCTCACTCATTACTGGGTGAAGCTCCCAGGAGCGCACACACACTTACACACACATCACACACATACATACACATACACACATCATACACATACACACACACACTCACGCACATACATCACACACACGCACACACACACACACACACACACACACACACACACACACACACACACACACACACACACACACATATCACACACACACACACACACACACACCATATACTCACTCACATACACACACACACACACCATATACTCACTCACACACACACACACACACACACACACACACACACACACACACATACACACACACACACACACACACACACACACACACATATCACACACACACACATATCACACACACACACACAGGGCTGGAATACACTGGTAGTTTACCTGTATCCACACTAATGACCCCGGGGGTCACAGGCAGCATTTGGGAGGTGGGAGTGGTTACCCTTTGGCTCAAAAATGGGGGCCAAAGGGCCTACTCAGGCACACGCCCACAGGCCATGCCCAAATGTTCCCCGAACCTGCTAACGGCACTCGCAGGAGAGAGGAGGAGGTGGGGTTACGAGAGGACACAGCTGACGCAATCGAGACGAACATCTAGGACAGATCCGTCCTGAAAGTCCTCAGAGAGACATCAGCTCCATGGAGAGCTTTCAGTGGGACTTCAGGACAAATCATGTCATTCTCACGGAGGACATCACTCCTGTGAGAGGCTGTGTAGTTCACTCTTCTTTTCAGGGGCAGTTTGTGCTGTTGCCATGCGACTTAGACCTCCATTTCTACAAACCAACTATGTATTTGCTTTTTCTGAATAGACAGTGCACAGGTGATGAACAGGTAGCTAGGCTGCCCCATAAAGAGTGATGCTAAATGCTTTTAATCCAGCGCTAATCAGGACCTGTCTGGCACTGATGTTAATCTTCCCCCGCAAAACACATGGAAGCTGACTAGGTAATAACATCATGGGCGACTGGGATCAGCGACAGTGCTTTCTCATCCAGTTTGTGTCTCTCATTTGTACCCTCCTGTGCTGACTCTGGTACAGCGGTAAGCCTGCTGTGTGACGTGGCCGTGTTTAGCCTCTGTTTCGCCCACCCGTGGACCAGAAGGGCCGAAGGAGACACGGCGTGCTCTCTGCTCCTTCCCCTCCCTGTTGTTTCTGCGTGTCCCTGCCGATGACGCGGCCCTCTTCTCCTTAAAGGGGTCAGGTCTCAGGGCTTTGTGGGCGATTCAGACCGAAATGCTGTAGCTCTGCAGAGCTTTGTCTCACTCTGTGCCATCAGGTTAGGTGTGGAAATATTCCTGTTAAAACGTTTAATTCAGGTGCTAGTGCCCTGAATTTCTCCTCAGTTAATAATTAGGTGTGTGTGTTGTACTCTAAATTGTGAAAACACCTTGTGTGGGCAGGGAATTCTGCCCTTTCTGGCTTTGTAGTAAAATTTCTTTGTTCTGGTGTTTGTGAATTGAGGAAAACCCATTTTTACTGCGTGTAGATGTAGTAAACCTCAGCAAAGTACTGGAGCCCAGAAAATAATAAGAATGATGGGAATTCATTTTAATACTCGCATCTGAAATATGAACCTTTTGCATCCATAAACATATTTTTCATTCTACTTTACTGAAAAATTGAATGCTATGAAACAAAATCCTAGGCAACAAGAAATGCAGAAAGGACTGCTGAAGCGAACAGGATGCATAACAGCACAGCCTGTAAGGAGGCAGCAGCTGAGCTGGAAACCTGTAAATGCGCTGGATGCTGGAGACGGTGTGTCAGGTGTGCGATGGGGAGCCGTGGCCCCTCCCCCGTCGCTACGCGGCGACAGCAGATGAAACCCCAGCCGTTCTCGCGGTGGAGAGACGGACGGCCCCCGCGCTGCCGGGCGGCCTGTGCCAGAGAGAGGGCCCTGCCAGATATCCAGCCGCAACAGGAAGCGCAGTGCAGCGTGGGTCTGGGGGTGGCTGGCTCTCGCCCCCTCTGCCCACCCGGGCCGGGCACCGCTCACACACCCCCCCCCACATGTCTCTGAGGGAGAGGGGGGGTGGGGGGCGCGAGCAGCGGTCTCTGGTGGCAGCCCGGCAGGCTGGTGGGGCTCAGAGTGCCCCATGTGCTGGAACGCGGAGGCGAAGAGTCCCAGGGCGGCCGTCACATGCCCGTCTTTAAGCCATCTGCAAATCAGGCCGGCCCCCGCCAAAGCATTACATTAAATCCCTGTTTGGGCTGATTAACAAATGGCTGCTGCATTTTTCTTTTTTTCTCGCCACCCCCAGCTTGAAAACCTGATCACACAAAATGTGAGACAGGGTGTAAGCAAGCGGCTACTTCGGAATCCGCGGTGGAGGTTTTCGGTGCATGGAGAAAGGGGGTGAAGTTTTAAAAACGCTGGCCTCGAATGAACGCTGGCCCCGAAAGGAGGAAGCCTGTCCAATCCCCTCTCTGTACCCTCCCAACCCCCTCTCCCCCCCAACCCTCGCGCCTCTATCTCAGACCACAGACAAATGAACAATTAATCTGGCCTTGTAATTGCATGGCACACAGTATGTTATTTTAATTGTGCATTTGGAGCGCTGCTGCTGTATCCTCATTCCGTGGGCCGTGGACCAGAAAGCCGGTTTGTGCTCCGGGTTGCACAGACGCGTGCGGATCTCGGAGGCAGAAGCTGGGTACGGCTGGGCTCAGTGGTGGGTCGCTTGGCTGCAGAGTCGGCGCAGAATGCAGCTAGCTGCGAGAGTTAATGTAAAACGCAAGGACGCGCCGATTGCTTCAGATGGGGGTTCCACGTGAAATCAGCTGGCAAGAGCAACGAGTGCCCTTTTCAGTGCAGTGTACCAGTAGCCCGGACCCGTCTTTTATGCCGGCTTGTAATGAAGGCTGTTTGCATTCGCTCATTAGCGGAGGAGCTGCCCCAGGTCTGTGCGGTTTGGAATGAGAGGTGGTGATGTCATCTTCAGAAGGCTGTGGTGTGAAAACTTTATTGACACGTGAATGAATTTGCGTCTCACTTTCTGTTCCGCCTCTGGCTACCCCTCAGCGCCCTGCAGTCTGGGTCAGTGTTCAGTCTGAGACATTTCTGGTGTCACTTTTTTCTGACCAAATCCATTACATTGCGTTACATTATTGACATTTAGGAGACGCTCTTTTCCAGAGCGGCTTACATCAGTTACAGGTTTTCACAATGTTATCCATTCGTACAGCTGGATATTGACTGAGGCAATTGTGCGTTAAGTACCTTGCTCAAGGGTAGAGCAGCAGTGCCCCAGCGGGGAATCGAACCAGCAACCTTTTGGTTACGAGTCCTGCTCCTCAACCGCTATGCTCCCCCAGAACCATATTTTGGACCCAGCATAGACCAGAGTAAAGAGGAAGTGCCCCAACCAAGCAAACGATGTAGAGTCCAGGAAACAAACTGTAAGGTTGTGGTTCTGACACAGTCGAAGATGGCTGCCCTGTTCCCTCGAGCGCCGGTAAGCCCTCTGCCCAGGTGTGTGAGCACGTGGCCACGTCTGCTGCGTCGGCCACTCACAGACCGGCAGCGGTGGCAGGTCTCCGGCTCCCTCCCGCCCTCTCCTTCCTGATAAATACCATCACACGCAAGCAGCTTTCTCACTCCCCCTCCCTCCCCTCGCCCACTAATGAATTCATACGTACGTGCATCTATTTTTTTTTTATTAGTGCTTTTAACGAGGTGTTAGATTGGGTTCCTGTGACAGGCTGCAAGCCGCCGACACCTCGTTACGGCGGCGGCGGATCCCGTCCCCCGGCGGCGCGCCCCTCTAAGCCCCCCGCACCCCTGCCCCCCCCACCCCTCTCTCAGCTGCTCGCCGCTACCCACGGATCTGCGGGCCCTCCGAGCCGAGCCGCCCAAGACCTCCGTCTCCTCGAAATTAACATGAGCAGGTGTTTTTCTCTGATGTGTTAATTAAGAAAAGCTGGTGTCATTATGCTTTAAGTGGCTGTTACAAATAGAACATGTTGTTTATTTTCCATAAAAAAAAAAAAAAATCTAGAAATTTTTTTTTCTGGGCTGTCACAGCGGTATGTGTGGTGGTTATGGGATCGGTAATTGTTCGAATTTTTAAAATGGAATCTCGCGCAATGGAAAATTTTTTCACGTTTTTTTTCACTGATTTCTTTACTGAACGCTCCAGATTGTCAGTTTCAATGAAAAGTAGAACAAGTGGGGAAAAACTGCCCAATACTGAATTTCCAGAGAGGCTGATCTGTTAGGCAGCTGGCATTTACAGAGAAATCAGGCAGTAACCGGTGTTAGCAGGGAAGTTGGACCTGGATTATGATTTGATTGGTGCACCTGCTTGCTGAATAATGTCATGTCCTGTCTGTGAGATGAACAAACATAGATGCTCTAATACTCCTTGAGTAGACGCAGGTGCCTTATGATCATTGTGTTACATAACAGTATTACTTCCTGAATGCCTTCTCTGTACAGTGGATTAAATCAGGAGGAGAAGCAAGAGCAATATGATCAGGTTGGTTTCCCTTATTTTCAGTGCATCAGCTTCTTCAGGTTCGTTTCAGGGAGTGTGATGCGGAGATGAGAATGGCTCTCATGGTCTGTGTGTTATTTGGTGACTGTGAGGTTGGTAACAGGTGACGGCAGTGGTTAAGGAGCAGGACTTGCAACTGAAAGATTGCCGGTTTGATTCCCCACGGGGGCACTGCAGCTGTACCCTTGGGCAAGGTACTTAACCCACAATTGCTTCAGTAAATATCCAGCTGTATAAATGGAAAACATTTTAAAAACCTGTAATTAATGTAAGTCGCAGTGGAGAAGAGTGTCTGCTAAATGCCGATAATGTAATGCAATGTAAAGGTAATGGGAAACGATTCCGACAGGTGATCTGTGGTCAGGATGAGTCAGGTGACCTCTGAGGAGATGGCTCAGGACCCAGTGGTAAGTGCAGCACTGGTCAGTAGTGGTAGTGCCAGCCCAGCAGCTGTGTCCTTTCTGCCCCACCAGTGTGGGCGCAAACATGGCCGCCACCTGTCCCCACATGTCACTGGCGGCTTCTCAGCAGGCTTTGCTCTGTGGTGAGGTATGAGACAGGTGTTTGTGACCCCCCTGTCCTCCTCTGAGTGGGTGTAGCTTCAGTTTATGGGGGGGGGTCACAGGAGATATCTGATAGGGTGGTGCTATGATATCGATTAGGCTATGTTGTGATATTGATGAGGCAATGCTGTGATATTGATTATGTGGTGCTGTGATATCAAACAGATGGTGCTGTGCTATTGATAAGGCAGTGTTTTGATATCGATCAGGCAGTGCTGTTATGTTTATTAGGTGGTGTTATGATTTTGAATAGATGGCACAGTGGTATTGAACAGACGGTGCTATGATATTGATTAGACAATACACTACTACTGTGAGGCAAGTGTTTGTGACTCCATCCTCCTCGAAGTGGGTGCGGCTGCAGTCTATGGGGAGGGTCACAGAAGTTATCTGATTAGGTGGTGCCATGATATCATTAAGACAGCGCTGTGGTATCGATTAGACTGTTGTGATATTGATTAGGCGGCACTATGATACTGATCAGGCAGTGCTGGTGCATCGATAAGGTGGTGTCATGATACTGAATAGATGGTGCAGTGATATTGAACCAATGGTGCTTTAACATTGATCAGGTGGTGCTCTAATACCAATTAGCCAGGTATTTTACAGGAAGGCTACAGACCCATTACCTCACAGACACTGATTGGTCACATGACCCTGGCAGCAGAGCTCTTTCCCACTGCATTCCTGAAACCATGACCAGGATCAAGAGGATCATGTCTGCTTGGAATCACCTGCTTCCCAGTGGAAACCCCCTTACCCAGAACTGGTTCAGACTGGTTGGATCCAGAACTCATCTGTAAAATAACATGCTGCAGTGGTATCAGTCATGTTTTTTTTTTCATGGCAGGTTGTAATTTCAGATGAATGAGGAAAATACTCTCAAACTGGGCAGGCTGGAGAAGCAATGCCAACTGCTCTTTTGCTGAACAGTGGTGGTTATTTCTCTTATTTCTCTTATTCTCTGTCTAACGGTCGTGCCTGCCCACTGGTGGCTTAACTGTTGATCTTGAGCAGGGTTACAGTTCAGAGGAGTTGGTGGTGACACTCAGAAAAGTACAGCATATTTAGATCTGGTGAATATTGTGGTGCATATTAAGGCCTTAGCTGTGAGGAATTTGTTAACTCGAGCAGCTTGCATTTTGTGTGAACAGACTCAGGAACGTGCTTCAAGACCCAACAATCGCAGTGATTTCCTTTGTTTATTTTTTTTGAACATACCGTGGGTGTGTTTGTTCAGAGCTCGTGCAGAAATCACCTGCTGTGTCTTTGATCTTCTCCAATGACACCTCATCTGAAAGGCTCTTCTTGCACACTTCTGCGCACGACAAATATAACTAAAAACATATTAAACGTCTCATTTATGCTAAAAATAAAAAAGTCATACCAACCATATTTTTCCATTCACATAAATGCAGTCTGTGCTCATCAGTCTGTAAGCTTCTATTTTTTTTTTTCTTTTTCCTGTCACTGGGTTTGTGATGCCTCATGGGGGGTCAGGGGTGCGGACTACTTGCCCCAAACCAGGTGATGGAACCCCATGTAACAGCAGTGTGACAATTTGTCATTATGTGGACAGACAGATCGTCACAGAGTGAATGTGAGAGTAGAAAGCGCAGGACGTTGGGGGGTGGCCGTTGGGGGGTGGCCGTGGGGGGGGCAGATGCTGGGGGGGCGTGGGGGTGCTGGGGGTGCTGGCGATCCGTTTTCGTCTGTCAGACCTGAGCCTCTCACATGTGGCGCAGCCCGTTGCTCTCAGCGTTGTTGACACTCTTGTAATCCTGCTGTTGGTTATTAAACAGAGCAGTCTGGCGCGGCAGAAGTTTCGCATGGTAATGCGCGTTGACCAGCTGCTCAGCAGATGTTGTTTTTTGGTGCCTCGGCCTGCAAGGGTTAAAGGTGTCGGCGTGTCCTCGTAGCGCACGTCCAGCACCCCCGCCCCGCCCGCATCCAGCATGCGGCAGGCGCTGGCGTTTGCTCGGCTGACCTTCGCCACAGACACCTGCCTCGCAGACCGGGGCAGATGAGCGTGGCAGCTGACGCTCACATGAGAGATCATAAACATGTTTTTGCAGAGCTGAGGTGTGAGATGTCTCCGCCCTGCGTGTGACTGAAATAGGCCTCGCTGGCGTGGCCGGTGGGCCTCAGAACGGGAACGGTTCCAAAAATCACCCATGCATTTTTCAGTTCGTTTTTCTTGACTCTTTTAGGTCTAAAGTGCATGCACACGTGTGCACCAACTCTACTGTACATTCATGTGTGCCTAAAAATATGTATTTGTGCATGTGATTTGAGATGTAGCCTGTCTACCCCGCCCTCTCCATGTCAGATTGGTTTCATGCATTTCACTGCAGGAAGTTTGTGTCTTTATTAGTGGATGTAAATCTAGAGTTTTTGGTTCTTTGTGTTTTTGTTACATCCTCCTTAGCACTACGTCCTGAAAATTGTGGTTTCTTGCTATGGAGGTAAGATGATATCAAACTGTAGCAAGAAAATAACAATAATGCGTGAAATAACTGTTTCTGAGTTGACAAATGACTATTAATCAAACGAACGTGACGGCAAACTTATTGGCAGAGAAGAAAAGCAAATTTGTTTTCTCAGAAGTTGGCAGCCTCATTCTTGTCTCAGTTTATCCTCCTCAAAGAGGAAACTAGGTCTGTTGTCCCTTATCTGAGCGACTGGTCTTCCCAGCAGGCTGTAGATACCTGCTCATGCCTCATTAAATTACCATCAGGGTACTAAAGAAGCAGCACATTATCCTTAACACTAAACTACCTTTACCTCTGGTATTCAGGCTATCATGAACTTAGTGCTGATTATTCTGCTGTGAAAGGTTCAGCAATGAATATATACTGGCTGTGGGGGAGTAACACATCAACATTAATTTGGTAACTCACAAAGTAATTGCTCTTATCATTAATTACATTTCTATGAAATGGGTTTTGTGAGATTGAAAGCAGCAAGCAACTATCAGTTCTTAGATAATTATGGCTAACTGGACATTTGTACTGAGCTTTGTACATGGAGTCCTAATGTTAACTAGCCATTTTTTGCATAGAGCCAGTCTGTACATGGATTGCTAAAGTTAGCTAGCCATATGTTTGTGGTGAGCTAGTCTGTACTTGCATCACTAATGCTAACTAGCTAGGAACCTCAGCAGATTGGGTAACTCAGGCTAATGTGATCATGCTTGGTGGCACCCCAAAACACTCTGCAGTATAGTGTAGGGCTCCCTGTGCTCTTGGTATCACCTGAGTGTTGTCGTGGTGAATCTAATGAGTAACCATTGAATGTCGCTTCCTAATTAAATCTTTCAGGCTGAGGTAGATGATGTAAATTAAAGCTGTCTTCCCTCCCTCTCTCTTTGCAGGAGAGTACATTAAGAACTGGAGGCCGCGGTACTTCCTGTTGAAAACGGACGGCTCCTTCATCGGCTACAAAGAGAAGCCGCAGGATGCAGACCTACCTTATCCTCTCAATAACTTTTCTGTGGCAAGTGAGTCCCGCCCCATGTCCAATCAATGTCCATCTAGTAAAAAATCCTGATTACATACTGTTGGTGTGGTTCCTGAGTCAAATGGCACTGAGATGAAAATCACACTTAGAATTAGAATAAGTAAAATGAAGGTAGCAATGTTGACTTGGTTTTTTAAACCAGTTCCTAACTGATTTTGATATGATGTTAGTGTGTTATAGAGCAGTGAACAGGGTGGTGCAAGCTACTGTAATACAGTATGTTTAGAAAATAACTCAGAATTTTCTCTGTTAAATTCAAATCTTTTCTGTCTAAAAATATGACTAAAAATGAAAATAGAATAATTTAGAACAGGATAAGGTCTATGATGACATAGCTAAGTAAGTTAATCCCCCAATATAGCCAGTTAACTATCTGAATTGCACCAGTTACTTTGATGTTCTTATTTTTGAATGTGGTGTCAGTATGGCTTGCAACACATAAAAAGATATGTTTCTACCAAGCAGCATTTCAACATGTTATATTATTAAAAATGGAAAAAAATACAGCTTTAAAAATCAGAATAATTACCTTTCCTTATCAAAACACAACTGGGGGTTGTGAATATTAAATGATACAACCTGTTTTTGTGGATTTGCACATTCAGAAAACCTTTTTTGGTTGAGTGACGCATCCATTACTCTTTCAGTAATGAGACAATTAATTATTTTGTATGTCATTGCAACAGAACAATTACATGTGTCCAAAAATATTTTTCCACTGTATGAGAATTTATTATAATTGGGACTGATGCAATATAATTGGGACTGGTATAAGTAGCCTTTGTCATGTTACTGTTGGAGACATAGGGTTCCTAAGTGTATTTCATTTATGCAATGAATTGTAAGGTTTTCATAGATAAGTATTTATATTTAACATATTTCTAGGTATCCATGTGTGATGGTTTTCATATCCACTGGGATTATTTGGTTCAATGTGTTAAGCAAAAAAAAACTACAAATAAACAACAGCCTAGTGCCTAATTCAATATTGCAGTTTGGGTTTGAGTGGATAATTATTTTGTGATGATTAGTTATTGAATGATTTTTTTAAGTGTAATATAATCATGATTGGTGTGTAATTATGTGTTATGATTTTGTGAGGCCAGCTGATGGTGGCATTTGGGATTTCATCACTCTCAGTTTGCACAGCAGGGCCGGTCACCGCCTCCTCTGCCTCAACCCCCACCCCCACCCCCCACACGCACACACACACACACACACACACACACACACACACACACACACACACACACACACACACACACACACACACACACACACACACACAAAAAGCTCTACAGCTGACGCTGTCTCCACATGTAGCTTCACTCATTAGGGCAGTTTAACTCATAGCAACTATTATTTTAATCTGATTTGTTAATCCATGTTCTGTCAATGCTAATATGTGATGTTTTTCTCTTTTCCTGGCCTGGCAACAAGGCTAAAGCCGGTGGCCGCTAAGCCGATATGGGGCTTCCTGGCACGTCTCCTCTCACATGTCGTATGTCACAGTGTTGGGGAGAGAGCCATGCAGTTCGTCCTCCTCGACATCGGGGGCAGTGCACTGTGTTCACATTCCTGTATGGGAGCATTAACATTATACCACCTTTGCTTAGACTACAGATGCTCTTAGAGCATCCAGAGCGAATTGCATAAGAGCGTCTGCTAAATGCCAATAATGTAATGTAATGTAACTGCCCAGCTACAGTGAACCTGGGCTTGAATGACTGCCCCTCTGTCATCCCAGTGTCATAGCTTGTGAACCCTGGGCTTTAGTTTTTCCTCATATTGTCTGAATGTTGGTCAAAGTGTCAGCGTTACACATACAGGAAATATAATAACAGGTGTAATGCATTTGCGAAAGGTTCAGTTATGGATAAAATTACAGTACGGTCACACTGTTGTAATAACGTTGATTTGTGAAAGGAATACGCCATTTTCACATTGATTTCATTTTTTCAAAAGCCAATGTGAAAGAAGCGATTTCATTTAGTTGCGACTGGAACATTATCTTTCATGGCATACGTTACTGATTTTCATTATGTAGAACATTAAAGCAACAAGCAGCAGTATGTGGTAATCCAGTCAAAACTGGAATTTGCATGGTGGAAGCAATGACCAGTAAAATTAGGCTATATTTAGAAGCACCCTAAATACAGAAATAGGTGGTTGTGGTGCACTGAGTGCCAATCATAATGTAGATTCTGAGAAATAGTAAAAGTTGCAGGTGACATCTTGCTGGTCTAGATGAAACATATAAACACATGTTTAAAACTAAAAGAATAAATTACAAGTTCTCTTTAGGCTACTACCATGGAAATATATTCAAATGCAAAAAGGCCTCATTTACAATGTATGTACACTGTAACAGCTTATCACCAGCTGTATAGACAGCAGGAGCATAGTGTAGTTTGAATGTAAAACAGTTTTGACATTCAAACTACATTCAACATTAAAGCATGTCAACATGTTTGCGAACCTTAGGCTAGGCAAAACGACGAGCCCAGATGACCTGAATTGCCATTTCTCCTCATTAAAATTCTCATATTCCCACGTTCTTATGTTATTAATTCATATTCACAGACCGAGAGACACAGGTCAATCACTCTAATTACTATATACAACATGGGTATCTCCTGCACACACTCCCAGCGGTGCTGTAAAAAGCAGTCATGTCAGAAAATGAAAAGAATTGGCATGCTGAGCAGTTTTGATAACCTCATATAAACCACATGTTCTTTGGAAGCATCTCCTGTACCTGGGTGTCTTTTTCTTTTAGCTGCTCATCAGAGTTAAAGTTGTGGAGCTAGTCAGAAGTGTGTCAGACAGATGATTCTGTCTGCGAGGGCTGGAAGTGACAGCTTCTGGGCTGTTTAATTGGCTTCTTAGCTTTTCTTACCAGTTGTAGCTTCAAGCTAAACTTGTCATCTGCGATCAGATGTGGTGAAGCAAACAACACCGCGCACGCTTTTTTCTCTCTCTCTTTCTCTTCCCCCCTTTTCCGAAAGGTGTTGTGTTATGTCTGGCGACGAGACAGACTTCGTAATGACCTCGTGTTGCGGGGCTGCTCTCCGAGCTCGGTGTGAGATGGAAAGTTTCTTTTTAATGTCACAGGTGGAGGTACGTACCTGACCTTGGCCGTGTAGCTGCTGACATCTCCGCCTATATTTAGGCTGCCCCTCCGTTTTGTCGGGGCCGATCCGGCCGGCCGAGGGGACCTCATTAGGACCTGGCGTGTCTGCGGTGGTGTTTGCGTTTCGCCTGTCACCTGCGCGTCATTGCTGATACACGCTTCGGTGTGTCGGGAGGCGTCTGTGTCACACAGGAGACCAGCAGTGCACTCCCTTGCTGTGTAATTGTCCAGGTGCGCTTTGCGACTGGGGAACCCAGCTGCCGGGACGGACCGAGTTGTTGCCGTGCTTCTCCGATGCCAGGGCTTTCTGATTGGTGCAAATAGGTTCCTCCTCTGATGCTGGGGCTTTCTGATTGGTGAGAATAGATTCCTCATCTGATGTTACGGCTTCCTGATTAGTGCGAATAGATTCCTCCTCTGCCATGGTCTCTCTCGTATCCACAGTCCTCTGTAAGTGTCATCTTTCCTCTGTCCTCCAAAGTGACTGGTGGAGAGGCAAGTGGAGTCTGTCTCCCTCTGACTGCTCTCTCCTCTCTGACTGCAGCTCGCCTTAAATGTTTGTAGCGTTTTTTTGCACTGATCTTTAGCTCTGAGAATCAGCGTTCAGTCTGGTCCTCGTAGAAGTGCAGTCTCTGTTCTGCTCAGATTTCACCTCCTGTTTGTAAACTCACAGAATCTCAGGCCCTCACTCTCTCCAGCATCTTCATCTAATACCCACTAGGAGGTGAACTGAGACGACCATTTATTTACAGTCATCGCAGTTCCGTTGAGACTTGAAGTTCCATCGCTGTGTTGATTGTCTGAGTAATCACGCATGCCCTAAAATCAGTAACATTAATTATCAAGTACAAATGCGGCACAGTTAAATTTAACTTAAAACTGAACAAAAAGTGTAATTTGTGAAAACAGCAGGAAGTGGATCATGGAAATAAAAGCACAGACTTTCTTGGGTTACACAGGCATTAGATTTTGGTACAATTACCCCAGTAGCCAGTGATAAATGGTGTTTTTCTTGAGGGTGGGAAAGGGGTTGGTGACTACTCCAGCAGTTGAAAAGGACGTCCGCACCAGCACCCAGAATACCTGGGAAACAGGAACAGGTCTAAGAAGACATGGGAACCCCACTGCATGAACACTTCTCTCTTTCTCTCCCCTCCTCTCTATCTCTCCGTCGCTCTCTCTCTCCCTTGTTCTCCCCTTCCTCGCTTTCCCTTCTTCTTCCTTTCCTCACTTTCCCTTCTTCTTCCTCTCCTCTTCCCTCTCTCTTCCTCTCTCTTTGATCTGTCCATCTCTCAGAATGCCAGCTGATGAAAACAGAACGACCAAAGCCCAACACATTCATCATCAGATGTCTCCAATGGACCACGGTCATCGAGAGGACCTTCCATGTGGACACACCGGAGGAAAGGTGGGTTCAGGTCTGATCAATTTTGGTAGACGCGGTCTTGCCCGGTAACGACCACAAACATGCTGCAGGGAGTGTGCCTCCCTCTTCCTGCCCCAGCTGCAACCCAGCAGTGAACAAGGAATTATGGGTACTCTCCAAGTGGTGGAGTCCATTTGGCATTATTAAGCCATTCACAGCCGCTTTGCAGGGGTACTCAGTGTCACAGGTAGGACAAAGTGCCGTATCGGAAGGTTACAGGCACACTACTGACTCAGGAGTGTCACTCCCTGTACCCCTTTTTAGTGTGTTTTACCTTTTATGGAACAGTTAATAAAAAATACAGCTGACTGCTCTTTTTAACATTCATTTCACAATGCTCTGGGAACACCTGCACAACAGAGCTGCAACAGCAGTTTGATGCTTATACATAAACTCACCTCCACCGCAAAGCTGTAAGATGAACTCAACTTCCACTTGTCATTCAGTTTTGTTTTTTTTTTTTTTTTGGCGTTTGGTGTTTATTTTTTTTTCCCGCAAAAATGCAAATGATCTTAAGAGCAGCGCTGGATGCACAACAAACAGGGTGATTAACAGCGATAGCCTGTGACGGGGGCTACAAAGTGAGCTTTCAAGTAGTGGTGGCATACATTATCCAGCTGTTCTCTCACCAGTCGAGGTGTGTATTTATAGAAGGCGCCCTTCTCTCTTAGACTTGAAATAATTGAATTAGAACTGAGAACGAATCTTGTGCCTGCAAGCTGGCAGGCAGACAGTCGCTTTGCGCGATGTGACCGCAGCTGCTTCTCAAAAAAAACCTGAGCGGCGAGAGGAAAAAACGGAAGAAGGAGTTGAACGAAGAAGCCCCGGCTTGGCTCTGGGGTCTTAAGCGGGCCCCCGTTTTTTAGGTGCGGGCCCGAGCCTCGTTTCGAGATGACCTCGGAGAGGACACGGAGTTTTCCCCCCACCGAGGCAGGGGAGCACCCTGCCAGCGCTGACACCCTGAGTATCTGATAATCGGAGTAGCACATGCCCATCTGGCCTGTCTCCAGGAATGGCAGGCCCACGTGCAGAGAGAGAGGGAGAGAGAGAGGGAGAGAGGGAGGAGAGACAAAGAGGCAGAGAGAAAATCAGAGAGATCGCTCTAGCTTTGGCACTTGGCCCATCATCTCTCATTAGCGGAAAACGCTCATTATACTTTAAAAGGGGGAAAAAAAGACTTTACATTTTATCTGTTTGACCTTGAGAGATTTACAGTAACTGTGTGCTTTCACGCCATGACGCTCAGCTGCTTAAATGGGACAGGACCCGGTTTGCCCTGTTTGGAAATCGCCAGCTTGGTGGCGCCGGGGTAAGGAGCAGGGCTGGGAGCCCGAGGTTACTGATTCAGGCCTCAGGCGGGGAGTCTGCTGTTGTACCCATGGCCGAGGTGCTTAACCTGAATCATCTCAGTAAATGTCCAGGTGCGTAAATGGACAACGTGAAAGTGCAAGTTGCTCTGGGTAGGAGCATCTGCTAAGCAAATGTAATCTGTCTTTCACACTCGGCTCTGAGGGCACAAAGGTGAGGTGCAGGGAATACTGTGATGGATGTTGCAGTGAAAAATCACATATTGCGCATGTCCATTATTTATGTTTTATAATTTTTGCAATTATCACAGATGCTTAACCTACATTACTACAGCATAATGGTGTCATGTTTCTAAGCTTGTATTTTGGCTCTATATTTTTTCCCAGATAATTTTATTGCACCAGCCTTTTGACATTTCCACATGAATTATGTATCTTCCATCTTGTAAAACAGAAAGATATGTTTCACACGTTAAATGACAGGAATGATTGATAAGTGGTTATGTAGTAAGCAGTGCCCTCTGCTGGTCAACTGGCAAACTGGCAAACTGGCAAAGTGCTTGTAGAATATAAATAAAATTACGGCATCACTTAGACATCATAGCTACATGCCAGCAGTAGATAAGTTTATGTCCATTAGAATATTGTAGTGACTTGGAGCCACCCTACCTTATCTCTATACATTATGTACATTTTTTAAATTGGCAGTATTTCAGTAGCTTCCTTTTTTAATTGTCTGACACCCCTCTTCTGAGAGAACTGTGTTGAGTTTAAAGGCATCGGCAGCCCCTCTGTGTGTTGGCTGAGGTGGGGTTGTATTGGAGGCAATGCTGGTGTGTGTAATGCCGGCATGTGCTGGGGTCACAGGGACGAGTGGACGGACGCCATTCAGATGGTGGCGGATAAACTCCAAAGACAGGAGGAGGAGCGCATCCAGTGCAGCCCCACCTCGCAGATCGACAACATCGGCGAGGAGGAGATGGACACCTCCACCAGCCACCACAAACGCAAGGTGAGGACAGCCTAGGTACTGCAGTGGGGAGCGGTTACACAGCGCCCCCTGTGGCAGAACCTGGCTGCTGTAGTGGGGAGTGTTTACACAGTGCCCTCTGTGGCAAAACCTGGTTTCTGCAGTGGGGAGCGGTTACACAGCGCCCTCTGTGGCAGAACCTGGCTGCTGTAGTGGGGAGTGCTTACACAGCGCCCTCTGTGGCAAAACCTGGCTGCTGTAGTGGGGAGTGGTTACACAGCGCCCTCTGTGGCAGAACCTGGTTACTGTAGTGGGGAGTGGTTACACAGCGCCCTCTGTGGCAGAAGCTGGCTGCTGCAGGGGAGAGTTCTTACTCTGCACTAGATGTTTGATTGACAACCATTTGCCACTCTGTCTGTTCCAGACGATGAATGATTTTGACTACTTAAAACTACTGGGAAAAGGCACTTTCGGAAAAGTAATTCTGGTGAGGGAGAAGGCCAGCGGAAAATATTATGCAATGAAGATTCTGAAGAAAGAAGTCATTATTGCAAAGGTAGGTTTTGGTAAAAGAAGTGATCGTTGTAAAGGTAGGTTCTGAATACAGAAGTGACTACTGCAGAGAAAAGTAGGTTCCTGCTACCACCTCCAGTGAGGGCAGCTTATATGTAAAGTTTGTGCTCTTCAGTCCGTTGCCTCAGCATTGTAAACGTGTTGATCATGAAAAGAAAATCATTTGAAAGACCATTGTTGAATTTCAAAAAACCGAAAAGCCATAAACGGATAAAACTATCAGAGGAGAGCTAGGCAAGTGTTGTAGCCATGTGTAGTGTAAGTACTGTAAGTATGTCTGTATTGCACCAACTTTAGTGTAAGCACTTTTGAGCAAGCACACCCTTCTCAGTGCCACCAGATCGATGTAGCTCAGTGCTGGTGTTGTGTGCATTGGGTCTGGGTATCCTCTGTGCAGGTTTGCGATTGGCGTCTGGATAACACCAGTGTGTGAAAGGGAGGCTTATTCACAAAGCACCTTTCTCTCTCTCCCTCTTCCTCTCTCTTTCTCTCTCTCTCTGTCTCTCTCTCTCTCTGTCTCTCTCTCTCTCTGTCTCTCTCTCTCACTCTCTGTCAGGATGAAGTGGCCCACACGCTCACAGAAAGCAGAGTACTAAAAAACACACGGCATCCTTTCCTAACCGTGAGTATCTGGCGGAACCTGCAGGGAAAGGCAGCCCTTTACACGCGCGCTGCAGCTTTTGATTATATGTACACGGTACCCCCAGAGACTAATTATAATACAGTGAATAAACTGTAATAAATTAGCAGCCCAAATGTAGCTCTGCATCTGTTGAGAAGTCACCACAGAGAAGTCATTTTAGTGACACTCCAGATGCTGTTGTGTGATGGAAAACACACACACCAGGTTTAGCAAAACAATTAAGCGGCGCAATTAAAGACGACGTTCCCCCAGCCCCGGCTTTCAAAGTTCTAAACTGGAGCTCTCAGGCAGACTGAGGCGACCGCTCCAGCGTTTCTGCGCTCCCTCTGTTCTCAGAGGAAGCTGCTTCTCTTTGCAGGAATGGGTGGGTCTCTCTTACACCCTGTTTCAGTCCACAGCAATAGGATGAAATGGTGTGTGAGATAGGTGTGTGTGTGTGTGTCTATGTATGTGTGAGTGTGAGTGAGTGTATGTTTATGTGTTTGTATATGTGTTTGTGTGTGTGTGTATATGCATATGTGTGAATGTGTATGTCTGTGTTTTACGTGTTGTCCTCTATGTGAGTTTGTCTGTGTGTGTGTGTGTGTGTGTGTGTGTGTGTGTGTGTGTGTGTGTGTGTGTGTGCGCGCATCTGTGAGTGAGTTTTTTCAGTTATGCGTGAGTATCTTTTAGAGTGTAAGTAGAGTGTGTGTCTGTGTATGTGTGGTTGTGTTAGTGAGTGAGTGTGTGTATGTGTATGCATGTAGAGTGAGAGGGTGTGAGTGTGTTTGAGAGTGTATATGTATGTGTGTATGTGTCCATGTGTGTGTTAGGGAGACCTCAGCCTTCATGTTGGAGATGTGGCTGTTTGTCTGATGATCAGTCTCTTCCTCTGGTTTCAGTCTTTGAAGTACTCCTTCCAGACGAAAGACCGGCTGTGCTTTGTGATGGAGTATGTAAATGGAGGCGAGGTAAGCTGTCTCTCTTCATCCTTCTCTCTGCATCTCTGTAAAAACTGCTGTGTTGCCAGGGGTTCGACCGTGGTTGAACCGCTGTAATGGGATGTTCTGGGGTGGCTGGTTGACATCGGTGTGCTTTGTCCTTGGGGTGTGCAGTTAAAGTGATGTGATGTGTGACTTTGCAGGGTCTCCTGTGGTGAGAGAACCTACAGTATTTTAAAAGGCTTGCTTCTGAATTGCGAACGCCTACTTACGGTGACTGCAGACTGCCCTTTCTTTCTTGAATGGGATAAGTAGAATAATACTAATAAGATGAAAGCGTATGTGTCACTGATTCAGGAAGTCGCTGCTTTTTAATGAGCAGCTGAATATTTACGGCAAAGGTACTATGTGACACTTCTTAAAATCTAACACATAAATACGATCTCTGGTTAGAAGGAAAAAAAAATAAAACTCCTTCTTTTCCTTTCTCAACTATTTAATGCTTCTGTGAGTTTATAATCAGACGATTACTCAGGTTGTCAACCGCACAACAACTAATTCATCATTGTGGACGCTGATCCGCCCCCTAATTCTGTTGGCGTGATGCTTGCGATGCATGTCGCTAGGCTCCTGTCGCTGCTCCGCGTCAGGGCCCGGGGTCACCGCACCGTCTCTCTGGCCACATGTTCAGGAGCTTTGCAGCCTCACTCTGCATCTGCCTGTCTCAACGCCCCGCCCCGCTGTCTGTGATCAGGGGGAGACGGGCTTTCCGCTACCCTAACAGTCCTCTGCCTGGCCCCCCCTTTCCCCAAAGGGCTGCTCTGGTTAGACGGCCAACCAGTGTGTTTAAAAGAACACTAAAACACAGAGCATGTTTAGACAGTATGAAACTGAATTGTACCAGTGCAGCTTGTGCTTGTAGAACTTTCAGTTAAAGCATGTTCGGGTGGCTTCTCTGGACCAGTGTATATTTTACCAAGATTATTCATGCAATATAAAAAAGCACAAGGCTTTTTAATATAAAAGGACTCTTCAGTGTGCACCCGTGCTTTAGGAAAGGAGGAGGCGCAGTTCAGTACATTTCTGAAACTGTGTCTGAATCGCACTTTAATGACACGTTGCGCAGAACATGGAGCACTCCCTCCAGCTGGCATGCACAGCGGTGAGGACTGGGACATGCACAGTCTTCATACACACACAGCTGCCTGTACCTGCAGCTGCAGCGCCCCTACTGGCAGGTGATGCATATTGCAGCACTGGAGCACTAAGAGAACAGAGCCCATGACCCCTCTGTGACCCCTCTGTGACCCCTCTGACCCCAGAGGTGGATGCCCCACAGTGCTGGTGCTCTGGGACCTGATCTCTCTCCATCTCAGAGCAGAGCAGGAGAAACACTGACCTGCGGTGAAAGTTTTTTTTTAGTCTGGTTTCCTGTCCTAGTGAATCTGAGCCACAGTGGGAACAATGATCCGTGTGCACACAGTAAGAGGTGATTTTAGTTAGGGCACAGGGTGTGAGAGCTGGATGGAGACGGATCAAACCGGTTTGTGTTTGTGAGCCGTGACTTCCGGCCGGTGGAAGGTGGGTGTGAGACGTGCTCTCTCCACCTGGCTGCTGTGAGAGCTCCTGTTAGGGCCCCTGTCAGGGTGTGCGGTGAGGAGGCAGACGTACAGATGATGCTTTCATCCTGTCAGCATATTCACTGCCTCCAAATCCCCCCCATTCAATCAATTCTCTGAAGAGGCATGTGCTTATACTGGCCATTGATCTTTCCTCTGCAGTAAAACTCACACTGAATAGAGGAGTGTACACTCACACACACACCCACACACACACACACACCCCCACACACACACACACACACACACTCACAAACAGATAAAGAACACTTTGATTTACAAAGTGAAATCCAAATCCCTGCCATTTTTAATGGATGAGCAGACAGTTGCTCAGTAATTCAGTTTGTCTCATCCTCACCTGCTTCTCTCTGTCGGTCCAGCAGATTCTGGGCCAGAAAGCCTCACCTGCGAGTCCGCAGCCACCGGCGCGGCTCTGAATGCACACCTGTCTGCCGAGCTTGTACCTGTTTATCAGGCAGTCTCAGAGTTCCCCAGGAGCCCATATGCAGAACACTCCCCCAATTTAAAGGAAGGTGTTTGCTTGCTGGCACGGGTGCAAGGAACTGGAGCAGGGATACGGGCTTGGTACCTGACAGGGTGTCTCCAGAACTGACAGGGGCCTAACTGGGGGGTGAGAGGGTGTTGGGGGATCGCTCTTTAACAGAAACCCAGACGAGCGCAGAAAGCCGACCTAACAGCGCGTTAACCTGCGAGTGCGTACAGGAAATGCCTTTAACGAGACGGGGCCCATTGATTAAAGCGCTGATCTAACCGGCCGCTTCCCGGCCCCCTCCGGAACGGCGGGCGATGATGCGCCAGCTGCCGTCGCGGTTCAGCGGGCGTCCTCGGAGAGCCGCGCCATCCATCATCTCAATATGGCGCTGGGAGGCAGTTTGTGTTGTGTTAATTTCCCCCAATAAATCAGTAATTATTGCAACGCTGTCCCCGCTGTTTATCCGGCAGCTGTTTTTCCATTTGTCGAGAGAGCGGGTGTTCTCCGAGGATCGCACGCGTTTCTACGGAGCCGAAATCGTCTCTGCTCTGGACTACCTGCACTCCGCCAAGATTGTGTACCGAGATCTCAAGGTAATCCGAAGGAAAAAAAAAAAAATCGGCTGCCGAAAGTAATCAGATATTTGTAAAGTTTTTTTTTTTTTTCCCTCCCCTCTATCGATGTGCTGTGTTTTTTATCCTCTGTGTGTGGGCTGGAATTTGGAAAATGTAATTAAAAGCTGCAGAGTTTGGGGAGTGGGGGCGGAGGGGGTGGGGGGACAGGTTTTTGGAAAACATCAAACTCTTGCGGCTGTGAAAGATGCCGCAGTGTCTCGCTCGCAGCCTTGGACTGAACCCGGCTGTGCAGCGCCAAAAACGCTGCGCTATTAAAATTAAAAGGGCCTTTTCTGGGCAAATGGCTTCCAGGCTCTTTTTCCCATCTTGCGATGGAAAATATAAGTGGGAATGCTTTATTTATTTTTCCACTGGCTTATTCACTCGTGTATTTGACCATGTGGCGATATTAAGTTTTAGCACAGTGGATGTATCATAATTCATAACTCTTCCGAGCTGCCTTGTTTTGTTCAGTTGCACTACACGCATGGTGAACAGGCAGTCAGAATAAAATAAGGTGTAGTCTGTTTTAGCTTCACCTTTGGTCTGTATGCTTAAATGTTTTTATTTAGAAGAAGAGCTTGGGTTGGTCCATATTTTGTGTAGGAGAGGGGTTTGGGTTGTTCCATGTTTTGTGTCAGAGAGGGGTGTGGGTTGTTCCATGTTTTGTGTCAGAGAGGGGTGTGGGTTGGTCTTAGAAAAAGTTCAGATGGAATTTGTGGAAACACCACAATTCTTTGTTGAACCCTGTTTTCTTTTCTCTCTTTTATTCTCCAGTTGGAGAACCTCATGCTAGACAAAGACGGTCACATCAAAATCACAGACTTCGGGCTCTGCAAAGAAGGAATCACGGATGCTGCTACCATGAAGACGTTCTGTGGTACACCTGAATACCTGGCACCTGAGGTAGAGCTCCTTGCTTCAGTGTCTCCCAGTCTCCTTGAGATAGAAAGACCTGGCGTTCCAACTACAGAAACATGTTGGTCAGCCTTGTATCACGGTGTATGTCTAGAGTGAACTGAGAATGAAGTGTCTTCACCAGCATACTTGGAGGTCAGAAAACCGCAGGAACATTAGCTGCATTAAGGCAGTACTGCCTTTGTCATTCTCCTCTAGAACGGCAGAGGTACAGGATACCTTTTCGGCATAGCTGGACACCCATGAGCGTGTAGTTTGTGTATTGTTCCACACACCAGGGCTTTGAGGGGCATGTGCTCACATGCTGTGTGTCTGCTGTGTGAATCCTCCATAACCCCAGTCTTACTTACGGGGAAGGGACATTGCATTTATTGCATAGAGGATGCATGTTTGGTGGCAGGTATGCATAGAGGTATTCTGAGAACTGGACATGAAACTGTTAACAGATGAAACGTTGGTCCTGAAGAATATATCCCTTCAGTGAAGAAGAGATGGGTTCAGCCAAAAATGTTTCCCTGCTCAGCCTCGTGCTCCTGAGGCTGTTTCACACAGCTGTCTGCTCAAAGAGGAGGGACATTCACCAGCCCACAAATCCACTCCATCAAACCACCATTAACAAGTTCAGCACATAGCCTTTTACACGCAACATGGGGAAAAGCCAGCGTTTGCCACATATGTTGGGGAAATGGAATGCATCAGATTGCATCATAATCCCAGTGGAGTCGTATTGCGCAGGATGCCGTTATGACATCACAGTGAGCACACAAACACCCCGCCCCCTTTTGACGGCATTCTTTGAGCCATCCGCAGGCTCCTGTAGGAACAGGTGAACACGGTAACGTTCCAGTACTGCTTGAACTCCGTTCTTATGAATTTCATCTCATTACAATTAAATAGTGGATGTATTAGACTGGACGCCTTTCCAATCCTCTCAGTGTATTTCATTCAGTTCACTCTTTAAACTGTCCTATGAAAACAGCAGTGTTCAGAACAGAAGAGCTCATGTGCTGAGCTGTGCTGGTCACAAAGCCCCCCCATCCTGCCCCCCCCCAACCACCCTCTAAAAGTGTAGTTTGCGCTCACAGTTGTCGCGCTTAATCCTCTCCAGAACAGAGAGAGCTTGGTCCAAGCTGCTGTGCAGAGAATGCATATTTATGGAGTGCAGAGGAGGGATGGGGGGGAGGGGGGGTAGGGGGGGTGTAGATTCCACTTGAAAAAGTACGGAAGACAATTTGGCGCGGCGTTTGTTTTGCTCAGCCCCTCTGCTGTGCCAGGAGATGATTTGAGTGTTGGTTATTTTTCACAAGAGTATGTGATTGCACAAAAAAGTACATGCTAAATAGAGGCAGATGGTGGCAGATGGGGAAGGTTGGAAGAAGGTGGCAGGGAAACCTGGACGAGTGTACCGCCGTACTGGAGTAAAAATAACAGAACACACTCCGCGCCAAGATCCCGAGATGCAAAGTAGCCGGGATTAAAAAAAGGGGGGAGAGAGAGAAAGAGAGAGACAGGGAGGGAATGAGGGGGGGGAAAAAAGCCCCAGAAATTGAGAGAGTCTCATGTGATGAGCGCTCCTCTTCCTCCCCGCTGGGCGTGTGAGAATGCAGCCGCGGTGTTCCGCCGAACCCGCCTTCACCTCCGCGCCAACCGACTCAGGCCAGAGCGTCTGCGGCTGTCAGGAGAAACACTGTCACCCGCTCAATTTGGGCTGGCTTCAGCTCTCATTTACTTCTTCCTCTACTTGTACTTGTACTCACGTATTTTAAAACCGGATGTTTTTCCATGTCTAAGTCAGTTGTCAGTTATGAATAAACTCAGGTACATTACGAGGTAATGTAATGAATGGGAGAAAGTCAAATTCATCGTGCTTAGATGTATGGCAGCAAATGTAGAGATTGTTTTAAGAAAAGTTATAAAAGTCCAAAATCAACTTGAGTAAAATCCTCTGACTCGTAGAAATTTTAGATTGTTATACTCAACACTATTTACAATAAAGCTTTGGAGAATGAAACAGATATTTTAAAAGACTGAAGTTGTGTCCCAGTTATGTGAAATTAGGTAGTTTTGAGTGAAGTGGGAGTCGTGTGAGAGGTTTTTAGTTTTGATGTGTTTGTAAGATAATATTATAATGAGGAATGGTAAGTGGGTTATTGTGGTGTGCAGTGAGATTGCACAGAACGACAGCTCTTTATAGCCACATGTTAAGTGGGGATGTTACTGTTTTTTCCTCAGGAATGTCATATTCAAATTTCCCAACATATTTGACTTTCTTTATTTTTATTTTAGTTGGCATAACTGAATATGTAAGACTTTCATTTATTTTTTATTTTAATCAGTGTGTGTTTGTCTATGTGTGTGTATGAGTGAGTGAATTTTTCAGTGAATGTGTGAGTATCTGTGAGAGTGTATGTATGTGTGTGTGGTTGTGTTAATGAGTGAGTGTGTGTGTGAGTGTATCAGTGTGTATGTATGAGTGTGTGGATGCGTGTATGAATGTTTGTGTGCGTGTGCAAGTGTGTGTGTGGTTTGTGCGTGTGGGTGCGGGTATGTGTACGGGTGTTTGTGGGAGTGTGTTTGCGTGTGTTTGTGTGTACAGTACATGGCCTGTTTCTTTGATCCTGCTTGGGGACAGAACTGGCAGAGCAGAACCACAGTCTCTCCCAAATTCTCGCGTTCTCTCCCTCTCTGTCTCTCCCCCTCTCTCTGTCTCTCCCCCTTCCTTTCCCTTTCCCTTTCCCTCTCTTTTTTGTCTCTCTCCCTTTCTTTTTCTCTCTGTCTCTCCCTCTCTCTCTTTCTCTCTCTCTCTCCCCCTCTTTCCCTCTCTCCTTTTTTCTGTTTCTCTCCCTCTTTCTCCCTCCCTCTCCCTCTCTGTCTACTCTGTCTCTCCCTCTCTTTTCTTATCTGTCCCTCTCCTATCCTCTCTCTCTCTCTCTCTCTCTCCCTCTCTCTCTCTCTCTCTCTCTCTCTCTCCCCCCTCCCCTGTCTCTCCCTCCTTCTTTGCCAAAGGCCTGTTCCTGGGCTCAACAGCTCTGCCACATGGCTGTCCGAGCGGGGCTGCTCTCCCCCCTCCACCCCACCCCCGGCTCCCAGCTCTGCCCGTGGCTCTGGAACAGGGGGACCCCAACTGGCCCTGTGCGCATTAATCGCGTCCCCCGCCTACTCCCGAGCTGCTCCTGCTGGTCCCAGAGCACCGCTCCTCTCCAGCCTGAGCGCAAACACACGCGGCCTGGCCGCTCCGTCGCCGGGTGTCCCCCCCTCGCTGCATGCTGCACACCTCGCTTTTGGGAGTGTGTGCAATCTCTCGAGCGTTGTGTGTTTTCTGTCTGGTGCAGCTACTAGTTGTGTTGAGGTTTTATACATTTCTCAGTTTCTGTGCCTCTGGTTTGGTGATGCAGTGTTTGCCCTGGAGCTGGACTCTGATGTTGATCGTACATTGTGGGAGTGCTGTGTGTTTGTGTTGAACAGCTGTCCCAAGCGGTGCAGAGCTTTTTATCGTTTTACTTTGGTCCATTCATACTCTGTTCTTATAGATTTTAGATTTTTGGGTTGCGAAAATAAAGAATGGGGCTTTAATCATGTGCAGCAGAGATTCTGAAATTATTGAGCCCCATTTTTAGTTTTGAGAAGTTCCCCTGTGGGTCAGCCTGCGATTGGCAGATTTGGTTGGGTTGACTGAAAAACACAGCTGAAACAACCCGTGATGAGCTCCATTCCATAGGCCTGTGCTGGATCCTGGGCTGTGCGCAGTTCTCTGCATTTTAGGCCTGTGTGTTGTGTGTCAGTGGTTTCAGTTCACTGCGTTTTGGGGCTGTTTGTTGTGTGTCGGTGATTTCCCCTTCTCTGGCAGCTCCGGCAGTGTCAGAGGTTTAGGGACCTGGACTGAGATGAACTGGTGCCTCCAGGCCGGTAGAGCGGGCCGTAGGAAGGAGATCATTAGCTTGCAGGTTTGCGTCTCGGTGCAGCTCAGAGACGAGGCATCATTATTCGCAAGATTTGGAGCATATGCTGAACTGGCGGCCGCCCAGCGCTGGTTGTCATTAGCAGACATATTAATTAGGGTTGCGCTTCCGAAAGGCCCTTCCTGAAGCCGCTGAAACGCGCGCGAGAAACGCCACGGATCCGGAGACGGGAGAGCGTCTGGGACGGCCGCCCAGAGATGCCGCTTTGATGCGACCACAGCACCCCGGGCGCCGCTCCAACAGCCAGGCGCGCGGCGGTCAGGTGCGGCGACCTCTGACCCCCGGTCCGCAGCGGCGTGGGACTCCTCCCTCGTTTTGCGGCTGGCGGTGGTCCACTCGGGGCTGGGCGGGAGGACGGGGGCGAGGCGCGGGGCAGAGCGGCGGGGTGTGTGCAGCTCCGTGCGGAGCAGCTGGTCTCTCTGGGCTGCACAGACAGTGTGCGGGGGAGGGGACGCTGCTAGCACAGCACGCGTGGCTAACGACGCTAATTGCTTTTTCACAGCACTACCTCATGTGCAGCCTGTACGATTTTCTACATTTTCGTATCTGTTCATGCGCTCAGAAGCGGAGTGTGGATTCAGGCGGGATAGCGCTGAGTGACGTGTGGGTGTCTCCCAGGTGCTGGAGGACAATGACTACGGCCGGGCGGTGGACTGGTGGGGGCTGGGCGTGGTCATGTACGAGATGATGTGCGGCCGGCTGCCCTTCTACAACCAGGACCACGAGAAGCTGTTCGAGCTCATCCTCATGGAGGACATCAAGTTCCCCCGGACGCTCTCGGCTGACGCCAAGTCTCTGCTGTCCGGGCTCCTCATCAAAGACCCTAATAAAAGGTATTGAGAGGGGGACCACTCGTCCCTGAGGCCTGCCCGGCTTAATATCAGCCTGTATTCAGGACACAGTGCCATGGCCATTCACACAGCATTGCTTTAATGGTGACAGTCTCTTAGCATTAAGGCTTAGGCCTGGACTCAGTCAACATTCATACCTAACCTTGGCAAACAAATAAATGCAAGTGTTGCTGTATTTCAGTAAAAACACAACTGTATATTGAATTAGTTCTGGTTATTAATGAACTCTCTAAAACTGTGTTTGTGAAGAATAATAGCAAAGCTTGTATTTGTAAGTCTGAGTCCACGTGAAGGAAAAAGAAACATGCGGAATCCAGCCATTACAGTTCCTATGGTTGCCTATTTTAGGAATGACAGCTGGCCAATTACAAAAGGTCAGGGAGTCTTTTTTAATAGAGTAAGTTGAATATTCAGTTTTCAGCCTTTTCTGTGTGACGGCGTTTTTAGTTTTGTAGTTTTAGTTTAGCTTCTTTGTAGAACGAAATGTTGAGGTAATTTGTTGTTTTGATGCGCTTGTGACAGACTTGGCGGAGGCCCAGACGATGCAAAGGAAATTATGCGGCACAGCTTCTTTGCGGGGATTGACTGGCAGGATATCTACGATAAAAAGGTAAGAGGGCCGACGGTGACGTGGAGACTCTCTCTGCCTCCATCCAAAGGCCAGACGCGTCAGATGGACTCGACTTTTCTCTCTCTGCCACCAGTTAGAAAAGGTGCAGCTTGATGTGTGGGGTTTTCTCTGTGAGTCATGATGTAGTGAGATTATGGAGACACTAACCCCTTGTCTGCTTTGCTTCCTTTGCAGCTGATACCTCCGTTCAAACCTCAGGTGTCGTCCGAGACCGATACCAGGTATTTCGATGAAGAATTCACAGCACAGACGATTACAATAACTCCCCCTGAGAAATGTGAGTATCACTTTCTCTTGACTCCATATGGCAGGTATTAGTTGATAGGTAAGCCCCATCCTTTCCACATTTAAATGATGGATTTGTAATGTGAAAATTCTTGGGAGTTTTACAAATGGCGGCTTGTTTTGATTTCCATTAGAATGTTGTGTCTTCTGTGAATGAAAAAAAAACAATGGAGACACAAAGGACGTCCTTTATGCATAAGGACGTCCTTAAGTGAAAGCCCAAAGGTGTTAAAATCCTCTGCGCGCCGGGCTGGTGTGTGTGAGCCGGGACCTGTGAGTAAGGGCTGGGGCCGTGGCTCTTAAAATAAGATGACAGTCACTATACAGTCAGCACACACATAATAACCTCTGTAGAGCTCCGTAATGAGGAGGCCGTGCCAGGAAGATGGCGGCGTTTTCTCACGGGCAGCTGTGGAATCAGGAGCCCTCCTGCTGTCATGACGTGCTGCAGGTTTGCACGGTGTGGTGGGCAGCAGTGTGGCGCAGTGGGAAGGAGCAGGGCTCGTAACCGAAGGGGTCGCTGGTTCGATTCCCCACTGGGGCACTGCTGTTGTGCCCTTGGGCAAGGTTATTTAACCTGCGATTGTTTCAGTAAATGTCCAGCTGAATGAATGCATAAATAATTGTAACCTACATGTGTGTAAGTTGCGCTGGATAAGGGCGTCTGCTGAATGGCAGTAATGTAATGTTATGATGTGGGTGTCCCGCTCGCCCCTCCCTGACCGGCGCTCTGGGCGCCTCTTCCTCCCGCAGATGATGAAGATGGAATGGACTGTATGGACAGTGAGCGGCGCCCCCATTTCCCGCAGTTCTCGTACTCTGCCAGTGGACGGGAATAGGCTTCCTCAGCGGCCGCGGCCGTCGCTGGAAATTTAGGTCTCCAACATCGACTCAGCCCGACCCCAAACCTGAGTTTACCCCCTCCTCCTCCTCCCCCTCCTCCCTCTGGGTCTTTATTTATTTTCAGAGACGGGGTAAACTCTCCAACTCTTAGAAGTCGTCTTTTTTTTTTTTTTTTTTTTTTTGTTTTGTTGTTGTTTTTATAGGGACTTGGATTTTGCACGTCGGGTTTAGGCTGGCTGTCTGTCGGTCTGGCCCTGTCTAAAGCCTCCTTACAGCATTGTGGTTGACTGCAAAGGACTGACTTGTGTTGTTCGATTGTTTGTTTTTGTTCCTTTTATTTTATTATTATTAATTTTTTTTTTTTTTTTTTTTTTTACTTTCTTTTCCGTTCAGTCGAAAGCCACTCACATTCCGTGTCGGGAACAAGAACGAAAACGCTGCCTTACACGCTGTTCCATTTCAGACAGGCAGGGGGCGCCACCATGCGGCTCGTGGTTCACAGGAGCTTTTCGAATCGCCATTGCTGTGTGTTGCAGAAAAGATTACGGTGCATGACACCCACTAAATGCCAGTTGCCAGAGTTAGATCTTTCAGTTAGGCCAGAAATTATATAGGTTTTTTTTTCTTTTTTGGGGGAATAGAAACTGCCAGAAACACTTCACTCAGGCTACACAGATGACAGCTGTGTAAAACTCAGTTACAGGTACAGTGTTACTAGCTTTACTCACCAGGGGAAATCACCAATGCCACTAACAATACCAAATACTCTGTCCACACCAGTCTCTCATGGATAAGAAGGCAGTCATAGATATACTCATAACTATTTATTTTACAGCACTTCTGTAGAGTTTAGTTTTTTAATCCCCCCCAAAAATGTATTAGTTGCCCTTTTTTGTTATATTGTAAGCATTTAGAGGGCTGTGTGTCACATTGTGTGAATCTGTATATAAAAAGCCAAAAGCTCCCAGGATTCATAGCAATGTGAGCCAAAAAGGTCCTGCGAACTGCAGCCAGGCGTGCGCTTACCTGTCCGTGAGACAGAGATTCAGTCCCCAGGGATGCCGGGGAGACGCTCCCCCCCCCCAGGGCAGAGTGAGGGGAAGCAGAGGTACGTGCTGTTAGGAGCTCCCGAGGGAGACCCACGCTGGCCGCTGTCAGCTGGGCTTTCAATCCCTTTGGTGTTGTAAATATGCAATGCTTTCTTTTTTTTTTTTTTTTTTTAGACATATCATTGCTAGAAAACAAGACTTTTTTGTGTTATTGTATTAATAGCTGGCTGGCTGACACAAACAAAACTTAAAAAAAAAAAAAAAAAAAAAAGAAGCTGAGAAATGAACCTTCAGGGGCTCTGTTTACTGTTGAAGATGCTACTTCCTGTCTGTGCTGGGGGAGTGGCCAAGGAGGGCGGGGCCCAAGGCCCAGCCCCGCCCTCCCACAGTGGTCAAATGTGCAATCACAGGAAGAGAAGGTGTGCAGACATAGCAGGAGAAAGCACTGTTCATGTTACTGTTTTGTTCTTAAGACAAAGTGGGTTGTTTCTTCTTTGTTTTTTGTTTTGTTCTTTTTTTGCACCACAGCAAATTGTGCTTCAAATTGTGTTTAATTTATTTGTTCTTTTAATTGAATTTATTCTTGTTCTAAGGAGTATTGTCCAGTCTTTTGTTCTGGATAAAAGGCACCTCTAAATGGCTGCAGAATGTAGTTGGGCACAATGCTAAGGCCTTGTAAGTTTTTTTTTCATTGATTTTTTTTTTTGTTTGTTTTCTTACCAAAATGTTAAAAACCCTGCAGAAAACTTGTTTGAGACCCCTCGTTACCGTAATAGTATTTATTATTAGTATTCAAAATTGTACATTTCAGGGGCTTCACTTATGTTTTCGATATTTGAAGGTCTTTCAACATTGTTAAACACTTGATATGTTTTTTTTGTTCCACTAGTGAAAGGGCTGTTTCAGCTGGATATCCCTGTTTAACAAAAAAGCTCCTTCTGTCCTCCTGAAGTGTGGTTATATGTGTAACTGTAGGAAGGCGAGCCAACATGGCCGACTCCCTCTGAACGCACTCGGTATTCTGTAACACAGTGACATTATCCCACTGCATTATCAGTGTCTCCTACCTGTGTTCCAAAGGGGAGAAATTCATTACTTGCAAGTTAGTAAGTTTAGGCAGTATCTAAAGAGAGCCGTCTGAAAGTGTAAGTTGAGGATGGAGACTCTTTGGAGCCTAATTAAGCTCTGACTACTGATTTCAGTTCAGGTCACACTGTGGTATCCTGTTCTTCAGTTCATAATTGAATTGTAGTGGCTTTGGGTGGAAGATTGGGTAGCTATATGCGCATTATTTCTGTATTCTGTTTGAGGTGGGAGACACCAACGTGTCTCATCTATCCTGAAGGCAGATGGTACTAATTACAGGCTACTGAACATACTCTTTCTGTTGAGATCTACCACCATTAAACAAACCCGTGTTCGCATGAGACCATTGCACCTGCTTTAAATGCAAACATTTGGAAGTGTATTGTTCGGTGTGCCGGATCAGAAAAAAAATCATGTGGCATCACAGGAGAGGTCTTTCTCTGTTAGAGCAAAATGACTGAGCATGAGTGGTGTGAGACTCTACTCTGGTGACTTGACAGCAGGCAGAATATAGAGAAGGACCAGAACAGAGCTACTAATATGAGTTTACCTGCCTGATTAGAGCATGTGACAAATCTGAGCGTGGAGACAGAGGGCGAAACACAAGACACACACTTTCACATGTACGTACACACTCAAACAAACACACACACACACACACACACACACACACATCCCAGCAGAGAGGAAAGCTCAGGGCTAGGTTGCCATGGTGGAATTTTGGTTCATTGGAACTCTTGTTGTTATGATTGGATGTTTGTGGCTTATTCTTTTGGAAGAATACTGTCCATAATTCCTCCATACAGAGTAATATTTTCTTTTCACTGTATTGCATATTAAGTGTTGGGCATGGATCTTCTAAAAGGAACATGCACTAAACATATTGGTCAGGATTGCCCTAATATTAATGAAGATGCTTCCATAGCCTACCATGTATTTTATTTATGGTGAATATATACATTTCTATCTGCATAATGGGAGTTCTGCATGGCATTAAACGGTACTTCATTTGATATTGCTTAGCAACATACAAGAAGAGGTGTTTTTTGAGAAGACAGTGATCAAATAATTGAGGGGCTGGTCACAAAAGTAAGTTTGGAATTGATGGGAGTAATGAATTCTACCTAAATTATATCCGATTGCACTGACTTGTTTTTTGCGTATGATTTGAACTTCAGAACTCCACAGGTGGTTTGAGATGATTAGACACATGCGGTGAGAGTTGTGGGGGTGGAGGTTAGAGTATACCAGGGGATGAGTGAAGTAGAATGAAGACCTCATCCCAAAGACAGAGAGGGAACCTAAATCATGTGACTCCAGCATCTGCTAAAGATGGTAGAAGGCAGAGATATCAAAGATATCCAACTTTGCATCCAGTTCACCTTTTCAAAACCAACCTCAGGCAGATGGATAGTGACTCAACTCTGAGAGAGGATGGCTGTGGAGGTGCTGTCAGATTGGAGGGATATTTAAGATGAGAGGATTATGGATGAATTAATGAGGAGCTTGTGTTTTAAAGGAAATTTACATGGATGCTCACTGTCTGACATTGCACACCTAATGGCAGGTGAGTTTAGTCTGACAGGGTGTGGGTCTTCCTGAAAGAGTGATCTCAGATGCTGCTGTGCATAGGATACTTCCACCACACAGGTATCCAGGCATCCGTAAAGAGAAGCTTGATTTTATGGGTTATGTCATTTAGGGACGCGTGTGAGGTAGAGACACTGGATTTCACAGCCACACAGAAGCAGGGATGTCAGAGAGAAAGATGGAAGGTTTGGAATCGATGGGGAAAGACGTGATGGAGGTGCTTTAGGATGCTGCAGGCGTTCAGGAAGAAGGCAGGTGAGCAGGTGGCTTTGTCCAAAGGCTGGTGTCGCTTGTTAGAGGAGGCGGTAGTGTATGTGCATCGTGTCCATCTTACAGGGTCAGAGAGGGGGCAGATTAGCACTGCTTCCACAGAGACTGACAGGCTGGGAGAGGCAGGACTCGGCTCTGTGGGGTCTGTTAAACTGTATGAGTATGATGGGTTTGGAAATAATGTAATGCGTCCATTAATGGTTTCCACAAACCCTCTGCATCTCCACGCTGACCTTAGTGCACTGGTGGCAGGTGTGTCTGGACAAACTGTGGTGTGATACAGCACATGTGTGACTTTGACTGAATATTGCAACCTGAGCCAAGACACTATGTCGCAGCTGTGATGTCACAGGAAGTTCTGCTGGAGGAGATTACAGGAAGGAGCACCCCATAGCCCTTTTCTTCCAAGCTGCAGTTGCTGTTGGAGAAGACAGAATTGGTTCTCTGCTGTATTAATGTATGGAGTGCACAGATAGAGCAACACTGTTGAGGTTCAGGTAGGCTACAAATCAGCCTGGTACCTCTACTGCATTGTTTGCTGTTATATCCAGTCATTCCTTTTCTGTGGTGGTGTACAGATTAGGTCTGCAATCCACAAACCCCCACCGCAGAAACTGAAGGTGGCTCTTTGTTTCAGAGGACTGTGGAGGAATTACTTGAGTTGAGATTTTCTTCTTTGTGTCAATTGCTGTCTTCCAGGATACAAGATGTTTGGTTTCCAGAAAGAGGAACTTTTTTCTGTCAGAAAAAATAACATAGTATTCATTCATTAAATAAAGTATTCATTAAACTGCTTTGAGGAAGCAGGGGGTGCACGGAACGTAGGCTTGCCGAGGGGGTTGTTTCGTTTAGCTTTATCGTTTCCTTTTGTTTGAAGGCATTTTTCGGTATTAGTGAGTGTTTGGAACATTCCATGTTTGGGGGTCTCCTTAGACTGTGGATTGGGAGGCTGGACCCAGGGTAGAGGAGGCCGGTCTGAGCATGCTCAGTGGCCTTGCAGGTCGCATGTGGAAGTCACATTCCATCCCTAGTTTCTTTCATTCCTGTAAAATACAGCAAGGGCGTCTTTGGCATGATGGTGTTCGGTCTCGCAGAATACATCCGAGGCTTTGTCTCTGCACAGCTGAGCTACGTACAGAGCTCCTTTTTTGGGTTATAAATTTAGCTTGAGAACATTTCATTTCAACCTCACTTACAGGGTTAATAACACCATCTGTTTCATTGGCTTTGCATTTCCTGTGACAAAAACTCATTTCATCAGTATGAATATGCACTTGTAATATAGCAATGAGTTGGTCTGACTGATTTTGTAAGAAGGAGAGAGTTCTGGGAGAGTAGTGGTGTTGCATGCAAAGTCTGTACTACTGAAACAAAGAGGAGCCGTTTGGCAAGAATTATGAAAAAAAAAAAAAAGAAAAACATGGTCAAAAACACTTTTGATTCCATAGTCTGAGGAGAAATAATGGCTACAAACCTACAGCTGCACTTTTGTCTCTATTGTGCTTTTTTTTTTTTTGATAAATTTCAGACTGAAAAGGAAAATTTTGTCCCTGCTTAATAAGTTTGTTAAAAAAAAAAAAGGAAAAAAAAGTTACTTGAAAGCACAGATTCCCTCCCCGTGAAGTCCATGCGAGATGCGTGTTTCCTGTGTGGAAAAAGGTGACACAGAGGAACAGGAGTGTGGATGGGAGGGGCGATGTGACAGACTGCCAGGAGACTCCACTTTTACCCGGTGACACTGACGGGACCTGACCTCTCCCATGATCCTCTGTGCCCCCCACGCCAAAAAGGTCAGGGGTCAACCCCACCCCCTCAGGGGTCATTCGCATTGAAAATGTCGGACACATAAGGAGTGTAGGAGCCGAAAAGGCCCAACCCCCCCCCACGCCGCTGTAAACGCCATCTCATTGGTGAGGTCCGCCCCCTCCAGTGTCTTTCGCTTCACAGTTACAGTCATTAAAACGGAAACCCCAACTCACAGGCTCAACATGCGTGTTGAGTGAAGGATATATGTACACCCATGCAGGAGGGTCCACCTGTGTGTTTAGTACGAACCGACGTTTCGCTCCCCCCGCGAATCGTTACCGCGCCGACAGCCACTCCCTCCCGAGGTTCGGGTCGACCCAACAGAGCTGCAGGGGGCGGGGGGGCGGGGCAGAAGGGAGGTGCCGTGCACTTCTCCGTACTTGGCCGTGTGACTATGTGGGTCTATCCTTACTAACTGCAGGGTCTATATATATAATATATATATATTTTACACCTCAACATACACACTTTGCTGCTACTGTTTGTACTGTCTACAACAGATTTTCTTGTTATCTTGCTCCTGGTAGTGTATTATGAACGAGCATGAATTGTAAAGTATTTATTTAAAGAAAAAAAAATTGACAAATGTTAAAGACAAAAAAAAACCTTGTAATTAATTTTACGTCCATGTAGCTTTAGAGTTTGTGACTTTTCTTGACCTTGCTAGCTCTGTCAATAGGTGTTAAGATCTAGTCATGTGGTTAAGGATTTTCAGCAGAAGGGACTAAAAATGACAAAAAAGAACTGTATTACTGTCAGTCATATTTAAAGAATAAAAATACTATTTCCTCGAGTATAGGACCCACAAGGATGTGAAAATAATCTGCAAGAAACTGTTTTTGTACACTGTACATCCTTAGTATTTTTACACATAAATGTATATGATAGGGACACACATTATTTTCCTTCTTACAGACAGATTAAATAAAGCACTATGTCAATCTGCCACTGTTTCCAGTGCTGCCTCTCCCACCCACTTCCTGTTTCCTGCTGCTACATCCTGTTCCAGGGACCTCTGTCATTTTGCACTACTGTAAGGATTCAGCTGAATACATGGAGAAGGTCATTCTGCACATACATACAGTGCTACATTTACCTGGGCTGTAGCACTTCAGCAAATGTCAAACATCTAAATGTGTATATGTGGTATTAAAAAGCTATAGACAATTGCTACACATTAATAGTAACATACTTATCATGTATATGTTTCATATGTGTACGCTGTTACCTTATGTATAGGTTTACGTAAGACTGAGGTATGAATTTGTTGACATGTTACAATGCACAATTTTTATTTAAAAAAACAATGAAAAATTGTTTATAAATTATAAATACAATTATAAATACAAACATGTCAGTAACACACATTTTAAAACATGATTATTCCATAAGCCAAAGGAAACCCACTAGCTAATCTGTCTCATGTACAGTTTGCAGAGCTGCAGCTGCTTTCTGCTGTGCCAGATACACAATCTCTCCTGCGCAGCTCCAGCTGCTCCCTATGGATCTGCGCAGCTGTGAGAGTTAACCCTCTCTCTGCCACAGAGCCCCACGGATCTGTCAGTAGAAGTCTCTCAGTTACAAGGACCCCCCCCCCTACTGCCCTTTGGCATTTTGGGTCACATTTATATGGGGAAGATGAACCGCTCATCAAAGATCATAATATACACCCTTATACACCATGATTGTGTGGATTTTTTTCTGTAACTATGCCAGTGACAACACTGAGAACAGTAACATCCAGGAGGTCACTGATGAAGCAGGCATTCTTCCTCAGGTGTCATCAGGCATCAGGTTTGAAGAACCAGGTAACTGGAAAGCAAGAGAGCAGCAGAAAATCAAGCCCTCAGCATCACACAGGCTTACTCTGATCTGCTGCTCTCAGCAGTTCGGCTGTGGCTCTGAGAACACAGAAATGCTTCCCTCTTCCTGCATCTGTCTGACTCCAGATCAGTTCAGGGGAAAGAGACATGACCCTCTTGCCTCTTAACTGGAGGAGTGTACCAAGGATCCACACCCCTTCCCCGTAAGGCAAATGCATGTGGGGAGAGAAACATGACCTTCAAGACAGCTGAGAACAGTACCCTCTGCTGGTGAAATTATGTTCATCGTTATTAGTACAGACATACTGTATGACTATTCCTTATACCTTAAGCAATGTTTAGTGGTAAATAAAGTCATCTGCAATGAAATTTAACACATCAAGAATGTACTGAAAAATGAGAGATGCAGCTGAGAGCATTAACAAAATCAGATGGTCTTGCAAATACTGAGATAATAAATAATCTGAGATAAAAGTGAAAAACCACAGAAGCGAGCCAGAATACATTTGATGTAAGATGGGGTAGGCTAACTAATGTGTCAAATTAGAGGAACTGCTTCTAGAGGTAGCACATTTGCTAACAGGCTACCCTATAATTTATGCATTTTCACTGAGGAATTTTTTTTTCCAGAAACAAACCCAGATAAATTTTTGGATCATCTTTTT
Source organism: Megalops atlanticus (assembly GCA_019176425.1). Taxonomy (NCBI): domain Eukaryota; kingdom Metazoa; phylum Chordata; class Actinopteri; order Elopiformes; family Megalopidae; genus Megalops; species Megalops atlanticus. Next base: position 27,349,810 of record CM032890.1, read on the forward strand.
TGTAACTACTTTTGCCCACAAATGGCACTTTTCATAACTCTCTGAGCACTCCTATCAACTTAACCTAGCTTGGCTCTGTTTCAGTCATATAGCCTTATCACAGGAGTCCCCGAGGATTCTGTTCTTGGTCCCATCCTGTTTTCCTTATAAATAACATCCCTTGGCCAAATAATATAATATATTCTCCCACTGATTTTCCGCTGAAATTCTGATGATACACCACTTCTTCTTGCCTTCCCACCCACCGATGTGCATACTGCCTCATGTATCAAAACTGGCCCTAATAACATTTTCAGTAGGAATCTCAATCTCAGTCTCGCCCAAACTGAGCTACTCTATACACCCGCCACACTCTCCCCCCTCAGGCATCTCTCCGTTGCCCTTGACAACATGACGTCTGCAACCCTGACTGCAATGAATCTTGTAGGACAGGATAGGTCCTGCAGCGTCCTTTACTGAAAACAGCAGTTACCTGGAGTTGCCAGTTCTTCCTTTGCAATATCCACAAAATCCATATATTTCTCAGTATGTATGCTGCCCAGCTCAGTGTTGTCCTGACTGAACTGCTGCAATTCTCTCTTTACCAGTCTTACCACACCTGCCGTCAGGTTTATTCAGAATGCTGCTGCTCACCTTGTATATGACCAACCAAAATACTTGTCATACCTCACCTCATCTTCCTCCGCTGGTTACCAGTTGTGGCCTAAATAAAACACAAATCTCTGGTCCGAGCCTACAGGGCAGCAAGAGGAACTGCACCCCCTGCCCTTCAGCTTACAGAGGGCCCTACCTGCACACGCGGGTTCTGCATCTCCTCAGACAGGGCATGGCGCTCCTGCATCAGCTGGTTCTGTCTGTTGAGCAGCTCCATCACCTGCTGGGCGCTGGTCTGGCAGTGCTGGTCCAGCTGCTGCAACCTGCAGAGGAAACACACACCAGACAGTGCTGTTGATCACAGAGCGCAGCGATCATCCTAGAACATGCCAAACCGTGCTGCCGATCACAGAACACAGTCATTGTCCTAAACGCACCAGACAGCACTGCTGATCACATAGCACAGTCTTCATTCTCCTTAGCTCATTCATTTCTGCTTTACTTTCTCGAGTTTATAACAGAAATAAAAAAAAAACCTGTCTTGGGATCAATCATAACTGATTTAAATTAAATTTCATCTATAGTGATGGATATGTAATGTATTACTAGACTGATGTAACTTTATGCATTCACAGCTTACACATAGACAAACACAACCTTTACTCTGCCACCCGCTACCCTTGTAATGGACCGTTTTTCAGGGGTTTTGAAATAGAGTGAAACCCCAAAAGTTTGGGAACCTCTGACACAGAACAGGAATTCTCCTAAAGACATCTACAGTAACACACAGTCTACAGTATTTTCATAATAAATACAAAAATTGGTATACTAATACTTAAAATTTTGCAAATTGCAATTACGTGCACAATCTACAAAAGATACTTATGCAACTTGTGCCTTAAAAATTGACCAAAGAACATATTCTGATACATATTCTAAAATGGAACAGAGAAATATCACAGGGGTTCTTAAATAAATTATGTAGGAGGCGTTTGCTTCCACAAAGTGTTGAGCAAATATGTCACCTTTAAGAATCTGTCAGGTTAAGATCTGGAATGAGCCGTGGGGACTGTGTTCAATAAAATACGATTCAAATAACCTCTCTGTTCAACATACCCCAATGCCGTCAGACAGGAAGCATTAATAAACATACAAAGCATTAAAACAAGCCACACCAGACTGGCAATGTGTTTCTGAACTTGGCTGAACGTTGATTTACTGTCAGTGTATGTGTGGGTGGCAAACCCTTTTAATCATCATGCACTGTAGATAAATAAAATTATCCACTAATCATATACAGAACACAGAAAAGTTAAAAGGTGATGGCTTTCTGAAAGTATACAGTGTGCTGTATAATAAAAACATACCTCATTATCAAAATGCACAGAAGTATGTCCTTAAGATGTAGCTTGAAAGCTCAGTAACAACTTGTAGCAAGTCTAATGCAGATGTCTAATCACTGATCATGAGCTTCCTGATCATTTCAGATCATAAGAATGACTCTAAGAAGTACATAGAACAACAACATAGGGCAACAAGACTGATTTCAGGTATCAAACATACAAATTTGGAAGAGAGATTTAAGATTCATAAAAGGGAACTTAAATACTGATTGTAAAAGCTATTTCCCACTGTATATTATAGTATTGTATATTTTACTTGCAGTTATGCTCATACTAATTATAATTATCCTTACAATTCTCATTATAGTAATTCCTTCATTCTTATTGCTGTAAGTTCTATAAGGGGACCGAATGGAAAGACATGCGCAGATCTGCAGATGGCAGTGTCTTGAGCGATCTGCGCAGAGCTGCGGACAGCGCTGCAGAGGCAGGGAGGCCTGGCACAGGGAGGGGAGGTGCTGCCTCAGCGCGGGGGGGTGGGGGCTGGGGTGCGGGAGGCCTGGGGCTGTTGCTGAGGGGTGGAGGCAGATGCTCCTCTCCTGCTGGCTGGGGCAGAGCCGTCTGTGCCCCCTCCCCCGGCCCCCCCCGCCCCCGTGAGAGCTGGAGCGCCCGCGTCTCCCCGGCTGCAGCGGCCAGCTTGTCCCGGGGTCCGGCCTGCTGCGCTGGGGGCTGGAGCTGCTGCCTCCCTCTCGCCTCGCCCCCGGAGCCTGGCACCGAGCCCCGGAGCCAGGCTGCAGCCTGCGTCAGACCGGCCCCCTCCCCCGTCTCCCCCACACAACACGGACACACTGAGACAGTGCCGACGCTACAGCTACACAGCAGAGACACTGAGACACAGCACTGATACTACAGCTACAGAGCTGAGACACAGCACTGATACTACAGCTACACAGCACAGATACTACAGCTACAGAGCAGAGACACAGAACTGATACTACAGCTACACAGCACAGATACTACAGCTACAGAGCTGAGACACTGAGAGACAACACTGATACTGACACACTAAGACACAGCACAGATTCTACAGCTACAGAGCAGAGACACTGAGACACAGCACTGATACTACAGCTACAGAGCACAGATACTACAGCTACAGAGCAGAAACACAGACAGAGCACTGACACTACAGCTACACAGCACAGATACTACAGCTACAGAGCTGAGACACAGCACTGATACTACAGCTACACAGCACAGATACTACAGCTACAGAGCTGAGACACAGCACTGATACTACAGCTACAGAGCTGAGACACAGCACTGATACTACAGCTACACAGCACAGATACTACAGCTACAGAGCAGAGACACAGAGAGACAACACTGATACTGACACACTGAGACACAGCACTGATACTACAGCTACAGAGCAGAAACACAGCACTGATACTACAGCTACAGAGCTGAGACACAGAACTGATACTACAGCTACACAGCACAGATACTACAGCTACAGAGCTGAGACACAGCACTGATACTACAGCTACACAGCACTGATACTACAGCTACAGAGCAGAAACACAGCACTGATACTACAGCTACAGAGCTGAGACACAGAACTGATACTACAGCTACACAGCACAGATACTACAGCTACAGAGCAGAGACACTGAGAGACAACACTGATACTGACACACTGAGACACAGCACAGATTCTACAGCTACAGAGCAGAAACAGACAGAGCACTGACACTACAGCTACACAGCAGAGACACTGAGACACAGCACTGATACTACAGCTACACAGCAGAAACACAGACAGAGCACTGACACTACAGCTACACAGCAGAAACACAGACAGAGCACTGACACTACAGCTACACAGCAGAGACACTGACACACAGCACTGATACTGACACACTGAGACAGAGCACTGATACTACAACTACAATTACTGTGAGATATGAGCCCAAAATGACTTTTGCAGTACAATATAATTTTCACAAGCAGAAACAGCATTAGTACAAGAATGACTGCGACCCATTGTGATCACTACGTGTGATTAGATAACTCATACGGATGAAGTGCCCGGTATTATCATGTTCATTTACACCTGCTACTTTTCCAATTCACAGGAAGGGGTGTGATGAGAAACAGCACCTCTGTCATCTCAACCCTTTATGCTCCCTAACCCACAATGCACTGCACTTACCATTATTCTGCCACACGAAAGAGACGCTCATATTATAGCAACAACACATTACATAAAACATCTACCTTCTTTCTTCCAATGCGATTGTCTGTCTACACAAATATCTGGTGATTCAATATCAACAGTATGATGATTTCACTTAAAATCATCACATGATGGTTTTAAACTCTTAACCACAGACTGCCACCAAACAAGTTTCATCCACGGATGTGATTGGCCAATTTACAAAATCATTCAGCAACGAAAAACTGCTTCACAAACACAGGCTTCGCTAGCCACATGGTCAGGCCACATCTGAACTCTGCTGAACTACTCTGCAACACCGACGACCTTAATAAAGAGCTTCCACAGACGAGCGAGAGGACCTTGACCCCCTGTGAAAAGCAGTGAGGTGAGTGAGGTGCCAGCGGAACAGATCTAAGCTTCACTGCAGGAGACTGATTAAATCAGAGGCTGATCCAGCAGCAAGAGCAGCAAATCCAATAACTGCCCTGCGTGCGCTACGCTAAGCTAACTTAATTAGCTTTTTAATACAGCTTAGCGGACCAGCTGCCCTCCTGCCCGGGCCTGGGCAAGCCGAGCTGGACAGAACCTCGGCTGCTGCTGACCGCTGCGCTGTGGCCCCTCGGGAAACAGCGCCCCCTGCTGCCTGTCACAGACACCCTGGCCCACGCCTCACAGTTACCCTTCAGTAGAATATTAGACCCCACCTACTCCCTGCTCACAAGTATACATGCAAATATAGTATCATAATGTCAGTGGTTACACAAAAGGAACGATTAATTAAACCACCTCATGGCATCACTCAATTTGCTAACGCTGTAAGATTAACACCCCAGAACAGAACATTTTACTCTTCACTGACAGAGCAGCAGACCTGGAAATGCTGATACTCTTGAACAGTCTCTCTCTCTCTCTCTGTAAACACCAACTCTAATGCAGCTCCCAGCAGAATCGAAGATCTACTAAATTCAAGCCTCTGGCAGCGTCTTACACCTACCGCCGCATCCCTGTGAACGGGGTCACACAACACGATCCGCTCGAGAGCCACTCGAAGGGGAAGCTTCCACCTCCTGCCAGCTCTTAAGCGGGCAGGTACCGCCTGATTACCGCTATTACCCTCATGACTTTAATTAAAACACACAAACACGCGCGGATATGTCTACAGCGGAGACCTGCTATAGCCCAGAGCGTGTGCGCGTGGAGCCAGCTGATGCTGTTTCGGGGTTCCCCCCCGTGCGGCTCGTCCCGCGAAGCGGGGCGCTGTGGTGCATGGCCTGCGGCCGTCTTCCAGGGGGACCCCGCGTGCAGCTGCATCACCTGCAGGAGGCGCTGCGGGCCCTCAGACTGGCAGCGGCGGCGGCTCCTGCACGCGCAGAGCCAGGTTTCAGCTGAAAGGTGGCGACTCCGGGATTCGCCCGTCCGCCAGAGAGGCTTCCACGCCAGAACCTCAGGAGCTCTGCTTTAGCGGGTTTTACTAAAGCGTTCTCACACACGTATTTTTCTTTGCGTTAAGCCAGCATGCAGGGTCCTGTGGAGATGTGTACTGTAGGGGGGGGAAAACAGGTGCAGAGCGGAGACAGAAATGAACATTTTCCAAGCTGAAAACATCCCAGAAATGGTGTTCTGCTGTAACTAGGGATTAAAGGTGTGGTGTTTAGAAATATGTGAATCTGTTTTCAAATAACTGGTTTTTAATAAGATTTTAAGTGAGCATAAAATAAGATGTAACTTAAGCATTAATAAAATATGCACATTAAAGGCATCCTACTGCGAACTGACTAATGTAATTTAGTCCTTTTCCATGCCTTGTGTTTATGGTACTCCTTGTTCAGCTCTGGGCTGTCTGTGAACCAATCAACACACAGAATGGTGGCATGGCCCCTCCCATGCCTTTCCACACACTGCTCACTGTCCTAGCCCGAGATGGTTAAAGAGCAAGAGTGAGGGTGACCTTTAAGTATTACAATAAGCCCCCTAAACCAACACACACACAGACACGTGCGCACACTTGCGCATGCACACACACAGCTACACTTGGCTGTACCCAGAGCCTGTTCCACCGCTACACCTGGCTGTACCCAGAGCCTGCTCCACCGCTACACCTGGCTGTACCCAGCGCCTATTCCATAGCGACACCTGGCTGTACCCAGAGCCTGTTCCACTGCTACACCTGGCTGTACCCAGAGCCTGCTCCACCGCTACACCTGGCTGTACCCAGCGCCTATTCCATAGCTACACCTGGCTGTACCCAGCGCCTATTCCATAGCTACACCTGGCTGTACCCAGAGCCTGCTCCACCGCTACACCTGGCTGTACCCAGCGCCTATTCCATAGCGACACCTGGCTGTACCCAGAGCCTGTTCCACTGCTACACCTGGCTGTACCCAGAGCCTGCTCCACCGCTACACCTGGCTGTACCCAGCGCCTATTCCATAGCGACACCTGGCTGTACCCAGAGCCTGTTCCACTGCTACACCTGGCTGTACCCAGAGCCTGTTCCACTGCTACACCTGGCTGTACCCAGAGCCTGTTCCACTGCTACACCTGGCTGTACCCAGTGCCTGTCGGCACTGCCAGCCCACACGGCCCTTCATCCCCCTCCCCCCGCCAGAAGCTCTGCCCATCCTTCTTTCAGTGGCCATATGGTCCACAGAAGCCTCTCCATTTAGCGGCACATCTGCTTATACTTTACTGCTCTTCTTAAAGGGCCCTGATGCTAAAAATATGCATGTCTTAGAGAGTGTGTGTGTGTGTGTGTGTGTGTGTGTGTGTGTGAGTGTGAGAGAGAGAGAGAGAGAGAGTATGAGTGTAATGTGTGTGGGGGTGTCTGTTTTTTGGGATTTGATAACTGGCAGGGGGGGGGAGTGGTGTCTAACAGTATAAGACAAACTGATAAGAGAGCAGGATTAAGGAGAAAATAACCTTAAAATCCTTAGAATATTCATCAGACATAAGTACAGACAAAATAAATCAATGTGGCATGAAATGACTACATCATATTAAAAAAAAAACGAAGATATTCCAAGGCAGCGATGGAGGAGCGTAGCTGAAGTCCCTGCTGACTGTGCTTAAGTGCAGCAGCTGTCTGCCTTTGCCCCGGTCGGTACAGAGACTGTTTGCTAAGGGCTGAATGGCTAAAGCAGAACTCACTCTGTGTATCAGAGGCAGTGGGAGATCATACGCTGCTTAGCGACTGACTCTCTCACAGATACACACGCACCATCACATTTCATACTTCATCTCATTAGAGACTGGGCCCCGTCCCATACAAGAGCCTGGGGACACATTCAGCTACCCTACACAACGATGGAATTTCACACACCCTGTCATGTGATGAAAACATGGGAGTTTTTCCGGTTTTAAAAACGCCATTGGAGAGCTTCTCTCCAGAAGCCGTCGGTAAAAGAATTTTCTTCAGCGCTGGATTTGTCTGTAAAAAAACATGCAATCAAATTCAATAAGCCATAAGCCTCTGTATGTCTATTATGGGAATATGCTACCAAAGCTACTGGAAAAAAGAAGGCAGGACCAATTTTGTTATATTACTCGTAAAAAGAAATTTCCAGAATGTTTTTTTTTTTTTACACAAACACATCACATGTAAAGACACTCTGAAAAGGAAAAATATAAACAACATAAACTACATTCTTGAGAAAATCTCACAACATAACATTTACAAATTAAGGGTTTGATTCAGAAGGTGGTAGAGGAAAACCCTCCTCATAAAACAAAACGGGCTGGGGATCTAAGCGTTAAACAGCCAGTCCTACAAAAACTATGAACATGAAACCAATAAAAAGAGGATATTTACAGACGTTTTTTGATTTAAGTCTCTTTAGGAAAAAAAATATCTTACACACTGACTGCTGTCTTTGAGCATATGGATTTTGATTTCATATTTTTATGGCCTTGTTTCTTCTGTATGATTCCCCCCCAACCCATACCACAGAGCGAGCGAAAAGGAGAGAAAAAAAAAGCCCTGAAGGAAATAAATAAATAAGTGAAAGATAGAAGCGTTGTGTGCCGAAACCCCTGTGTTGCTTGGCAGTCTCTCCGCGATACAAAAATAAATCAAGCTGATTTTCCAAATGTTTCATGCGCGGCTCGCCGTTGCGGGGCTTCGCGGCACAGATTGTGCCCGCTCCAGAATATCAGCGACGCAGCTCGGGCCGCTCCGAGCTCCGCGCCCCAACACGCTTACAGCGGCTTATTAACACCCCAACACTTAACCCTCGCCTGTCAGGGCCCCCCTCTCCCCCACAGAGGAACACCCACCACCCCCGCTCACTGCGATTATTATCATTATTATTACAATTATTAATTCATTAAAGGCCATCAGATGCTGGCTTTAACTTCGGCTGCGCTGGTTCTGTTCTTCTCCCCGCTCCGCGGACTCGAGAATCCTTCCCTTGGGACTGTGTTCAAAATAATATTCATAGTTTGGTGGGTCAAAGGGTGAGGTATGTGTTAATGAACACAAGAAAAATAAATGATATCGCACTACAGTTGGTTATCAGGTGCTCTTATCCAGAGCGAATTACAATATATACATATGTCCTTATATTACATATACCACTACACCACACTGCTTCCTGAATAAAATAACATGTATGTGCCAAGGATGTATTGACACGTATTTCTAACCAACAATCAAGACTGAGGGGAGCAATTATTATTTTTGCAAATATATTCCAACATAACAGCACTGCATTTAATGAAATAAGGTGTTTCCACTAAATAATAATCATAGGCCTATTCAAAAGCCTGTATGAAAGTCTTCATAATTAATATATTATTTTAATTATATTATATTATTAATATTATTTCACCATTTCACCATTTACACCAAGTTACATAACACTCCACTAACATTAAGGTCAGTGAGTTAGCTAACCAAGTTTGCAGCCCGCTAAGTTAGCTAGCTCCTAACAGTATGCAACGTAAACATACACTACTTGTAATCATAGCCGACTTGCTGAGTGGGATTTTGATACTGGAGAATCAGATGTTCTGTGAAGGGAATAATGGTATTTCTTCATGGTAAAAATTGATTAAATAACTATTCTATTCCAGCCCATATATAACAGTGACCTGTCACTGGCCTGTGTCCCAGCATATGACAGAGACAAAACCAGCCTGTGTCCCAGCCTATAACAGAGACAAACCCAGCCTGTGTCCCAGCATAACAGTTAGACCCAGCCTGTGTCCCAGCATATCAGTTAGACCCAGCCTGTGTCCCAGAGGTTCATCTGTACAGCTGAAGAGAGGGAACCTCCTAACATGGTGACATCCGGCTCCATTAGCAGATACAGTGTTCATGTGAACCCAGCGCAGAGCAGGAACATTTTATCAAACACCTCAGCTGTGTGCGGTGATTCCACTCTCCCAGAGCACCCGCGCGCGTGTGTGCGTGCGTGTGTGTGTGTGTGTGTCACAGGCCTCGCTGAGGAGACCGAGGAACCGGCCCGCAAGAGACACTCCGAGTCTCCCACTTTCAAACCCATCTCACCGACACACACACACACACACACACACACACACACACACACACACGCACCGGGCAGCTGTGCCTCGCCTGCCTCTCTCTGCCTCCTCTCTCCCCTCCCTGTGAATAGTGGGGCTTTTTTTCTGCATCCAGCTGGAGGTTTGTGGCAGTGGGTGTTGGACAATATGTAGTGTTATGTTGGGAGCAGCGGGACTGCTGGCTCCCTGCAGGAGACACGCTCCGGGTTCTGCGAAGCGCGGTGACGCCCACGCTCTCCCGCCCACGGAACGCGCCGGGCTGCCGTCCAAGCGCCCCCGCCCGACGCGCACACGAGCAAACGCGCGCGGCTCAGGCCTCCGGAACACACTCCGGCGAGCGCGGCCGCCCCGCACGGACCGCGGCGCTTCCCGCGCCTCCGGGCTTTTGAAGAGGTGCGCTCGGGTATCACTCACGCAACGCCATTATAGCTTTCACCCGTCACCACTCAGACACAAAGGAAAAACGGTCCTATCCCCAGAAACAGTGCCACAATAATGCGTTCAGCCGCGTTCAGACCAACAGTCAGGGCTGAAAACGGGAGAATATTCATTTCTGTTTCATATATACAGAGCGCTGAAATGAAACTCTGCTGTGGCCCACCACCTTGGGCATACTTCAGTCAGGGTGTGTGGCAAGGGGGCGGTGTGTATGCCTGTGTGAGTGTGTGTGTTGTTATGTGTGGCTGTGTGTGTGTGTGTGTGTGTGTCTGTGTTTGTGTATACGTGTGTGTATTATGTGTGTGCACATGTGTGTATGTGTGAGCAGTAGATTCCCATGAACAACATTCACACTCAATATTCCTCCACATTGTGTGTTATATGTATTATATGTAATACATATGTAATATGTGCTGTATATGCGTGTGTGGTAGAGTACCTGTTCTTCATGCGCTGGTGCATCTTGCCGTGCTGCACACACTGCTCCTCCATCTCCTGGCAACGGCTGCGCAGCTTCTGCACACACTCCTGCAAGTGCTGCTTCTCCAGACACAGCTGCTGCAGCTCACTCCTGCACACACACACACACACACACACAGACACACACACGCACGCACACACACAAAGTGTCAAACACCAAGGAAATCCCATGCAGTCACATAGTCCTGACCTTCCCCTTCACACAGATCACATCAAAAGTGAACCGGCCAGAGCGGAGGGACCTGGAGGGGCTTCACTGGCAGAGCCTGTTTCTGTGAGGAGATGGGAGCTTTCACCTCAGTGTTTCACCACACAGCATACAGAAGGGCTTTTCTTCCTCTGCTGTTCTGAGCACCGCAGTGTGTCTGCTGCATATTTATAGAGCTGTTTAAGCAGCCGTTCGTGGGATCACTCTGAGCTGCCAGCCCCTGCTGCACGCGGTCTGCGGAGCTGATACGGAGGAGAGGTGAGACCCCACAGGAGCCTCCAGCCCGCCGAATTCCCACGCCTGCCCCGTCACCCGCACCCCCAGGCTCAGAGAGAGGAGCTCTGACACACTGCCTCCCGCACAGAACAGAGCTGGGGAGAGAGGCAGTGTCCCGGCCCGGGTACCCCAGCACCGCGTCAGACTGCTACCCCTCCCAAACCCAGCCTGGGTCCTATCACTGCGCCCCTCCCAATGCCAGTCTCCCACCCCCTCAAAGTCACACTGGGCACCCTGCTCAGTGCCGTAGTGCTGGTGCCACCTGTCCTCTAAACACAACATGTCACCAGGACGACAGCCCTCAGGCACACGGCACAAGCAGGAAGCCAACGACACGCAGGCCTGAGAGAACAGGACTGAAAGACCTCCTACCTGATATAGTTTACACTGGAAAAAAGACCCACCCACAGACATCTGACCTGCCTGGGCTCCAGGCTAACCTGCTCCTGTGTGTCTCTGACCGGCACACTGACCGGCACACTGACTGACACACTGACTGACACACTGACCGGCACACTGACAAGCCGGGACGAGCTCCACCTACCTGCTGCTCTCCGTCACAGCCTCCAGCTGCGCCCCCAGACTGCTGCACTCCTCCTTCAGCTTCGAGATCAGGGAATTCTGGGAGCTGAGCAGGGTGTCCATCTCCCCCACTGCCCGGGCACAGGAGACAGAGAGGAGGGTCAGCACAGTCCTACACCCCACATCGAACACGACCCCTCAAAGGAAGGTCTTCATGGATCTGTATTTGGGTAACTTAGCATATTATTCATACAGGAAGATACAAAAGTTACTTTGTTTACGTTACATTACATTATTGGCATTTAGCAGACGCTCATATCTAGAGCGACTTACATCAATTACAGGTTTTTACAATGTTATCCATTTGTACAGCTGGATATTTACTGAGGCAATTGTGGGTTAAGTACCTTGCCCAAGGGTACAGCAGCAGTGCCCCCCTGGGGAATCAAACTGGCAACCTTTCGGTTATGAGTCCTGCTCCTTATATTCCAGTGACCTTGTTTAGAGGTGTAGCCGCAGGGACCAACCCATAGTGTTTAATCAATGCTACATATAAATAAAATTATTGATTTATATAAACAATATCATTTCCTATTTTAAGGTGGCAGTCTGCATACCCTGCCATATTTACTACCTTAAGTCCTGCAGGAAACGCTGAGTGGTTTTTCTATGACCTTTGCCTGGCAGGAACTTTTTGCGAGTTGAGAATTAAACGGATTGTCAGCCGCTATCTTGTAAGGACTCCTGCTTCCTGGCACATGTCGAAATTCATTCCATTTTCAAGCCCGAACAAAGCGTCGCCTCTTTGTTCTCAGAGAGTGAATTCCACCGTTTCAAAGCCGGCGTGGAGGTACGCTTTCATCGCTCTTTGAGGCGCTGCACAGTAGCTGTTGTAACATATGTCTTTTGTAGAGTTTGCGATGCAATCCATGCACCTGGGCTACTGCGCTGTAGCAGGAACAGAACATAAAGGATGTGCGCTGTATTTAAAGAGCTCTTCAGACTGCAAACGCGGCTGTGAAAAGCGCGCAGCTCCCTTTGAAAGGCGAGCCGCGAGGGTTCGGATCGGCCCGTCAGATCTGCGGCGCCGCATATGGACGGCGGTCGCTCGCGCTCTGAGTGACCCGGCGCGTGACGGGGGAACAGAAGCGCGCAGATTGACCGGGCCGCTGCTTTTGCGCGCGGAGCCCTTTGTGTCAGTCGCGGTGCAGATGATGTCTGCGGGGCGGAGGGTTCCAGGCGGCGGACGCTCACAGACTGACCTCGCTCTCACGCGCAGAACATCCTGAGTGTTCCGCTCAGGCTCCGCTCCCGGCTCTGAACAGATGGGGCCGGACTCAGCACTGAGGAGCAAAGTCAGGGGACGTACCTGTCCATGATGGCTTCAGCTGCACTGGGCATACACTACACCACTATCACTATACCACTTCAGCTGCAGTTTGACTACACTATACCACTATACCACTTCAGCTGGCCTTGAATACACCACACCACGGTAGGACTTCAGCTGGCTTTGAGTACACTATACCATGGTGAGATAATCTTTGAATACACTATACCACAATACCACTTCAACTGGCTTCGTGTACACTATACCATGATGACATATTCTTTGAATACACTATATCTCTATACTTCAGCTGGCTTCGAGTACACTATATATGTATGTATGTTCACATGTATGACTGTATGTATACACACGTGGTGAAACAAACTGCAATCAGGTGATCAGTTAAGAACGGCATCTATGCTGCACAGCTAATGTGGAAGATCTGAAGACAGAGCTCTTCCGCTCTCACCTGAGCACCTGAAACATTACCACCTAAAGGAAGTTCTCATGTCTCGAAACTGTTTCCCTATTTTAAAAAAATGTAATCTAATGGTTTAATTCACTTGTTATCTCTACCAGCTAGCTTGTACCTTGTCTGGCCAACCATTGAAACCTGTTCATGCAGTGTTTCTAATATTGTTGACTCCTTATGGTTTTTTCCTTGTGTTGTACTCTGCCCCACTTGTAAGTCACTTTGGATAAAAGCAGCTACCAAATAGATAAATGTAAATGTAAATGTTAATATCTCAAGGTTAATGTTGTGCACCGCACTGCTCTGTGTGTTCAGTCCCTGGGAGGTGTGTAAGGGTTTGAGCACACCGGTGTGCAGCGGAGCAGAAACGCACAAAGGCCTGTGTGATGACCACCTGCTTCTGCAGGACTGATGGAATGCACACACACCCACTAAATAAATCCATTTGCCATGGCACGCAACGAAACGGGAAAAAAGCTGGGTTAGTCACCAAAGAATCTCAATCAGTCCGAGGCCTTTGAAAGGGGACAGGCCTGCGCTGGCATCAGAGAACGCTCAAAAACAGGGGATAAAAAGCCTAACAAACCGGGAGTAAACACAAACGCCGATATCATCTAGAGGCGACTCTGTCTTCAGCAACTACTAAAATCTGCTCCGTTTGGGGTGCAGGGGGAGGGGGGGCGGTTTGGGGGGACTAATTAGCTTGTGAGAGTGGCCATTATGTGCACGGGGAAGGAAGTGGTCTGTGCTATTAAAGGGACGTTTTTTTTTTTTTTCCGTGAGCCGCACAGCTTCCTGCTGAGGCTCTGATGTCACTCCTCTACACCACATGTGCGCCGCGCAGCCTAGCCAAAAAAAAAGAAAGAAAGAAAAAAAAAAGAAAAGAGCCCCTTTGTTTCGGCTGGCTTTGTTCCGCCGCTCGGCGCGGTTCGAGTTTCTCCAATCGCAGGTAAATAAGCCGGGGGATCCAGATGGCACGGCAGATGTTCGAGCAGGCCTCGGAATGAGCGCCGCCCGTCCCTCCCCCCCACACCCTCCCGTTCAGACCGCTAACCGGCGCGTGAGGGCCCTGGCCTCTCTGCCGCGGCCTGGCCGGAGGTGTGCCGGGAGGGTGGCGTTTCGGCAGGGGGCGCTCACCGGTCCGATCGTGTCTCTGCTCCACCTGCCGCAGTCTCTGCGTCAGCTCCCTCTCCCGCCGCTCCGCCTCCTGTGCTGCCGCGGCCGCGCCCTCCTCCGCCGCCCGCTCCCCGGCCTCCTTCTCCTGCCTGCGGACACACAGACGCACGGACGGGTGGATACAGGGGGACAGGCCTCTCTACGGGCTCGCTCCTCTCTGACACCATCCCTGTCTGCACTGGTCCCTCAGTGGTGGAATGAACTTCCCATGGGGGTCAGGACAGCAGAATCACTGGCCATCTTCCGACGCAGACTGAAGACCCACCTCTTCAGACCGCATCTCGGTTCCACCTCAATCTCCAACTCCTAACACCTGCTACTTGTATTACTTGCTGTTTATTTTATGTGTTGTATCATGCTGTGTTTTGGATTCTGTGTCCTAGTGACTGATGTATGCTAGTGTACTTGGCTTCCCTTGCCTAGTCAGGTTGCACAAGTTAACTTGTGGTAGGGCTTGAATAGTGTTCTGCTCACACTCACTGGCCTGGGAGTGTTGTTAGTCTGGTCTGACTCTGTTGCTCACTCAACCTGAACGGATACACTTCTGTTCTTTTGTGCTTGAGGTCGCTCTGGATGAGAGTGTGTGCTGAGTGAGCGTGCAGTAATGTCTGAGTTTACGGGCCACGACGGCCGGGGGGGAATCAGCAGGGCTCTCCCGCAGAGCGGCGAGTCACGACGGAGACACAGAGACGGATCAGATCACACGCCAACATAAAGCAACCCAGACTACAGCAGTCACACTGGCGCTGTCACTGAGATATTACTCACTGCCAGCGACAGAAGGAGAAAAGTTAACATCTCCACTGAGCCACAGGAGGTAAAGCAACCGGCCGAATGTTTCAAACACATCACAATTACGATCGTCGTTTAGCAGGGGAGCTGTCCATTGCATTACGTTACATTGTTGTCATTTAGCAGACACTCTTATCCAGAGTCACTTGCAATTTCAACCAATTAATACAGCTGGATATTTACTGAGGCAACTGTGGGTTAAGTACCATGTCCAAGGGTGCAACAGCAGTGCCCCAGCAGGGAATCGAACCCGTGACCTTTCGGTTACGTGCCCTGCTCCTTACCATTATGCCACACTGCTGCCACGCTGAAAACGTTCTGAAAACCCACATCATTCCGATTCTCCACAGTGCTTCACTTCTGCAGAGCGACAAAGGAAACGACCCGTTATCACTGCGGCTCTTTGGGCTTCTCCCTGCTCTGAAACTGCAACAGCGAGAAGCTCAGGTGCAAGGCCCCACACCCCTGACTGTCGCGGCGAGGTCCGTCCGCGCGGCGGGCCAGAAAGCGCCGCTCTCTCCGGGGTGGGGGAGCAGCGCGGGGGGAGGGAGGGAAAGTTACGGCACGCTCCGTTAATTAACTCCCCAAACTTTGCTGTCGCGGCGTCTGGAGCGCGGCTCCAAAGTGACCGTCTCTCCAGACCTGCTGTCGTCTGGTGTGTGAAAGCGGGGTGTTTCGCGCGGCCTGCGAGACCAGGGGAGAGAGAGGGAGACAGAGCCGCCCCCCGCTGCGCTTGAACAGCGGCCTGAAGCCGCATCCGCGCCGCCGCGCAGTGGGGGCTCACAGCCCTCTCAGCCAGACATTTGTTCCTGTCGGGTTTTGGGGGGTTGGGCGGGGGCCGTGTCCTCGCTGCCGCCGCTGCTGCACTCCACGCGGGGGGCCGGGGGGGGCGGGGCGGGTGTGCACATCCGGTCAGAGCCCGAAACCAGCCCCCCGCTAGATAGCTGCACAACTGACACTTTGCTGGTATTTTGTTTAGCGCTTAAATCACTGAGATTGTAAACCATTTTCATTTTAATTAAGAACACAAGCAGTAATTACACAATTATAGGTTGTTTTGTTTGGAATTTGTTGTTGAAAAATGATTTTAAGGCTAAGAGGATGGAGTGTATGCTGTACTCTGTAAAAAAAGAGTGAGGGAACTGTGTGTGGTACACCCTACAGCTTTAACACCTCACCCACCGGCACACACCAGCCTCAACAAATTACACACGCTAGCATCTGTGCTGTTTAAGTTACTTAAGACTCATAATGTCTGACGTAAATACTCAGCTCACCGTCCTGTATGCACACAACGCACCATACACATTCAGCCAAAGGGCAAACCCAATTCAACATGCCACTGAGATGACCGAGAACTTCCATCCCTGATCAGTGAGTCTTAGGCCTCCTGCCTGCTGACGATATGACTAAAGCCTGATCTTCACCTGGGCCGCATGGGCCGAAGGGGGAGGGAGCTACGCCAGGGAGGGGTGTCTGGGCTTGCTGCTGGAGGGGGTCAGGTAGGGGTGAGATGTGTTTGGGAAGGGGGAGTGGGTCAGTTAGGCGTGTGAGGTTTGGCGGTGAGATGTGTTTGGAGGGGGGGTCAGGTAGGGGTGAGATGGTTTGGGAGGAGGGGGGATCAGGTAGGGGTGAGATGATTTGGCGTGGGGGCTGGCTGCTGGTGGAGGGCTGCCTAACTGAGCACTATTCAAGCTGCTGCACATTTGATTCGGAGCGCCGCAGACTCCTCCAGCACACAGTTTGCAGTACCCTGCGGTGCGCCGTGGGCCGAGGCCAAAAATGACCAAATGCCGCGGTACCCAGAATGAGTCAGCCGGCGGGACACGTGCGCTCGGAACCAGAGGACGCACCCGCTGCCATGTGCCCGGTACCGCACAGCCCGTAGCGCGGTCTGCTCGCAGGAATCTGGACACATTAGGGGTTATCGCTCTGCAGGCCTGCCATTACAGCCACTCTATAAATGACACCCCAACAGCCTGCCTTTGGCATTCGGATATAACTAACAAGTGATTTTATACACAGGGTCAAACAGGCTTTCAATGTTCCTGATTTTCAAGAGGAAATTTAATTTAACTCTTTAAAATGACCTAGCTTCTAGCGAGTTCTAGCAACGTTTTTGTAAGAAAACAGAGGGACAGATATCTACTGTATTTGACGTTAGGTAAGCAGGAGATAAAATAAATCAGAATCTACCACCATTAGGATCTTAAAATTGTACTGAAGTCTTGTATTGTATCGTAAAATTCCAAGTGAAATACGTAGAGAATTGAACGGTACTGAAAACATTGCAAACCCTTAGAGTAAACCGTGTAACACAACACAAATATCGATACAACAAATACATCAATTGCAAACACCGCATCAATAGCGCATGTACTTTAATGTGTAAAGTGGTAATACGGCAGCCTGCGTGCTGTGAGTGTGTCAGAAGGCCCGCAGGCTCAGAGACGTGAATCCTGTGAACACAGGGGCACAAAGCGCCCCATCTCAGCGCCGAAAAAACAGCCCTCTCTCCGCGTCTGATTGTGGGCTAACGCCGCGTACCTCCGCACACACACCGGCCACGCACAGCCGAGGAAGCAGCCCGCGTTCAGAGCGCGCGTTCGAGCCCGCCGCGGAGGCGCTGCACCCCCCTACCCCCCCCCCCCACACACACCCCCCACCCCCCTGCAGAAGAGGAATAAAAAGGCCCCCTCTGTCCTCCCTGTGGTGCAGCTCCGCTTTGTGCAGTATTTACCCTCTGTCCCGTGCGTACTTATCTCCGCATCCAATCGCTTTTCAGGATTTCGCTGCTGCCCCCCCATCCCCCTCACATCCCCCCACCCCACACCCCCCTCCCGCCCCCTCCCACCCTTTCTCCTTTAACTAAACTGGCTCTGGCTCCCTCCATCTGGTCCTGCTTCCTTCTGCAGGCTTGCACCTGTTCACACCTCCTCTCCTGTTGGACTGCACTGAACATTTCCTCCGCTGCCAGGACCGCTCTGGCACCCGCAACCTCTCTGTCATTCAATCCATCTGTCAGAAGTGAACTTTGTTTACCGCAAGCTTCTGCTTTTTTTTTTTTCTTCAAGAAGCGGGAGCCCCTCAAGGTCATCAGCAGAACCAACTGCTGCTGCCACCAATTTAGAGACCCCCAACCCCCCACCACCACCACCACCCCCTCCCGAACCCCCCGGTCAGCAGTGCACATTCTCTTACAGAGGCACTCGGAAAAAAACAGGCGCTCGGAGAAAACTTTCTCCTCCTCCTCTTTTTTTTTTTCTCAGAACTTCAGCGATTCCAAGCGGCTCGAGGAGGCAGACGCTTGGCTCTCTGGCACTGGAGGAATATTTTAATTGACATCTGTAGTCTTAGATAAATGAAGCCGGCACAATCTCGAGGTTGCTAACCACATTTTGCACTGAGAATCTATCATCTGCATCCAATTATTACTGATGTCCATTTGAAACATGAATGATTTTGCTCGTTAACGACGCTTTTTTTTCATGTGTGTTCTTTAAATTTAGAAAAATAGCAAGTATGATTAATAATGTATCTGCGGGGATACTTGTGCACTGATGAAATATCATTAATAAACCTGACCAACTGGACTAAATAATAATAATGATAGTTACTGTTGTTATTAATAGTATTAGCTTAATTTACAACAGCGTTATAAAGGTGCACGTACTGATAACTCAAAATTGTAAAACTGTACTACTGTCAATACAATATACATCACCACAATTACTCTAGGAGACAGAGCTACAGCAGGAGAGATCCCCCGGCCCAAGCTGCACCTGGACAGAGACTACAAGCCTCAATCACACCTGGACAGTGACTAACTAGCTCAGACACACCTTCACAGTGACTAAAAGCCGCAGACACACCTATACAGTAACTAACTGGCTCAGTCACACCTGGACAGCAACCAGCTGGCTCAGACCCCACTGTGACACAACCTGCGCCACACACTGCCTCCAGAGGGCGCTGTTCCAGAAGCTGAGCCCACCTGGACGAGGGGAGCGCGACAGGGGCAGCAGAGGGACATCGGGGGGGGGGACCGGCTGCTGAACCGAAAATCAAACCCAAAACAAAGCTATCAAAACAACAGGAGCGGGACGCCTGAGGGCAGGGGCGAGCGTAAGCCCCCTTCTCAGGGCTGGCTTTCAGCGGCCGCACTCTCCGTCACACGCGAATCCCGCCATCTGCTCCCGTAAGGAGAGGGCGGACGCGGCTGCCGTCGGGCGCGGCGCTCGCGATTGAAGCAGAGAAACACGCACAAAGAGGGGAGACACGCGAACACACACGCGAACACAAACGCGAACGCACGCGCCCTCGCTCTCTTTGACACACACACGACACGCACAGATGCCCTGCCCTCTGTCCATGCTGCGCACGCGGTTTTCTTCTGAGGCAGCAACACTCGCCCCGGCGCGGCGCTGTCGTCAGGTCAGAGCTCCGCTCTTCCGCAGGGCTCCTGGCAGCTCCACACACACCCCGACGGGCTGTGATGCGGCACCCTCTGTGCCGTCCTCTGCTTCTAACCCCGAACATCACTCCCGCTCCCCTTTGTTCCCGGCACACATTGTTCAGACGGGCTTTAGCAGCAAAGGAGGTTTGGACGAGGCAGAAAGTAGGAGGCTGTCAAATCTTTTTGTCCTTTGATTTCCACACAAACTGGCACGGAAAACAAAACAACTTTCACCCTGTCTGTGGTTCAGAGTCCACTCAGCCAACTGTTAACCCCCTCAGTACAATCCACCAAATGTGAACCTTCCGTGATATAAGCGTTTCTGATTCAAGAACAATGAAATAATTTAGTGATCTGTTTGAATTAATGCTGTAGAACTGCTGAGCCTGAAACCCTGCAGCAATATTAAAAATGGATTCTTTATCATGTAAAGCACATCCATGGCAGACACCTCAGAGATGGCATTTATATTCAGGCCATCGTCATTTCACATGGCGTTCATTAGGACCTGGTCAGCGCTCCGTCTGGTAAGTCCTGCCCTGACACAGAAGAGTCAGGACCTCACACTGTGTACAGCTATAACAGGAGTGCCTCTTCCCCTCACTCCGCTCCAGTTCAGTGGACAGAAACATTTTATACCAGTGTGTGTGTGTGTGTGTGTGTGTATGTGCATGAGTTTGCCTCCAGAACAGCATGTGCATGTGTGAGTGCATGTACGTGCATGTAAATACATGTGCATGCATGCACCTGTATGAGGGTGTGAGTATTTGTGTGTGTGCATGTGCGTGAGCACATGTGCATGTCTGTGCATATGCATATGCAAGTGTATGTGCACATGTACATGTTTGTGTGTGTATATGCGTATGCGAGTGTGTGCACGTGTGTGAGTGTGTGAGGAAAAGCACCAGGCCCAGGGAGAGATCATTATGCATTTCAGCAGGAAGGCCATGCACCGTTTGCTTCTCATTTTAAGGGCTCTCCGGCCAAAAAGAAACCATTTGGGGAGCGGCATCACGCAGCAGGTCGCGCTGAGAAGCTGACAGTGTGTCTGTTTCTCCGAGCCCGGCTGAAACCTGGCCTCACAGAGGGGCCGAGGCAGGGACGGAGGGGCGGTAAGTAGGACACCCTCCCTGGGCAGGGCTGCCCACCCGGCAGATTTGCCGCCGTAGTGCCTCGGGACACGCACCATCCTGTCCTGCGCTCCCACGATTCACAGCTCTGCCTAGGAGAAGAACACAGCGCGAGCCCTGAAGCAGCTCCCAGGCCAGAGAGGAAGGGGGTGGGTGGGGGAAGGACGCGGGGAGGAGGGGAGACGGAGAGAGAGAAAACAGAGCACTGCCCTCGTCACTCTTTGTACCCTGACACGACACGTTAAAAAAAAACCTTACCACTGATATTACCCTCACACAAATGCATGTGCTTCTTTTACATTCTGACCTGTGTGTTTTCCTGAAAGGAATAGTGATAAAATAAAAAACCAGCCGAGAAAATGAAAATCTCTGAAATGCACTAAGTGTTTTATAAGAGTATGATTACACTGTAAGAGCACACAATATTTGTTATTAGAGCAGTAACCCACGGCTGTGTTTGAGGGGATGAGGCCATGCATGCAAAGTTACACACTCCTACAATTCTCACTAATTTGTGTTAACATCACCATTAGCATGACAACAATACTAAGACAGACATACACGATATTATTAAATATACAATAAAGCACAATACGATTCTATGCTCTTGATATTGCAGAGGCTATGTTTTGTTGCTGTGGATAGTGCATATGGACTTGGTGTAAAATCACACAACATACTAGCATCTGATCTCACACATGCAGTCATTCCTATCCCAGTTTTTGCAGCATTTCTATAACTGGCTATTTCCATGCACACTTTAACCCCTCGCTATGGTCTGAGCAGTAACATGATGGCTGACCACAGTAAAATACCCACAGAGAGCCTGATTACAGGAGTCTGTCTGCAGCAGTGAAGGAGGAAAATGCCAGCAATTACACACACACACACACACATAAATTAACTTTGACATCGATCAACAGATTATTAGCATCGTTAACAATTCACCTCATGCTTTAATTAGCGTACCCATTGTTGTGCTTTAGTACAGCACACCTCTTTACCACAGAGTCTGGTGAAGGGTCAGTCTCTGCAATGGGAGCTTCACTCAGTGCTTCTGATTGGGCTATTCCTGTTTGCCCCCTCTGTCAGCCACTCATCTTTACAAAGAAGGTGTTGATTACGGACTCTAATTATGAGATGGCCTCTACTCTAATGATGTCTTATGAAAATAATAATAATCATAGTCATATAATACGGTCATATTCTAATTGCTCTCCTCAGTGCAATTCTTTGAAGAGATCCACGTGGTGATGCGTCTCCGTTCAGATCCTGAAATTTAAGACAGCTGCACCTATCAGCCGCTCTGATTCAACATCAGTCAAATAAAGAAATTCAGACATAAAATCATACCTGTCAATGACGCTCATGAATGGCATGACTGCTCGCCTGCTTCTGACTCTACATTAGTGTCCAGTTCTGGGCAGGTGTAATAATGTAACGCAATGTAATGCAATGTAACGTGATGTAATGTAATGGAATGCAGGTACTGTGAAGTACAGACTACACACAGCAGGAGAACAGCAGCTGCTCTGTCTGATTTCAACCACACACACACACACACACACACACACACACACACTCACACACTCACACACACACACCTCTCACCCCTGCTACTTATTTCATATGCTAAATCTTATAAACTGTGTGACCTTTCTACATTTTTTTTAGATACAAACTGGCATCCTTTTCCATTTTAATTCTTTTTAATGTGTTATTATTGTTGTTATATTTTGCTGTTGTCTTCACAGTTAGTGAAGATCAGTGCACTGTAACAGAGGCCCTGCTCACTGAGATCACTGTAACAGAGGCCCTGCTCACTGAGATCACTGTAACAGAGGCCCTGCTCACTGAGATCACTGTACCAGAGGCCCTGCTCACTGAGATCACTGTACCAGAGGCCCCGCTCACTGAGATCACTGTACCAGAGGCCCCGCTCACTGAGATCACTGTACCAGAGGCCCTGCTCACTGAGATCACTGTAACAGAGGCCCTGATCGCTAAGATCATGCCAGACAGAGCCCTCCCCATTGACATCACTCCAAAATTAAGAATCCAACAATGGGACATGTGGCCAAGCGTGTTGTCCGAGCGCACGGGGTACGGGTCCCGTACAGGGTCAAGAGCCGGTGTGGGGCGCTGTACTGAGCAGAGCTCTTTGCAGTAGCAGAGTTGCACGGTGAGAGCAGGAATCAGCTGCAGCTAAGGACATCTGCTCAGCGCGGAGATGATGAAATGTCTCGGGTTTGAAGGCACATGCGTGGGCTTGGGCTAATAATACACTGCAGCGCTCCTGTATCATCGTGCCAGGTCCACTGTACATATAATGTAACGGAAGGTTATGAATCATAAATATATTTGACGTTCAAGCAGATCAAGCAACAGCATGTCCATGTGGGAGAAACCAGGAGCGCTGCGTGTAGGCAAGATCCTTGTTTTTTTTTTTTTTCCAATGGCGTCCTTTTCTTTATGCAAGGGGATAAATATTTCATTGGCAGAGCTTGCCTTTGCTCGGAGGAATGGGCACTTTCCGTGTTCAGCGGGTTAGCATTACCCAGCTCTTTAATTAGCAGCTGAGTCTCATTCAAAAACAGCGAATCCCTGGAGCAGCGTGTTTCTGACACCGCGTTCGGAGCAGCCTGAGTGGCCCAGCCTCGCCTAAGAGACAGCAGCGCTCATCCTTCCTGCTGGAGAGGTCTCTCTCACAACGCAGCGAAAATAATCTCTGCCTCCCCTTCAACGCCACACCCGAGACACACGCACTGAGCTTTACGCAGGCTCAACACAGCGAGGGGTTCGTTCAATCTAGCCCAGTGCGCTCACACCCACGCTAATCCGTCCAGTTGCATTCAAGCTGTAGAGCATTCCAGGTATAAGATTCATACAGTAAAGGTGATGAGGTGATACTGGTGTAAAGCTAATAAGGTGATACTGTAAAACAAAGTATAACCCGCTTCACCTGGGATGACAGTGTTTGCTGAGCTGATAGACAGCAGTAACAAGCAAGGGATTAAAGCTGAGAGAGCCTTTCTATCAGGCCCATCCCTCCATTTAGAGGGATGGAGGGAGAAAGAGCAGAAGAGCTCTTCCATTCTAACAAAGGTGAGCGTGTCGCACGGGGAGCATGCTAGCCCTGCGAAACACGACCCCATTACAGACTCAAAGCTGAAGAGAGCCCGCGGCGGCAAATTGCGTCTCTGAGCGGGACGGGGGCGAGAGAGAGGTGCGAGGCCGCAGTTGGGGCCGGAGCGAGGGGAGCAGGGCCCGGGCCGGGCCCTCCGACCGCGAGGCGAGAAGACACGGGCAAGGTCTCGTCCCCGGGCCAGCAGGCGCACCACTGTCAAACATCACGCCGCTCGGCGGTCTCCCCGGCACACCCCCGCCTGGCCCGCCGCCCACCCAGCTGCCCCATCCGTTACTGTCTGATTAGTTCTGCTAAACAGCCCCTCCCCGCCAGCTTCGCCCGCCATCTGCTCCCGACAACATGGCTGCCGCCCAGCGGCCGCCCTCCCGCCCGGCGCAGAGCTGCGCGGTTGGCCCCGCCCGCGCCCCGCTCCCGCACCCCGGTCCCCCGCCCGCGCCCCGCTCCCGCACCCGCCCCATCGCGCCCGGTGCCAGGGCCCCCGTGTTCAGAGGCGCGGGGCACGTTCGGAGGCGCGGGGCGGGGCCCCCGCTCCCCTCTCGCGGCCGGCTCTGATCCGGCAGCCGCCTCCCGCCGGCTGGCTCCACCGCGGTTCTGCTGCGCGCGGCTCCCGCTCTCCCGCATAAATCTCCCTCCGGCGTGTTCCTGCATCTGCTCGCGTTTTAGCCACTTCCCCGTTCCCACCCTCCACCCCCCTGCCACAGAGAGAGGGGGAGGGGGGGGGGGAGAGGGGGAGAGAGGGAGAGAGGGGGGAGGGAGGGGGAGAGAGAGGGGAGGAAGCGGTGTTTTGTCAGACCGAAAACAGAGCTGAAACGATGGACTGCTTGACAGGGAGTTTGCGGCTGCTTTTCATTTTTGTCTGTTTCATTTAATTTCCTCCTTTCTGGTAGAGTTGGAACGGAGAGCAGGAGAGAGAGGGGTTTCAGACAGATGAGATAAGACAGCTCTCACACCTGCAGGTGCCACGTCCTATAGCCATCTCTACGAAACACACCACTCTATTCAACATACACTCAACTACCTGAGGATTACAGTTAACTTGTTAAAAGGATGAGCAACGGTTTGACACACAGAAGGTATGCATGGGACATCATCTGTTTCAAATCTTACCATATTACCTTCAACAACATGCAATCCTATTACCAAATGAGCTCTAAGTACCGAGTGGACAGGGGATCATTTCAGACCTCAGCTGATCGCTGAATGTTTATCAGACCTTTTTTAAATCCAATGAAAAGCCATGCACCCAGTCATGTAGCCACTCCTGTAGCCAGCAGTGATATCTGCCCCTTTAAGTTCTTCTGTTTCACCTGTCTCTCCAATGGTCATGTCTGCCCTATGTGTTTTTAAACAGTCATGTCCGCCCTATGTGTTTTTAAACAGTCACATCTTCGCTGTGCATTTTTAAATGTCTGTCATGTCTGCACAGTATATTTTTCATGAGTAGCAGATTAGCTTGGGTATTAATTACACTGATGGGCCACACAGGAGGACTGGCAGTTACAAACATGATGAATCTGATTCTGTGATTCCAGGGGAATCAGAGAGAACCACATACCTCACATACACACAGTCACACACATACACACACACACACACACACAAATATACACACCCACAGACAGACAGCCAGGAGTGCAGGAGAGCTGTGATCGGGAGTGTGACTGCGGGAATGCGTGTTTTTCAGGACCCCTTTGCTATGGCCCCGTAAGGTGCAGTTTCTGAGGCAGGTAATGCCTCTCTGATCCTGCTGCTTGTCCAGTGAAGGAAAACACACTGCAGGAGAGCCTCCAGCTGGGGAAGTGTACCAGCACTCCATCATGGCTGTCTAAACCAGTAACTCTTTAAAAATGATACACATTTTAGAGAGAAAAACCTAATTTTTCTGCTGCCAGCACACAGCCTACTTAATGCCACACTGTAAGGATATGCTGTTCCACAGGGGCTCCAGGGAGAGACCGCACAGACTGCGCTCACCTGTATTCAGTTAGCTACCTTTCCTGATCCAGTCAGTGAGACTGGTCAGGGCACTAGCTCATTAGGGGCACCATATGGATATTGATGATGATGATGATGATGATGGTATTGCTTAGTGAGAGAGTGTAGAGCGAGACAGGGGAACGGCTAATCGCAATAGCTGCATCTACTCCTCCATTAAAAACAATGCAGGACACATCACAGGGGTGCCTCTCCACTTCCTGTGAGAGGGGGATCAGATGCCTTTATGAAAACAGAATGCAGATCTCACAAAGGATGAGATGTTAAATCAGGACCCGGGCAGAAGCCTAGAAGCCTCCCCAGTTTCCAAAGCACAACGACACAAACAGCCTGCAAGCCTATCACGGCTCGCGATTGCCGGCCAACAGAGGAGGCTGGGATTGTGGTGGTGTTTTTTTGTTGTCGTGTGCGTTCGGGAGGCTCGGGGGGGGGGGGACTGGTTTGTCGTCTCTGATTTGGAAGGCTTGCCAGCGGCAGCTCTCTCTTTGGGGGTTAAAAAGGCGCAAACAAACAAACAAACAAACAGAATAAAGCCGGGTCTGGGAGGCCTGGGAGGGCTGAAAGCAGGCGAACAGAGTGGGGGATTATGGTGGATCCCCGGCTGCCCGCTGCACAGCTGGCTGATGATCCTGGCAGGCGCTGGCGGGCACCGCGCGTTTCACGCCACCCGGCCCGGGAGGGGGGGGGGGGGGGGGGAGGGGCGGGGGGAACAAAGGAGACGGCTCCACAGCCCCGCTTTCAAAGCAGCTCTGATCAGCCTGCACGTGACCTGGAGACACAAAGCCGGAATCGGAGGCGGCCTGGGCCCAGGCCTTCCCAGCATTCCTGTGGTGGTGTGACAGAGGGGACACAGCCCCCCTGCTATACGCCCTTATCCACTACAGTTGGAGCACACGAACCCCGTGATGCATTATCAGCACTAGCACAGTGATATGCCTGCTAACCTGCTAACCGGGACTGACGCTGCTAACCTGCTAACCGGGACTGACACTGCTAACCTGCTAACTGGGACTGACGCTGCTAACCTGCTAACCGGGACTGACGCTGCTAATCTGCTAACCGGGACTGACGCTGCTAACCTGCTAACTGGGACTGACGCTGCTAACCTGCTAACCGGGACTGACGCTGCTAATCTGCTAACTGGGACTGACGCAGCTCATCTCATTGGAGTTTGGCTTCCCCTCATCCCTCTCTCTCTCTGAGTGATGAATAAGCAGTATAATGATCCTGACGGTCAATGTGAGGCTCTCCCTCCTGCCACAGGTTTAGCAGCAGACAGGGTCTCTGCTCCACAGATACCCTTCACCAACCCTGAGCCACAGGAACTTCAGCCAGAAACAGGAGCACACCAGAGTGATTTTACACTGTCTCTCGGTTTATTGAAGAGGAGGACCTGCAGCAGAGCAGAAGCCCTGACAGAGCTGCACGACAGCCAGCACCTCCCCTCTCAGAACCGCAGCTACGGGGGAATGTGATCTGGATACCTCCCGGTGAATTACAAGCTCGAACTCCACATCCGCAACAGCGAGGACGCCTAAGCTGCCAACACTTGTGCTGGTCAGCAGCTCTGGCTGGCCTGAGATCAGCTGGCCGTTTAGCGCCGGGGGTGCCGGCAGCTGTGCTGGTCAGCAGCTCTTCTGGCCTGAGATCAGCCGGCCGTTTAGCGCTAAGGCTGCCCGACAGCTGTGCTGGTCAGCAGCTCCGCTGGCCTGAGATCAGCACGCCTTTTGCAGTCTGATCACCAGCAGACAGGGGCCGGTTCCGGGCAAATGTTCCCCCCTGGCTGTGCCCTCAGATCCTCCAGCTGCATGGGGCGGGTCTGCACACGCACCCACGGGCGGGGGCCTCTGAGCCGCACATGTGACCCCAAGAACCATTTCCACAGAGTTACAACATACGTAACACATTACAGTACATGTAACGCATTACTACTGCTGCCATGGGCTGTCTCTGCACAGGGCGGCACTCAGACCAGATTTACATTCTCTATTGCTTTTTAATCACTTTTAAAGGATCGATATAAGCTTTTCAATGATTATTTTTTTACGTTTACAATAGTGACACTGCCATGAATTGAACTTATTTGGAGGTGGAATTGTGGGACTACTGTTTGAAGATGGATTACTTACACTAACTGTTTCTGCATGGAAGTGCATGTGCAGCTGCTCAAAGCAAGTGTAGACAACCTAGCCTGTATATCAGCAATATCACAGCTCACTGACTTGCCTTCGTAATGCAAGAGACAAAGCTAGTCAGTAACAAAGGAGATGATTTTCAAGCTGTCAACAAAAAAGTAAGAATAAATTTGCACCAATTTCCTTGATGTGGATTTAACCATTTACAAAGACATTTCCAGGACTTCCAGGGTATAAACTATTTTCATGGAAAGTGCAAAGGGCACAGGAACCCAAGGCTAAGCCAAGGGCCATGGGAGCTGGTTCCTGTAATTACTGTCCGCATTGCAGCTTTAGGGAGTCGGCATTAGGAGCTTTCTGTGGCCTGACGCTGCCAGACTCATGAATGAGCCTCAACACGCGACACAAGCAGAATACACTGGAAAGATGAATCAAAGCACAACCACATCCAGGCATACTAATGCCACAGCCACAGCCAGAAAGAAGAAAAAAGAGAAGAGGAAAGAAACAGAAGAGAAAACATCACAGCAGCGACTAGCGCATGCTGGAGGGACACCGGGCCACAAAACTCCGAGGCAGCATGTACCTCCCCTAAACAGGACCCAGACCCGGACCCTCCACAGAGTCAGGCCCTCCGAGTCGGACACCTCTGTGAGGTGTGTGTGAGGTGTGTGTGAGGTGAGTGTGAGGTGTGTAGTCCATCAGATCGTAAGGGGAGTGTGTGACGCGTGTATAAGAACGGGCAGCCTTGTTCTTCAAATGCATTGATCTCCACACTGGGACAATGTGGAAGGGCAGCAGCACGGTGGATTGGTAAGAAATAGCACTCATAAGCGAGAGGTTGCTGGTTTGATTCCCTGCTGGGGCACTGCTGTTGCACCCTTGGGCAAGGTATTTAACCCACAATTTCCTCAGTAAATATCCAGCTGTATAAATGGAAGAAACTGAGAGTCACTCTGGATAAGGACGTTTGCTAAATGACAATGATGTAACATATTGTAATGGACAGCTCCCAGAAGTCATCTGTCATGTTCATTGGGGGTATTTGCGTAATTGTGAATTATTTTTAAAATTATTGTTATTACTTTATCTATTAATATTTCCTCAAGGTGACCTTTTATACCTGATAGCAAGACAAGTGATTGAAGTTTCTGAGAAGTTATAAAAGCTTCTGTCAACTTCCAGTCAAGGCAAACATGTTGCAAGATTACATTTACATGATTTTACCAGACATAATTAGAAGGTGTGAATAAACCTGATCATTGTGTTTTCTCAACACCAGGCAATTATTTCTCAAACATATGCTGTAGCTCTGTACGGGTTAGACATACGTATAGGTACAGAAGGAGAGAGTGAGAGAAACAGCGACCAATTAAGTAACTGATGAACGCTTATATTATTACAAAGAACTTTAATACTTTTATAACGCATCTGATACTTTCGTTATAGTTGCCACTGCAGTGGTCCTCTCTGAGCTGCTCCACGCACTGGCTGTGTAACGGCAGTGCGTTTATCGCAGAAGTGTGTTCTGTCACGCGCGGCAGTGCGTTGATCGCAGAAGTGCGCTCAGCGGAGCTCGGCTGGCGTTGGACGGGAGGTGGAGGCGCGTGACTGCACCAGCCGGTCCCCGCGAGTGTAATAAAGGACGGGGGCCCCTGCCGGCGGGCGGGGCGCGGGCGGGGCGTGTGATGGGATTAGGGGCCTACCTGGTGAGGTGCAGTTGGTGCTGCGCTCGGCCCAGACGCTCCGTCAGGCCCAGCGCCTCCGCCTGGGCTCGGCTCGCGTCCCGCTGGGCCTCTTCCAGGCGCTGCCGGCACATATTCAGCTCCAAACCCAGCCTCTCCACTTCCTAAAGGAGAGAGAGAGAGAGAGAGAGGGAGAGAGAGAGGGAGAGACAGAGAGAGAGAGAGGGAGAGAGAGAGGAGGGCAGAAAGAAAGAGAAAGAGGAAGACAGAAGAGGGGGAGAGAGAGAGAGAAAGAGAGAGAAAAAGAGGGAGAGGGAGAGAGAGGAAGGAGAGGACAGAGCGGAGGAGGGAGAGAAGGATAGACAGGTACACAAGGTGTCATTCTGCGTTCCTGCTCCTTGAATGAAACAGAATCGGCCTCTGTGTTCACCACTATGAAACAAGTCACTTGTACGTTTATGTGAGGATTCTGCAGTAACACTGTTTAAACAAAAACAAGTAAATCTTTATTTTGATTTGAATAAGTATTACATGCGTCCAACGTGAGTAACATCCCCTTTATTTTTCTAAAAAATCTGGGAAATGACATGACCAGGGTATAGAATGAATTCTTTTTTGCCATTGTTCACAGCCTAATCTTTAAATGTGACACAAAGCACATGTGCGTGACAAGAAACAGCAATGACCCAAAGCATGTACTGCTCATGACTTAGACAAATGAAATCGTATTGGATAGTACAGGACAGCACTGCATTAACATGGGATAGCACTGTATTTACCAGCATTGCATTTACACGTGACAGCATGGCATTTACAGGACGCAAGATGCAACACTTAAAACACCGTGTTTGAGAGGCCAAATTTCTACTTTCATCACATGCAGTTGCTTTAATGACTGCATTACCTTAAAAGCATGATTGGAAATTACCTTCCAGAACCGACCCTAGTGATTCACAATTCAAATGTGGATAAACAAGTGAGCACAAATGACTCCAGGATGCAGGATGAGGTGCGATGTTTGCTGCCAGATGGCTTTTTGTGTTTGTTTGGCTCCATCTAGTGGAAGGCAAAATAAATGCCACTGGAGTGTAATTGTGTACTCTTAGCATGATATATACTTTATACTTCTGTCTTTGTGGTGGACAGTCTCTCTAACAACTGTGAACCTGGCATAAAAATGAAAAAGGTATTTTTTCAGCACTGTCAGCTCTATGCACTGGTAAGGTTGTTAGAAAGCTTGGAAAACTCAAGCTAATGCTGAATAGTTTCAAATATGAATTCAAACATTTAGATCAAACTGCAACTGTCTGGACTCCAGGTAGTGTACTGGTTACCTCTGTGAGCTGCAGGTGGTGTACTGGTTACCTGTGAGAGCTGCAGGTGGTGTACTGGTTACCTCTGTGAGCTGCAGGTGGTGTACTGGTTACCTGTGAGAGCTGCAGGTGGTGTACTGGCTGCATGGTATTCTGCACCTGAGTGTTACAGGTTTGAGCTCCATGCGAAACACATGGTGCTTCACCTCCAAGGTTCCAGCTGAGCAGTATAAACGTGCTACAAAGGACAGAACTCTTCAGGTGCCTGCTATGCCATAATATTCGTTTTGTGTGCAAATCATGAGCACATATCTGTGCTTGTTTCATTTGAAATAGAGACCCTCTGCTGACAAACTAACCCTGAAAGCAACGCTGGTACAAGCTGAACCCTGACTGCCACGCCGATGAATGGCAGGTTCCGCGAGGTGCCCACCTACGGACGGGCGGTGAGTAACGCCCCGCTCAGGCCCCGCCCCTCACCTGCTGAGCCAGCTCCTGCTGCCGGGAGCTTTTGGAGACGTGGTCTCTGAGCCCTCTCTCTGCCTCCTCCTTCCTCAGCTGGGCCTGGCTCAGCTGGTACCGCAGCTCGGCGCACACCTGTTCCAACAGGGGGCGGTAAGGAGCACGTCAGCACCGCAGCACACCGGAGCTGTCACCGTCACCTCCTCTCTCTCAGCCCGACTGAGCCTGCTGCAACACCTCAACCCCGCTCTCAAACGAAATTTACATTTACATTTACATTCATTCATGCGGCAGGGGCTTTTGTCCAAAGCGACTTGCAAGTGAAGCAGAGTACAGCACAAGCAAAAAGCCATACAGGGAGTCTAAATAATATAAGTGCTGAATGACCAAGCTTCAACAGCTGGCCAGACAAGGTACAAGCTAGAGTTCCTGTAATATCAGTGACGACATTGTGGTCATTTGTGCTACATTACAAGGCAGAAATGGAGCTCCTCACATCAAACTGCCTGCTGGCACCTGCCCCATATCCTGTATAAAACCTGTGTGGTCTGAGCTAACGGCAGCTATACTATTTTCATCCATGACACAAATGCCTCAGGAAATCCTGTTCAAACCTGTGACACATCTGAACATGAAACAAACAGAGCATTTCCAAACAACAGGACAGAATTATAGAAGCACAGTCCTAAAGACTAGACGAGCTCTGACCCAGGACATGCTACGCTCTACTCAGGCTTTCAACATTAGTCAGGCTTTTAACATAACAAAAAGTCATTTTAACACAAGAACTCTCTGGCCCAAAATGAAGTGGAAACGTTATGAATTCTCAAGCATGTGGCGCCACCTTTAGGTGACACGCAGCTTTACAACAAGCTGTACAATATGGAGGGCCAAAAAGAAAAATACTATGCAAAAGAGGAGAAACAAACAGCATACAGGTTTAGCTGTAGAAAGAGTTAAGAGAAGTAAGTGGCTATATCCCTCTGTTCTCTGATCGCACACACTGCTCCTCTCGGGTGATGGGGTGACACAGTGGCCCACCTTGCTGCTGTCTGCCTCCTGAGAGTGCAGCTTCTCCAGGGCCTCCTCCAGCTGGGCCTGCAGGGACCTCCTCTCCCTCTCCCCCCGGGCCAGCTGCCCCTCCAGCTCAGCCACCTTCTGCGACAGGAGCGCCACCTGGAGGAGGAACCACTCAGTTACCCACATGCTC
>CM032890.1:27385215-27500215 GCA_019176425.1 Megalops atlanticus
CGTACACACACACACACACACACACATTTTCATTTGGAATGGTGGAATGATATTTGTTTAATTACCACTATTGTTTTCAGGACTTAAACTTGACGTGTCTGTTGCAAATGGTTGACTTACACTGACCCAGTAAAAGGGCTTATAATGGTGTTTGTAATTCTAGGCTTCTAATTACTTCCTGTCAGAAATCCAATATCTAGACATCAATTCCATATTTATTTTCTTACATTTTAATTGCCTGTCATGTTAATGTCATCTGGTCTTCATGTATTAATTGGTTAATTTTTTTCTCTTATCGTCTCATGCAATGCCATTCACCCATCACAGGGGCGTCTGAAAAACAGCAATGATAAGCCCGGGTGCGCTGTCATATTTAACTTTTACCAGGCAAATCTCATTGAGATTACATAATCCCTCTGTCATGGGAGACCTGGGATTTACTAGATCTGCTTTAGAGGAAGACTAGCCATTCTGACAGCAACATATCCCTGCGAGTGTGTGTTACTTTAAACTGCAGGCTGTAAAACTAACAATAACTCTTCCCATCAGAGAATTAGTTCATCTGAGGCTCTGAAAAATGAGTTGAAGTTAATCTTTAAAGCAGGGCATGCACTGCACAGGTAAGGCACGAAACTCCACAGAAACGTTATAGATAATTATAACTTTCATAAAGTACTGGCCACTGCGTTGCAGTGTGGGATATACTGGCATGCAGAGCCCAGCTGGGTGCTGACACTGAAAGAGTGCGCTTTGCCCTGACCCCACAGCGCCCCCTACAGGCTGCCAGCGCACTCACTTGGCGAGCCTCTCGACGGCCTGGACGTGCACGTTGGTGTGCGTCTGCGCCAGGACGGCCTCGTGCTGCGCACACTTCAGACACAGCCCCCCCACCCGCGGGGTGCTGCCCTGCCCCGCCACCGCCTCCCGCTGCCGGACACGCCCCTTCACCTCCTCGCACTCCTTCTGAGCCATCGCCAGGTCCTTCCTGAGAAGGGGTCAAAGGGCAAAGGTCACTCCGTCTACTGTCAAACACAGCTTACCCATATTTCTTCACATCATGACATTAAAGATAGAGAGATATATACATATGCTGCAGTCTGAAGAATGCTTACAGTGGCACTGTGGTTTAGTGGTAAGAATGCTTAGTGGTGTTGTGGTTTAGTGGGTAAGGAGCAGTGGTAAGAATGCTTATAGTGGCATAGCAGGTCCATGCAGACACAGCTCAAACTGAACTGCATCATTACATATGAGGCTGAATGGATAAAAGTGCACAATATGCAAGTCAGCGCTGGATAAAGGATTTTTTTCTTAACAGTTCAGCAGAATGTGGATCCCAGAGGAATACACTGCCTTTTACCTACCCTCAGTGAAAATATCACATACAGCATTCTATGACAGCTGCATGTAAAAGAAAAATGGGATCATCTGGCAAAGTTTACCATTCTAACATGTGCAAGATAAGACTGTCTGCTTACTGCGTTTCCTCTTCTTCTTCACGAGTTAATTGGTCTTCAAAGAGTTGTCTTAGAAACTCACCTGAGTGAAATCACCTGGGCCTCCAGTGTCTCTGTCTGTGCTTGGTAAAGCGTCTTCAGCTTGTCCTGGTGCAGAGTTATAAAGGACATTCAGTGAATGCTGGGTGACTTATGGAAAAACAGAGCCTAGTTATTGTAATTTATCCACAAATGTGGATAAATTTATCCTAATTATATAGACATACCTTCTAAAACATCATGTTTTCATAAAAAATTTGTGCCACATAAAATACATTTTTTTTTCCTTATGAGAAAACAAGAAAATGAATCTTTTAAATTCTTCTTTACAATAAAATGAGAATTTTCATACACACCATTTCATTTTGCCAAGAGTGATCCTCTGCTTGTGCACTGTGCTGGCTGTGGAACATTCCGGAAGCCGGTGGTCTGCGAGAGCTCCCTCCCATAGGCACTGACTCAGGAACATTCCCCTACAAAAGAACACAGTGATGGCAATCCTGAGGGAGTAGAGAGCTCACTAGCACTGCTCTGACTCGTCTGCCTGAGCAACTAGTGAGCTCACTAGCAATGCTCTGATTTGTCTGGTTGAGGGGTTGGTGGGCTGACTAGTACTGATCTGATTCGTCTGACTAAGGCACTAGTGAGCTCATTAGCATTGCTCTGTTTCATCTGATTGAGGGGGTAGTGGGATCACTAGCATTGCTCTGAAAGCCAAATGAATCTTTGTAGACACAAAATATACAAGTCTTTGCATATAAAAAGATGTCTGTATATTGGATTGCATGCATTTTGAATGTTTGCATTTTCCCATCTGGCTGGGGGTTAAATCACACACAGCACAGTAAGCTAACATGGTGTCTAAGATGGTGTAATCTCTCAAGAATCACACACAGCACAGTATGCTACCGTGGTGTCTAAGATGGTGTAGTCTTTCAAGGTGTCCTCAACCGTCCGGGACTTCAGCTCCTCATGCAGTTTCTCATTCTCCATAACAACCACTCTGATTCGCTGTTTCATCCCCACAAGCTCCTCCTGCAAAGCACAAACCCACACGCGTGTCCATACATGCACACGCACGCACGCACACGCGCACACACACACACACACACGCACACACACACATATGAATTCATTCACATGCACACACACAGACACACCGATACACATACACATGCATACAGACACACCCACACAGGCACACATACATGCATACACATAAACACAAACATAAGCACACACAGACAACCACACAAACAACAAAATTCATTAGAGCATACTCTGTCTGAAGTTGTATTTTCCCATAGCTGAATGAATGAATATTTAACACACGAAACTTTTTTGCCATTTTAGGTCACCGGCAATAACCTAAACATCATCTGCTAAACAAATACGCTCCATAAAGGAAAAACTGAAAGCCGGCCCATAATGCTCAGGGGGCTGACCTTGCAGAACTTCACCTCCGCCTCCAGGTGCTGGATGTACTCGGACTGGTTGTGGATCATGGGCACCAGGTCCTGAGCCTGGGGTAAGGAGGTGTCCGGCTCGGGTGGTGTCTTCTGCTGAGCGGAGGGAGAGAGGGGACCGCGGGAATCAGCACATAGCCCTGGGCTAACTGTCATCAGCGTCACCATTTCATCTCAGTGAGGAGAGACCACATTCTCTTCACTGATCAGACTGTCACACTGCCCCTCTGTGCTCCAGCATTACAGACATCTTTACACACTCTCATCGGTTCATCGTGTTTGTTTTGGGTGTTCCTGTTACTAGTGTGTGCATGCAGGAAAGAAAAGCACATCATCTTCTGATGCAGACTGAAGACCCACTTCTTCAGACTCCATCTCGGTTCCACCCCTTAACACCTGCTGCTTCTAGCATTTGAGGTTAATTTATGTGTACATGTAGTATTGTGGTGTATTTTGATTTTGTGTTCTAAGGACTGTTGTATCATAGTATACTTGGCTTCTGTCAGAGCACACAAGTTAACTTGTGGTAGGGCTTGAATAGTGTTATGATCACACTCACTGGTCTGGGAGCGTTGTTAGCCTGGTCTGACACTGTAGCTCGTTCAAGTTGAATGGATACACTTATGTTCTACCGTGCTGGAAGTCGCTCTGGATAAGAGTGTCTGCTAAACGCATGTGATGTAATGTAATGTAATGGTGACATGTTCCTCTGCACACTGTCTCAGCACCTGCGAGTGTGGTTTCCTCTTTGACGGGCTACGAGGAGGCGTTTCCCTCTGTCCCTTCTGCAGCAGCAACCGCAGCTGATTGGCTGAAACAAAACAGAATCATTTCCATGTTAGTGCCCTAAGTACTCAGATTTAAGAAGCAAATCAAAATCAGTGCTTCTTCCAAACACCCAAACTGGTAATCATTACATTATTGGCATTTAGCATACAGGTTTATCCAGAGCGACTTACATAGATTACATTTTTTTAACATGTGACCCATTTATACAGCTGGATATTTACTGAGGCAATTCTAAGTTAAACACCTTGCCAAAGGGTACAACAGCAGTGTCCCAGCCTGGAATCAAAGTGGCAATCCTTTGGTTACACGTCCTTCTCCACACCACTACGCTACACTGCTGCCCCAAAAGACAGAATGCCTATATTTGTCAGAAATTCTGTATTTATTAATCAGTATTCACCATAGTAGCTTTTGGCATATATGTCACAATGAAAACTGTTCCCGCCCGGTTTCGAACCGGGGACCTTTCGCGTGTGAGGCGAACGTGATAACCACTACACTACGGAAACTCACATAGTATGTGGCCGCTATAAAACACAATACAAGTTTAAACCCGACACCAAGTCCATACTGACAGCCAATGTCGACCTTTACTAGGGATTGACCACAGCTTGGCCAGCCCTGGACGAAAGTATCATTAAGCAATGAGCTCAGTTTAGTAATATGCGCGTCCTGTATTCTTACATTACACTTATGGTTGGAGGCTAAAGGTAAGTTACGTTACACTGGGTCATTTTAACTTGACATTGATGGACTGTAAAGTCGCATCGTGTGAGAATTCCGCACGGAGGTGTGCACCTGCATCGCTCTGCCGCACATGGTTCCACGAGTCCTCCCCCGCCGCGCTGTCCGAGTCCTGGCTCCTGTCTGGCTCCATGCTCTCCGCCTCGGAGCTGCGCTCTGCCAGGGCTCGGCTCAGCTGCCGGATGCTCCGATTTGCCCTCTCTGCGGAAGGCAGAGAAGGCAGACTTACCGTAAGCAAACCAGAGCAATGCAGTCTGCACAATTTTACTGAGAAATATTATGATCTATTTTACGCTAATCGGGTAGCACTGCATAGCACTAATTGATCTACCCAGCTATTGATCGCGCCGAAAAATACTTTCTGTCTGAACTTCAATAACTGCTAATGCGTTAGTTCAGCCAGCTATCGCCAACTTCCATTGTATAGTTAGATAGAAAGCTAGCTAGCTAAATAACTGGACTAATAGCTAATTAATGTGCATCACAAACATAGTAATGCGTTTTAATCAGGTAGAAATCTAGTTTAAATAACATGTGATTTCAGACTTTACATTCTCCGTAACGTTAGCAATATGACAGCTACCAGCTTAATCAAAGAAAGCAATGCACAATGACAGCTGGGAGCACACGTTACCTAGCGAACCAAGTTAGCTAGGTGACTTAGCTAGCACAATAAACTGGTTTATTTAACGTTAGCTTACTGTAATCACCTCTCAATTCTTTTTGATATTCTCCCAGATCTTCCTCATCTGAGTCTAGCAGCGACGGTTTCATTGATAACTGCTGTTCACGTTTGCAGAATACAGTCAATCGTTTTTTTTCCTGTGTTGCAAAATTAGTTTAAAATGCTATTTCTGTGGACCCAATTTCTCCTTTTCACTCACTAGCTAACATGTAAGCATTAGTATGTTTGCGTTAGATTATGACGTTTACTTCTAAACACTTTTCAACCGAAGAAACTATAACTCAGCCAATCAGCTTTGAGCAGTCATTTCCGCAGACGGTTGAGTCTTGGGAATTGTAGTGCTCTACTTGACTTTGTGTATCACATTGAATCTCAAAATGGGAGACAAAAAACTACAAGAAACAGACCTCGGTCAGTTGCCAGGAGGGCGCAGTGACGAAATAATCAACAACGCGCTGGTTGCTGTGGCACGAGCAAGCCTCCCCACGCGGATATCTTCTTTTCTATTCGCCATAGCTCACGTCAATAAAATTGGTTTCCATCGTTTCCTCCGCAGACAATCCTTTGATTGGGTAAAATGACAAAGGTTGGAACTATTGACTCATTGAATTCGCCAGCGCTTATGTCAATCATTCTGAAATAAACACGCCCACCGAGTCGTGTTGGAACTGTACTGAAGATGCATTTTGCGTTGACGCTCCTGCTGCAGCTCTCCGGCGCCGCTATGTGAGAGAAGTGGACGAGACAAATAGGAGAGCGAGGAACACAGACTGGGCTGGGCAGAGAAGGCATTATAACAGAATTGCATTGGATATAGCAAGCTGTCTTGAAAGCCAGCAGTATACAATCTCAGAAAAAAGGGTAAGTGATTTTTTTCTATGCACTATGATTAATAAAGATGATATCATAGTTAACTAACGTTGGCTGTAGCTGGCCAACCGAACAGTGAAAATAAAACCATGGATAGCGAGTTAGCTTGCTAGGGAGCAAGCTCACGTTACTTGCAAAGCGGTGTCCATTTCTGTGAATAAGGTTGGCCAATTAACAGCTGGCTAGCTCGCAAATAGGCATAGTGTGCTTGTTAAACTATATATAAAGGTAGCTAGTGACCTGCCAACGGGTTAGGTGTGCACTGATCTGCGCTTACGATTTGTAGCTATTATGTTTAGTCATGACATTTTCATGTGCTTAACTTGTACTTGCCCATTTGGTGTCCTGTGTTATAGCTAGTTAGCCAGCGACCAACAAAAGGATTTTAGGCTCACTGGTCTGCTATTCTGTATTGACAAAGATCTTCTGGCAGCCTGGACTTGCCAGCATGCCTTTGTACAGTATCGAGTGCTACAATTGTCTATACAATTAACTGGCCAAAATAATAGAAGATCTTATCATTCAGCCATAGGATATTTTTTGGCTACGCATCAACAGATATGACGAAACTATGAAGCTGCTTAAGCAGCATCAAAACCTACTTCAATGTACAGTTAGTACGCTAGCTAACAGGCTAACTTGATTTGTTTAAGTAGCTAACGTTGTCTAGCTACAGCACAATTGGTCATTGTGCGATGGGCTTTCAGCAGCGTCCCAATATATAGAAAACGGCCTTTTCCTGCATTAAAATTGATCCGTTATTTCCCGATTGGCAACAATCGATGCAAAACGAATCGATTATTAAACAAACCAATTTCCAACC
Source organism: Megalops atlanticus (assembly GCA_019176425.1). NCBI lineage: Eukaryota > Metazoa > Chordata > Actinopteri > Elopiformes > Megalopidae > Megalops > Megalops atlanticus. Next base: position 27,392,086 of record CM032890.1, read on the forward strand.
ATGAGACGTGCGCTGAGCTGCAATTTCAGGCTTTTGTTTTGACGGGTAGTTACGCAGCTTGCTAAGTTAGGTAGCTAGGCATGCTGCGCAAAGGAATATAACGTATAATCGTAACCAAATTTTAAGTCCCGAAGGCACTCCAAAATTCCTTAATAATTGCTTTAGATTGTGATGGTTATACGTGATAGCTTTAGCAACTTCCAACGGAATATTTGCTGTTTCACTTAAGTACCTCCTTGTTTAAGGAAAAAGGCGACTTTGTATCTTGTGAAAACGGACCACAAACTATTTTGGCCCGGGCATTAAAATAGATTTGTGTTTTTGTATGCCTTCGCTTAAAGCAATTTACAAGAATGTCTTCAAAATACACTAGATTTCTAAGGGAGCGGGGCATACTGATCATTTTATACTGAATGAATGAGAAAATTGATTATTTAATTTAACAATGACTGTACATGTACCCCCCTATTCCTTTTATACTGTTCCAGGGAATGGGAAATAATGGCTGTATGATACGCCGTCAAGACGCTCAGCCGTGCGTCTAACGGTCCCACAATGAATATGCGCCAGAATCGCGTTGCAACTATCCTCTGGATTCTTGGCTAAATAATTTGTTGCCTGCGAAGAAAGTACACAGTGATGCAGCTACAGCTGTATGTAATGTTGTTCGTAATATATCCTTCAGTTGCGGCAGCACCTCAAACATAAATCAGCCGTGTTTCTAAACATCTGTTGTGCTCGGATTTGATGGAGTGAGAGCCCAGCCCATGCCGTTTCCGAAAGCAGCTCAAACGCTCGTTTGTCTCCGCAAGGCCGATCCCTGCCGTTTGCCGGGAACAAAAGACGCGGGACGGGATAAAGGGCTGTTTTCTTTTGGATCGCAGTCTCCTCCTCCGGCAGGAACTCCAGCGCTGGGCCAGCGCCACGGCTAATCAAAGCCAGCCTCTTCCTCCCAGAGCGCAGCCGCCGGTGGCTTCGCTGGGCCGTGCCAGCTGCATCTGGAGAACTCTGTCACTGAGGCCGGTGACTGTGCAGCGCGGTTCATTTCACGATCCACGGGTCACACTTAACTGTGCTGTTTAGCACGGTGTCATATCCCGGAGGGGGATGCTGTTTAAACCGAGGGTCCTGACTGACATCTGAAATGTGTTGCATTTGGTTCAGAATAATGACTTGCACAACGACAGAGGTCAGACCCACAAACACGCTCACTCAATTTGACTATCAGTGCAAGTGTGTTAACTGAAAGATTAATTAAGCCAACAAATGCTTATCTTATAACTTCAAACAGGTAATGGAAGAGGGTAGCTTTGTGTAAAGCTAATATCTAGCTGATAAGTTATAGCCATACAGGGGTAGATGTGTTCAAAACATTCCAAGAGAATGGCAAAGCTTGTGTAGACTCATCCAGATGATTTTTTTTCTACACCAGGGCACTAGAGCTGTATTGAACAAATTACTGTACTGTTGTTCCTGGAAAAAAAAGTCCAGCAGAAAATGGACCAGGTCTGAAAAATGAAAGCAATGTATAATCTGTTACATTTGTAGTCAAAACTGTTGCCTGTATGGTATGGAACACGTGTCTGTGTGCTGTGCTGTTGGTGTTTGATGGTGTTAGGAGGTCCCGGCGGGCTGTTGACCATGTGGAGCACAGGCTGCAGTTAAGACAGTGAGCTGAGGAGGAGACGCTGTAGAGGAGAATGAGTGGATCTGTGAGGGAGTGTTAGTCAGGGTGTTTATTCCCCCCCGGGGGAGAAATGCTGAATGTTCCCTTCAACATCACGGATTATCAGCATCTGCCTGGTCTGCTTGTTTTTCTATTTTAACTCCACTTCTATTAATTGATCCTAATATGTGGTGTGTTACCCAAAAAATGGGAACTTTGATATATAGCCTATAGTTTCAACAGTGACAATGGTAGAGAAGCAGGTTTTTAAAATCAGGGACAGAATCAGAATTGTTAGTCACTAGGCTGAAGATGACCAGTAATTTTTACTTCTGTCCATGTTTATTGGATGGTTGATTGTGTTAAACATTTCATAAATAGTGTGGGTTTGGCTAAGTGAAGTTCATCTAAAGAAGTTGCGAGTGATTTTGATCTTTATTTGTCTTCCATTTCATCCCTCTGTTTGGGGGACTATATGGAATTAGCTCATTTGTTTCTGACACATTTCACACATCTCTTGAATAAACTGTAATCCATCTGTGGAGTGCATTTCACATAGCTAGCCATGGAGAACCACTTGGTTTTTAGCTGTTTACACATCATCTCTTAATTACACCAGGCATGTCTATGCTTAGTGCAATGAACATTTGTGTCCTTTAATCCTAGTATTTGTAAATTATGGTGGATTATGTACAATACACAATAATTCAGTATCTGGAATGGGAGACTGTCATTGTGTGATAGGCACAAGTAAGAGAGGTCACACAGTTCATTTAAAAAAGGAATACACTTAAACATAAAATGAATACACACAATTCTGTGATTGTAATTAATTCAGCAGTTTGATCCTTATTCTTATGAAATATTTTACTGGGACGATATTGCTCATTGACATTTAGAAGTCAATTCCCTTAAAGCGCAAAGAGGTTACGGTTTGATTAAACACCTGCACTTTTCCTTGCACTGTAGGTCCTTAAAGACCTTTTCAGTTATTTCTGAAGGAATATATTCTGTGTGTTATTTCAAAAACTAGCTTCACACCACCTTATACTCTAAATTTGTGAAAGTTAAAGAAAAAACATTTTGTGCAGTTAAAAAATAACAAATGCACCGTATTTAAATGAAGGGTGTTAGTGAGCCAAGTAGGCCCACTTCTGAAATAGTCTTAGATATGTATATTATTGATATATTTCCATTTGCTCCTCTGTATCCAGCAAACATGAAGCCAGCAGTTTGTGCTGATTCTTTTTTAAGTCGATGGTCTCTGTGACGGTGCATCTGGATGGCTTCAGCACTTCCTCTCAGACGCAGATGAAATGTGCCGTGATAAAGAGTTTGGGTGCGCCCGGCTCTTCCCGGGCCTGCCACGCTGCACGGCTCAGAGGGGACTGCACTGGTATGCTCTTCTCATCTGTTTCTGGGCGTGTCGTTAGCCTGCGGCGTGATTGGCCCGCTCTGTTCCAGCGGGCTCCGTTTGATTGGTTCCACCTTCGCGTCCACACCGTCCAGGCAGGTGTCCTTGGGGATGACCGCGCGTGCGGGCGGTTTCTCATCCAGGCCTGGCTTCTTCCTCCCTTTTTTGGAAAAAAAGGCATTATCTACCCCGGGAAATGCTGAGGCCAGCCTTCTGTTTGTTGTGTCAAACTAAAACATGTCAAGACTTCACATATCCTCTTTGCTGCTTGCTGCTGTCTTTAGTGCCTGTTTTAGTTTTGTTAATTTGTTTTAATTATATTTTCCAACCTAGTTATGGATTTCAATACTTTATCCATGTATTAAATCTGAAGACTTTAGACGTTTAGCCAAGTGCTTGGAAGGCTGTGATGTTTTCTGTAAAACATGGTGATTTAAATCCCTATGAATTTGCCTACCCATTTTTGCCTTCTTTGTTTAGCCTTTTGGAGTGACGATCAGGAGTTAAGATTTAGCGAAAGCTTTAGACATGCCACAATTACACAAGCACCAAGTCTGCCGCTGGAGACAAATGACCTCCTCCTTACTGTCTGAATATGCCATATCTCTCAAACTTGAGGAGCAAGATTTTGAGCACCAGATTAGCATTGCCAAAAATAGCAGGGCTTTAGCAAACCTGCAGGTTTTCCTCCCGTTATCTGTGACATGCTTCTGGGATCAATCGCTAGGAACCAAGACGGGATTCTAAACCCAGGGGATTTGTAAAATAAATTCTGTTCATAAAACATTCTGTAGGAAGCTGGGGAGACAGGACGTTGGAAATGGTGGCTGGGATGCAGACTAGATTTCTGTGTTTGGGGCGAAGTGCTTGTGTTCATGTTTAGTGTTGATTTCATTACTTGAAATGGTGTAAGTGCAGTTTTCTTATTGGAAATGCTGTAAGCCCTATGAGCATTGTGTTGTGTGGGATCGCTGGAGACTGGCAAAGCTCTCTGGTAAATGAGCAGAAGAGTTTCAGGCTCTGGATTAGCGTAATTCTCTACAGCTGAAAGTAAAAGAAAATTTTTTTAAATTCCCTGCTTTTTTGGTAATCTGCAGCTGGTGCATTTAATATCGCTTCAAATTACATTACAGATTACGGGTATTGTTAAAATGTGTGTTGCCCGTTAGCGGGGTCCCACAGTGAAGTCCGGATTTTTCACCCTGGGTTATTCCTCTGAGTAGAAGTGAGCTTGTGAAATTGACACACAGAGGGGGAAAAACTGACATGTTGCGCAAGCAGGGCAAGTAAAATGTCTGTGGAGGCTGGTGGAGTAAGTGACTGGCTCTGGCCCAGACCCCTGCCCTGCTGAGGGAGCCTAGGAAAGCCCTGTGAGGACTGAGGCCTGGGAATGCTGCAGGTTCCAGGGGAGGTGTGGATTTGGGATCGCTGTGCCGAACCTTCTCTTCAGGGGGATGGGGGTTAAATGCAGAAGGAGGGTGGAGCAGAGAGAAAGGCTTGTGCTTTCCGGGCCTCCAGAGACCCATGCAATGAGTCACTCACAGGCCAGCCTCCCTCCCAGTGAGGGCTCATGCAGTGTGAGCGAGTGCAGCCTCTACCCAGTGTTTCCTGTAGTCAGAGACCGTCCCTGTTTATCACTGAAGGTTCCAGTGCTTCCTGTAGTCAGAGACTGTTGGTGTTTATCACTGAAGGTTCTAGTGCTTCCTTTAGCCAGAGACTATCTGTGCTCACAGCTAAAGGTACCAGAGGTTTCCTGTAGTCGGAGACTGTCTCTGTTCATGGCTGAAGGCTTCGGTGCTTCCTGTAGTCAAAGACTCTCTCTGTTCATGGTTGAAGGCTCCAGTGCTTCCTGTAGTCAGAGACTGTCTCTGTTCATGGATGAAGGACTTGCATTCCGATGGTGGTAGAGTGCATGGTTACTGTAACCGAGGGCTGTGTGTTGCCAGTGTTAGCCTGTGTACTGCTGTTGGTTCTCCATAAAGCAAGCTGACTAAAGGTGTCAGCCCCAGAAATAGAATAAATCATACAGCATTTATTTGTGTCAAAACAAAAAGGTTATATTTTTAGGTTTTATGGTATTAGATATTATTTCTTTAGAAGTGTGCTGTTACTCAGTACCCTTGCAGTGTCCAAATTACACCAAACATGCCTATTCATCTGTGCTAGTTATTGCTGTTTCTCTGCTCATTTTTGCCCACCGGATCTCTCCTAAATGTTCATTGTGGGGTGGACATTGTAGTCCCAGTGTTTTTGTGGTTCGAGCATAACGCTGAAACTGGCTCAGGAACTGGTCCAGGAATGTGATTATACAGAAAAACCAGACAAGAACAGATTAACTACATAACATAACTGATCACTTACAGCCTCGGTGCGATTAGCAAGAATCTTCAGATTTAAAGTTCTAAACCCCACATTCAGTTCACCCTTCATACTTAAAAATGTACAAATATTCATGTACTATTATTTGAGAGTGCATGTTCAGCAGAGAATCTGATGATTTTAAAACAGCTTTCCTACTGCTCTTTCTGACAAGTGATTTATGCGTTCAGACAGGTAAGAAATGCCTTTTGCTGGTCTGAAGGACAAGTATGGCTGAAAGCGAAACGGCTGTGTGTGTCTGAAAAGGCCCTGCCTGTCCTCTCTCTGAGCATGTGTATGCTAAGCTAATAGATACTGTGATGCAATAACGCAGGAATGTCTCGAGTGGGAGCAGGGAGAGGGGTCACTGCGCTGGCCAGGCCTGTGCACTCAGAATGGGCCTCAAGCTCTCACGCTCTCACCTGGTCTTCTCACGCAGTTTATATGAATTTTTTATATTATAATGTGTTATGCAATAACAATAAATAATATTTAATATAATATATTATACTGTGTTATATCATATTTTATTGCATTAATAATATTTTATGTTATTATATATTTTAATTTTATAAATTAGCAATAATAATGTGTTTTATATTTATGACTATATGGATGTCTTTTATGTCATATAAATCTAAACTGAATTTCAGTGGATTAAAAGAGACAAAAGCTCAATGCTGAAGCTGCAGTCTGATATCCCCCTCACTCCCAGGTCCTCCTGGGACAAAATCACTGCATCCATCCAGTTTCCCATATGCTGAAAATCCACATGTCTACAGCCCTTCTGCACTGAATGTCAGTTTGCTCACTTTAATATCTCTGGGAATAGTTTATGCTGTACATGTGGTTCAGTCTGTGAGACGGGCTGTAGGGGTGGATTGTGGGACTCTTGGTCACGGTTCTTCTCATCGTGTTGAGTACCTTACCCCCACTCCACAATGTTGGATTTGTGCTTGATCGCTCACCACTGGTGTCTTATCTGTGAGAAGTAAGCGAATTATTGCCAGCTAGCTGGAATGCTCAGTAGCTTGAAGCTGTGAATCAGCCTGTTAACTCTTGGGCCTCAGAGTTCTGTAAGTATGGCTTTTTTGCCTCTGGAAGGACGGTGGTGTCCCACGGTGATGAGGTCATTATGGTCATCTGGTAACAGGGTTTCACACAACGGTTAAATCAGAAGAACAGCAAGACCTTCAGATAAAGGACAGCATTCATAAGATGCCATTTTTCTTAAAATGCCAAACATAAATATACATGATGTTCATACGGGCTATTTTTAGGATAGTTATGCCATCTATAGCTGTAATGCACAGATATGCAAATGCATTTAGTGTACAGACATTGACCTACATTCGGCCACATATGGGTCAGAGGGTAGGTTCAGTATGGCCCCAGGGTAAGATGCGTTTTTCCAATGCAATTAGACTGGTAAAGATCTGGCTGTGGAGGTTGTGTTAATGAAGGCTTTTTTTGTGTCTCTTCCTGCATATGTAATGAACATGCCTCAGTGGATCCACACAGACCATATGCTGTTTTCTGCTGCTCCTGCGATTTTGCATGTCACTGTTTTTCCCGGTGGGATTTCTAGAATGTTCCACAGAATTAAAGCGGGAGAAAAACGATTGGGAATATTTCTTTGTAACAATCTTTGACCCCTGTGAAAAACCACATAGCATTCTAAATCCTGTCAGTGGTTTCCTGAGAGGCCAGCACCATTGCTGGTGTGTTGTGTTGCTGTCCCACTCATGGGGCATCCAGTGACTGGAAGGATCTTTAGTTACATTAAAATGATCTTGAATGATCCTGGCATGGATGAAGTAATATGACCACAATGAAAAAGCAGTTGGGGTGAGTTTGAATTTCTCTCCCCTGCATTTGTTCCAGAAATGAATTTGAAATAGAAAAAAAAAAAAGAAATGGAACCTTCTGTGTCTCTTCCTGGCCATTGTTATTAGGAAGGGGTTTCTTTCAGCTTTGCCTTTTGGCCGAAACTCCACTGCGCCGATGAACTCATCAATAGCCCTTACAGGGAGGTGTTGAAAGGTGCACTGCAGTAAGAAATGAATGGCTCGTTTTAAAAACGCTGCGACTGTCATCATCATTCTTCTAAGCCATCCCTCAGGGTGGCTAAAGCTGTGAGGATATTGAGGGTGACACCGATGTAACAGACCTGTAATTGGTTAACTACACCGGCGTTGCCCGCTATAGCTGACCTACAGTGCAGGCCTCACTGAAGGCCTACTCCATCTGATTTCCTCCTCATCACTCAGCGGGATCCCCTGACATTTCATACCAAAACTATTCTATGAGCAGTTCATTAAAAAAAAAACAGCCTCATTAAGTGTATTACAGGGCCTGATCTATAATTCTGCGCCTGCAGAGAGCTGTTTTGTGGATGAAACACACTGAAAAACATTGTGTTGTACACCGGTACCCTGGCAGACAACAATGATTCAGTCAAACAGAACATTCCCACCATGGCCGAATCAGGGGCAGATTTGTAGGTCTGGCCCTGTTTTTAAAATGGCCCATTTATTTCTTACTGTATTGCGCCTTTCTCTGCTTCCTTGTAAGGGTTATCGATCAGTTCATCAGCACAGCGCGGCTATAATTCAGACTATCACACTGTAGTTGTTAACTAATCAATCACAATGATCGATGCTGTATTTGCATCTGGTTGACTGTGGCTCCTCAGAGAGGCAGATACCAGTTGCCTGAAAAGAACCAAACTGGGGTTGCAGTGAAGCGTAGTGGTAAGGAACAGGGCTCGTAACAGAAAGGTTGCTGGTTTGATTCCCCGCTGGGGCACTGCTGCTGTACCCTTGGGCAAGGTACTTAACTTACAATTGCCTGAGTGAATATCCAGCTGTATAAAAGGGATAACATGTTAAAATTGTAACCAATGTAAGTGGGTCTGGAGAAGAGCATCTGCTAAATGACAGTAATGTAACGTAATGGACAGGAAAGAGGGGGTTTGCCTCTTGCCATAGTGTATCCTTGTCCCCAAAGGCAGGTGAGAAATAATTCTTTCTAAGCCTGTTAGTTTGACTGAGTTGCTGTTGTTCTGTTGGTTTTGCTGATGTACAACATGCTGGGTTTCAGTGTGTTTCACTTGCCAAACATCTCACTACAGCAAACCCTCTCCTGGCAAACCACTCTGAGCTGTTCAAGAAATCCTCAAGCCCTAGCCTTCTGTTTTCATATCCATCATAACGCCCAAAGGTGAAAGATGAAGACTGATGAAGTCTCCAGTTAAGGTATTCTGGCATTAACAGTCAGTGGGTACTTCTCTTTGCACAGATGCTCACTAATTGAGCACCAAGAGTGGCTGTCTCTGTAGATCCTCCACCTTCTTGCCTCCGCAGGTCTGTGTGGTTCTTCCAGTGCGGTCATTGTGATGGGCGTCTCTCCTGGCCCCTGCACACACGCCCTGTCGGCTGATAGGAAGTGTCCCTCAGCCCAACGCTATTGTTCTCTCCACGGTCGGCCTGCTATTCCACGGCGTGTCTGAGGGAGCGAAAATAGCCCAGATCACTTATCTCGCCTCATCCTGAGAGACCCCCTGTGGCGACGTTTTGCCGATATTCTGTTAAAAACAGCCATCCCATCAGACCCTAGTCAATACACACACATACACTCACTCACACACTCACACACACACACAGACCTTTCTCTTTGTTTTGTCTGGATGGAAAGCAAGCAGACTGTTGCAGACTCTCAGTGTTAAAGAATTACGGAATTAAATTTTTACAATGAGATTTGTCCTCTTAGATTTACGCTTTTGCTTAGCAGACACTTTTACCCAGAGCGGCTCTCACACGGCTTCCACATTGTCCATTCATACAGCCGGATGTTTTCTGAGACAGCTGAGCGCTTTGCTCAGGGGCTCAAAAGCAGTGGGCATTGAACCAGCAACCGTTGGGTTACGAGCGCTGCTCCCTAACCGCTACGCCAAGCTGCCGCCCCAAGCGTTTCATACACTAGGACGCAGGGAAAGTAGGCCACGCCGGTGCGGATGTAGCGCTGGATTCGGTACGTGGCACACAGTAGCTAGCACGCGCCTGCGGTATGCAGGCCGTTATCCAGCGCGGCGTCTCCGCTCTGCCCTGTGCTTTCCCTTCCCTCGCAGCCAGCGCATCATAACCAGCGCGCCAGGAATAGATACCCAGAAATAAAGCGCAATCTCGGCTGCGGTCTGGGCTGCCGTCGCGTTTAACAGTGGGATGCGTGCCGTCTGAGGCCTTGGCGTCTTCAGGGCTTTCGATGCGGAGGCCGGCTATATTGAGAGCACGTTTCACACGGTCGATTAATAGCTTCACAGTGTAAACTGTGTAGCACTGATGGTAATGATTTCTTCCCCTGACTGGAAAGGTAGGTGAATTCCAGGCCATGGCTGTCAGGCACTTATACTACTAAAATGAGATATATTATAATGTATTAAGAAATATGTTGTTCAGGCCAAGAATATGTTGAAGGTATATTTAAAATGCTTTAACTCAATGTACTAATATATTGCAACATACCAAAACAGCAATAGTGTACATATTTTCAATATATTGACTGAGCTTAAAATATATATTCTCTAATATATATTCTAATTTTATTCATTGTGTGGGTATACACCCCTGTATATCTGCATATCTGGCTGGGTCCTTTGTTGCTAGGATGCTCAGACAGTCCCGTTTTCCTGGGCTTCACCCTCTAGCCAAATGCTGTCCATTACGAACCCAGAGTGAATCGTCTCTTCCTCGGCCCTCTTTGCCCCGGGCGTCTGTCTGGCCTGGCTAAGCGACGCTGTGGTGAAGCTCCTCCACAGTGCAAGTGGGATCCCGCAGTGAGATTGTGCAGGCTCTGCGCTTTAGAGCTGAAAGTTTCGGGCCCGGCCTCTCCCTGCCCCCCGTCCCATCTCCGCCAGATTCGGGCCCAGGCCGCAGCTGGCCGGGGAGAGGTGGGGCGGGGGCCCGGCGACCCCCCGAGCCCGCGGTGAGGTAACTGGGGGGCGAGGCGTGCTGTTTCACAGCTGTTGCATCATCTGGTCGGAGCTCCACGTGTAGGGGTGTGACTCGCGCATGGAGAAGGCATTACGCACACACACACACACACACGCGCAAATAAAAACACGCGCTGGAACCGGCTCCACACATTCCCTGGACTTCCGTGCGGCGAAGGACTGGGAAGCAAAACAAGGGGAAGCAAATACCTCAGCTTGATTGGCTGAGCTCTGATGGAATACTGAACGTAGCAGTGCAGTTCTGTGGTCCATCTGCAGTTGGTTTATTCAGTGGAGAGCAGTGTACCCACTGGTATCGCCTGTGGCACTCAGGGAGTTTTGCCTACAGCTGTTACATTGTCTCACAGGATAAGGAGTTACTGTGTTCACAATTAAACTGAATCCTCAGCTGTGAGAGTGTGGCTTGTTACATTATTATCATTTAGTAGACACTCTTATCCAAAGCGACTTACATTGGTTACAGTTCTTACACGTTATCAGTTTATACAGGTGGATATTTACTGAGGCATTTATAGGTTAGGAACCTTGCCCAAGGGTACAACAGCAGTGCCTTAGTGGGGAATTGAACCAGTAACCTTCCGGTTACGAGCCGTGCTCCTTACCACTGTGCCACCCTGCTGCCCACTGTTAAACAAAGGACATTTCCTCGTGGTCACCTCTGCGAGACTCACGGGTGACTGGCCTTTTGGTTGAAACTTCCTGTTAAAGTGAGTGTGGAGATGAGCTTGGTCGGTCCTTAGGAGCTGTCTCAGTCATCCGTGCCCCCAGGGTCTGTTCAGTACCGCTCCTGAAAGGCTCCTCTGTTTAAATCGGGTGTAACCAGGCTGCAGCCGTCCCCCATCTGAGCTCAGTCTGAGCGGGGTGCGGGGAGGGGGGGCGTCTCTGCCCACACTAATTAAAAAAAATTCCCTTTCAACCCACAGAGAATTGCATGATGGGAGATAAAGATTCGGTTTCAGACCCAAACCACAGACATGCAGTTGTAGCTGTGGAGGGCTGCACACTCCAGCTTCTGCTCAAAGCAGGAATGAAACTCTCTGGTTTGCAGGTTTACTGGAGCTTCTTACAGGCTCTACAGCTGTTTTGTGAGTGCAGCCTCCTCCAGATGATGAACACACTAATGAAGGTGCGCGCGTGTGTGCGCGTGTGTGCGTGCGTGTGCGTGCGTGTGTGTGTGTGTGTGTTTGAGAGGGAGAGGGCTCTCGGTAAGCACATTCCCTGCTGCTCGGGCGCTGTGTCTGTGTGTGTGTGTCTGTGTGTGGGTGTGTGTGTGTGCGCGCATGCGTGTGTGTGTGTGTGTGTGTGTGTCTGTGTCTGTGTGTGTGTGTGTGTGTGTGTGTGTGTGTGTGTGTGTGAGTGTGTGTCTGCGCGTGTCTGTGTGTGTGTGTGTGTGTGTGTGTTTGTGTGTGTGTGTGTGTGTGAGTATGTGCGTGTGTGCGCGTGTGCGTATGTGTGTGTGGGTGTGGGTGTGAGTGTGTGTCTGTGTGTGAGTGTGTGCGTGTCTGTGTGTGTGGGTGTGTGTGTGTGGGGGCAGGCCGCTCTGAGACGCAGGGCTGCCACGTCGGAGTGTTCCCCGCCCCTGCAGCGAGACTCTGCCTCATCGCTTCCCTGTGAGCCGCTCGCTCTCGGAGAGCTGGGAACGCAGCACTGCTTCAGTTTACCCATTAAACACTTACACCAGGCTTAATCTGCAGAGGAGTCATCAGAGAGACCTTAAGCTTGATCGTTATTATTATTATTATCATTATTATTATTATTATTAATAATATAGTATTATTATTAAGGGGGCAAGCGCCAAGAGTTGCATTCTGTTGTATATATTTGTGTGTGTGCTAAACCACCATAGAGGTGCCAGTCTCTCACTGTTTTCATTTTTCTCAGAATGTAGAAAATGTAATATTTTCTAAGTGTTGTCATCAGCCTTTTACTTCTGGAATGTAGAGGCCACAGAACGGCATTGGCTGAGTGTCTTTGACATTGCTGTTATGTCTGAAAATGGAGCTGTCACTTCAATGTCTGTTATGTTTGAAAATGGAACTGTCACTTCAATGTCATCGTGAAACGGGTGCAACTCTTGTTAAAGAAGGCCAAGAATAAGAAATGAAAACATCATCACCTTAAAAACGATCACCAAACGATTGCCATGACCATAACTTTATAAAAACAGACTATTTCAACACTTGTTTTGGGTTCAACACAATTGTGACACGTTGTTTTTGGTTCAGCAAAATTTGTTCACTCTACACTATCAGTGTTGATTTCAAACACTTTTGTTTTTCCAATATGTAATGAAATACGAGTATTTTCCTTACGTTATAAATATGGTTTTACATCTGAAACGACTGCAGTTTTCCCTCTGCGAGTTCCGCAGTGTAATGTATGCGTGTTTTAGAGATGGAGAGAGTATCAGTTACAGATGAATCTGGAGACAGCAGAATCCCAGGCTGACACTCTGTGACCCATAAGCCATAAAGTTAAATAATGCGATACCCCGTGTTGTCGCAGCGATACGCCGTTATGGCTGGTGTTTATTATATCCCTGATGTTAATAATTCAGGAGCGTTTCTGGGCTCTCTGCCTGCGGTGCTCAACCTCAGGAGTCCCACGGGGGGAGAGTGATATGACCACTGAGCTCCTTCACTCTGATGCTCTGACTCTCTGGCTGTCCTTCACCTGGTCACACAGATCAAGGACAGCCACGCTGCCTTTTTTCTGTAACTGTGACACTCTGACTCTTCTGCCTGCTCTCTGTGACCTTGACTCTCTAGCTGTCCTTCTCTGGTCTCTGTGACTGTGACTCTCTGGCTCCTCTGCCTTGTGTCTGTGACTGTGACTCTGTGACTGTGACTCTCTGGCTGCTCCACCTTTTCTCTGTGACAGTGACTCTGGCTTCTCTGCCTGCTCTCTGTGACCGTGAGTCTGGCTGCTCCGCCCAGTCTCTATGACTGTGACTCTGGTTCCTCCTCCTGGTCTCTGTGACCATGACTCTCTCACACCTCTTCCTGCTCTTTTTGACCATGACTCTCTGACTCCTTCATCTGCTCTCTGTGATCGTGACTCTCTGGTTCCTCTGCCTGGTCTCTGTGACCGTGACTCTCTGGATATGACTCTCAACAGGCAGTTCCTCCTTGGACTCTCTGACTCTGGCAGAGCAGCATTAGCCTCCTGCACTGAGGGCCCTTTTCTCTCACAGTGGAGTCGGGCAGTGGAGCTGTTTAGCTGCGATGTGATGGGCGTTAATGCGAGTCACTGTTAGAGGGAAGAGGTGAGCACCTGTTACCCTGAGATCCCGGACAGAGGGGGCAGCACCACGCCCTGCCAGGGCTGAATCACACAGCAGTGCTGCAGCCTGATCCCTCTGAAACTCCCGGGCGCCACTACGACTCCAACACTGATTAGATCTGAGGTGCAGCATGGTCCTCTCTACAGATGTGAGTGCCCCCTATAGCGTGCCCTGGGTGCCCTGAATGACTCAGTCAGAAAGGGTTAGGGTTAGGGCCTGCATTCTGCCATACAGCCATGCCATTTTCTGACAATGACTGAGATCCCACAGCAGCGGATCAAATTGGCCTCGTTCTGGATAGGCCGGCGTTTCCTCGCTTCACCGCCGTCCGGCACCCTGCGATTTGTCAGGCGCCTGCGAGCTGCTCTGATGATGTCAGAGGAGTAACGCCTATATCCCAATGAGCCCTCGCTCCACCGCAGCACACTGTGTGACCTGCAGTGCAGAAAATAGCCTTTGGCAGCGTGTATCAGAGGATCGCATTCGTCTTGCCGTAGTGCTCCCGCATGAGTGCTTGCTGACATTGTGGCAGAGAGACGAGCCTAATGGACAATTGTCGATTCCAGAACCGGGCAGCATAAAGGGCAGTAAGCACACTGTTCAGTTGTTTTGATTGCAGGCAAAGACATTATTACGGCCGTGTTTTGTCTTCTGTTCATTCTAATGTCGTCCAGATTTACGTTCTTTCTCTTATACCCACAGTAATGAACAGTTAGAGTATGCGCGTATGTAGTAGAAGCATATGGTTATGTAGGAGGTTAGAGGAAGCACTGGAAACTTTAAGGAAAGTACGTGTTTGGAAGAAAATGGTCTGATTTGAAATGTGACTCTGGATAAACATGTAGCCACACAGCCACTGCAGCAGCGAAGTGCGCAGGGGGTCTCCAGGAACGAGGCTGTCGGTTTCTGGGTCAGGCCTGGTCTGTTCTTCTTCTTCTTCGCTCCTTTGCTCTCTCTCTCTCTCTCTCTCTCTCTCCAGCGCTCGCAGCTGTAAGTGGGTGCAGCTGAATCTGACCTCCTTTTCTAGCAAACAACAGGAAAAAAAAAAAAAAACGCGGCCAGGATTCTGGGCCAGCCTCCTGCATCACTTCCTGCAGCATCTGGGATTGATCAGCAGAGAAGGAGGAGGCCCGGCCTGGCTGGCTGTGCTGTGCTGTGCAGGAGTGGGGGGAGGGAGAGGGGAAGAGCCGCCATTCTATTTAACGCCCTCCTCTGTCCCGCAGCATGCTGTAGGCCCCGTGCGGGGGGAGGGAGAAGGGAAGAGCCGCAGTTCTCTTTAACGCCCAGCCTGGCTGGCTGTGCTGTGCTGTGGAGGAGCAGGGGGAGGGTGAGGGGAAGAGCCGCTGTTCTCTTTAACGCCCTCCTCTCTCCCGCAGCATGCCGTAGGCCCCTGAGCGGGGGGGAGCGGCCGAGCTGAAGCAGAGATGAGCCTCACGTCCTGGTTTCTGGTGAGCAGCGGGGGCACCCGGCACCGCCTGCCGCGGGAGATGATCTTCGTGGGACGAGACGACTGCGAGCTCATGCTGCAGGTAAGCGCCGCAGGCTGGGGCTCCAGACATCGCCACGGTTACTGCGGAAGACAGTGCCACACAGAGAGGGCATGCGCTCGTAGCTGCCACTCAAAACTCACAGCCCTCCCCGAAACTGGAGGCGCGTCTATTTTAACAGCCTCAGTCCTTTTCCTGTCTGCGCTCGCATCCTCTAACTGTATGAAATGATTGACATACGCAGCTCTGCAGAGTTCAGCCTAGAGACACTCTGCTGACCTTGCCTGTCACAGCTACTACGGAGAGGAGGCGTAAGCAGATGTTATTGACACTTGTCAAGCTTTGGGTGTGTGTGTGTGTGTGTGTGTGTGTGTGTGTGTGTGTGTGTGTGTAGGTGTCTGTGTGTGTGTAGGTATCTGTGTGTGTGTTTGTCTAATGAATGCAGGTGAAGCTCTCCTTCAACACACCGTTGATCCCTAATGTGGAGCATATTAGCCTGTGAGAAGTTAGGCTAGAAGGCTGTTCACTGTTTTACTCTTATGGAGAGACTGCTTGCATGTAAATATTTTTGTACTGTTTAGAAATGTCAGTGGGTCCAGCATGAGGTACTAGTACTGTGTGGGTGTCAGTGTCTCCTTGTGGACGTAGTGGAGGAGCAGCAGTCTGACTCAGATCAGCTGGGTCATCTGCTGCAGTGAAACCACTGCAAGCTCCTGTGACCTCATATGACCTCTGACCTCTAACCCCTGACCCTTCAGGAGTCATTGGTCCTGAGCTGTGAGATGGAGCAGGTGTGTGTGTGTGTGTGTGTTCCTGCGATGGGGGCGTGAGGTGAAAGCCTTTCCTGCCAACCCCTGGCACCCGCCGGGTCCGTCTGGCCGTGAGAAGTCCTTTAATTATCAGGCTCCTTCAGCTGCTCACACCTACAGTCCGTTTCCATCAAGCGATGGGTCCTCTGTCTGGGAATTAATTGTATTGACATGCGAGTCGTTTCCATTTGGCTCATTGACCCGTGGGGTCACGGCCTGTCTAAAGCGCTCACCGCGTTTTCCACGCATGACCTTGACGTCTGGTCAGCTCCAGAGGAACATGGACTGCCTGCTCCTTTCTCCCCCGATTCACTCACGGCATTAAACAGCCGCCCGTCAGCTCAAACGGTATGGAGCTGTACCTCAGAGTGCGAGGAGTCTGCATGCACATAATGACGTCTGAAGAGTAAATGCTAAGTGTTGCTAATGCTAGGTCTGTGCAAAGTGGGAATGTATTTAAAGCATTCACCCTGGCCTAAATATTAGCATTCCATCTCGCATGCCTTCAAAAGCCCGAGGTCATGCACAAAAATCCATTCCAGTTCAGAAGCTCTAAATTAGAAGGACAGGAGATCCTCTTTTCCCTGTTGCGCGCGCGCAGGGGTAAGACTAGTCGTTAACTCGCTGTGTAAAATACGTGGTGTTTTCTGTGTAATTGGAGCCGTAAGCAGCGCTCTGACTGAGCAGGATCTGTAGCAGCTCAGCGGGACGTGAGCTCCGCAGAGCAGCTCTGATCACAGGAAGGGCTCTGCGCAGATCATCACATGAAAATATGATGATCTGTCTCACGCCCTGCATGTGATCCGCACGGCGCGGCAGTGAAACAGAGCTCCGCTTCAGACTGCCCGCTCAAGGGGACCTTTCACTGGAGCTCCAGCCCTCTCCCTGTGCCAGGCTCTTATACCCTGTACCCTTTACAGTCTCCACTAAACCAGGCTCTTATACCCTATACCTCTTCCAGCCTCCCCCTATACTAGACTCTTATACCCAGTGCCCTTTCAGCTCTCTCCCTGTAGCGGGCTCTTATACCCTATACCCTTTCCAGCCACTCCTATACCAGGCTCTTATACCCTATACCCAGGCTGTCCTGGGTTGGTTACAGAGAGAATGAACTTGATTAGCGTGGGAGCTGTTCCTTGTACTATGCTGTCCTTTGTGTAATGCTGAGGTTTGTATCATGGTTGATGTGTATCATGCTATGCTATTATGCTGTGGTGTGGTGCACTGTGATGTGGATTGTGCTGTGTGTAACTGTTTAACTTTTGCTCACAGGCACATTTTTCATTTTAAATATTTTCTCTAATGCTAGTGCATATGGGGCAGAGATGTCACTTGCTAGGGTATGGGAGGCATGATGAGGGCGTGGCCGCTCTTGTTCACGACCCAAGCTAGCAGTGAGTTCCTTTGTGTCCATGCTGAGCAGGACTAGCTCAGGGCACTCAGAGTGCATGCTGGGATTGTGACATGCAATTAAATGCTTTTTAATGTGCAGGATAACATTTAACTGCCTGTCTGTGCACAGCAGTGCCCTTTAATGCTGAAATAGGCTGGAAGCAGCCCCCAGACAGCTGCCTGGATGTTACCACCCCCACCGCCTCCATCCTCGTTCTGTTCCCGGCTGCTAACGACATCTTAATTAAACAGCGTGTTATTAATGTACAGCCATAAACCCCCTTCCCTGTCCTTTATGTAATGGAGCCGGTGTGGCAGTGAGTGCGTTTAGCCTGGCTGAGAAGTGTCAGCCTTCCTGGAGGTTCGCATTGATGAGCTGCAGAGCAGTGACCCGGGGGCTGGACCAGAACAAGGTCCTGTTTTGTAAACAGTGTTTATATCTCTGTCAACAGTCCCTTGGCCTAGGGGAGAGACCAGAGCAGAGGCTTTATTTAGTATCAGTTGACTAACATAAAAAAGATGTGGGCGGTTCAGTCGTCTAACGGTTTTTGCTGGCCGTGGACTGGTCACATGCCTGCCCAATAACGTAGCGGCTCTGCATGGTCCTAAGTTCTGCTGTTCTGTTCTGTGTGGTACCCACTCATACCCGGTCAGGTGTGAGTGCTTCACGGTGAGAGCTCCCACTGCCAGTACTGAGGCTACAAGTGTTCCGATTTTCTGGTTTGTCGTGAACATTTCTGAAGGGGCGTGGTCTAAAATGGAACATCCTTTGCTAGCACAGCAACGCAAACCGCAACTGGAACCTCCTGTTACCAGCGGGAACCTCCTAGATGGTCTCTGAGATGACTTCTGGGATGGTCTTACTTAACCTCGCTTTGGGAAACAGTAGAGTCCCGTCCAGACCATCCAGGCGCTATCAGGAATAGCTGTGCAGTCAGAGGAACCTGCAGGTTGCTCCCTCCTGCTGTCAGTAGTGTGTGATGCATGATTCCTTTGCAGGAGCAGTACCTGTGACCCTGGCCTGCTCCCATTCCCTCTCGCTGTGCCAGCACTGCATTCTGTGGAGTGTAGCCTCTCCGCTCCCATCATGTATCATTGTGTTTAGGCCGGAGATTACGCAAGATCAGTCTTCAGGAGGACCAGCTCTATTGTGTAGCCTACATTTTCCAAAGCGTGTCCTGTCAGACATCGCCCTCAGCGCACTGCCAGTAACCCCCTGTCAGGTCCACAGTCACGCATAATCTGTGGGAGCATCCAATCGCAAATGGCCCTGACCTGAACACAGAACAGTATTTTATTGAAAGTAGTGAAGCTGAATTGTTTATGATATTTTGCTAATTATCTTACTAATTCACTTTTTCATTAAATCACATAAAAGGGGAAGATTTGTGTTCTTTACGGTGAATAAAATGCAATAAAGGGCTAAAATCTCATTGGATGGAGATTTGGGCTGATGTGATGGTAGGAGAGGGATAAGAAGTCAGAACAGTCCTCCTTCAATTGCTCCATTCTTGCTGTCTGTCTCTATATCTCTCTCATCCTCTCTCTCCCTCACTCTTTTCCAGTCTTTCTCTTTTCCTCTATATCTTTCTCTGTCTCTCATATTTTCTCACACATTTCTCTGTGTCTCTCACTGGCTCATTTTCTCTGTCTTTCTTTCTTTCTCTCTCTTTCTCTCCTTCTCTCTCTTTCTCCCTCAGTTTCTCTGTGTTTCTCTGTAGATTTCTCCCTCACCCTCTCTGTCTCTATCTCACCTTCTCTCTTTCTCTCTCTCTCTCTCTCCCCCTCTCCCTCCCTCTCTCTCTCTTTCTCTGTAGGTCTCTCCCTCCCTCCCTCTCTCTCTCTCTCTCTATAGGTCTCTCCCTCTCTCTCTCTCTCCCTCCCTCCCTCTCTCTCTCTATAGGTCTCTCCCTCTCTCTCTTTCTCCCTCCCTCCCTCTCTCTCTCTATAGGTCTCTCTCTCTCTCTCACTCTCTCTATAGGTCTCTCCCTCCCTCTCTCTCTCTCTCTCTCTCTCTCTCCCCTCCCTCCCTCTCTCTCTCTCTCTCTCCCTCTCTCTCCCTCCCTCCCTCTCTCTCTCTCTCTCTCCCTCTCTCTCCCTCCCTCCCTCCCTCCCTCTACCCGGGCAGTCTTCGTCTCTCGTCCTCCCTGTGTTTCTGACCTGGTTTCCGCAGTAAGGAGGCAGGGTTTCGCCGTGGGCAGAGTGGCATGTGCGGATCAGGGTAATGGCGGGCAGGCAGGGAGCGTTCATTCACTCGGTGGGCGTGTCACCACGCAGCGACTCAAGTCAAGCATGTTACACACAGCGTTATAGCCACTCTGTGATTGGCTCGGCTACAGCGTGTCTGCAGACGTCCCACGGGTTGCCTCATACTACGGCCCCGATGGCACAGACTGAGGGCATGAGGATGCTCTCGTGTGCACTGCTTAGCAGAGCTGGGGCGTTTGCTATGACCGGTGCGGGTCCTTTGAGCTGGTGTCACTACCACTCTCTGCACGGATTCCAGGAATCTGTATGACTGTACTGCTTCACCTGTAGTTTACAAGTGTTATCTCAAGTGTAGGTGCTTTATGTGGTCCAAAAAACACTATTATTAAAGGAGGAGAGGTTATGTGCTCACAACAGGACCTGAGACCTGTTTTTAAAGCCTGCGTTATTTCAGCAGGAGTTGTGTCGGTTTAATCACTTGTGCGTTATGGCTTGTCCTTCCTGGGAAATTCAAATTCTTTTTTTGGATGGTGTTTCTGTTACGTGTGAAGAACCTCATTACCATCTGTTGTATTTTACAGGGAATATGTTAATAATCTCTTTCCCATATGCTGTAATTTTACACTGATGTGCCCTGCTGTTTTCATCTTTCAGAGATGTGAAATTGCTTGTGGCTGTAGGTTAGCTTGATGAAGCAGTACGGCTGGGGTTGGCTATAGGAGTAAGTTTAATAGGAAACACGGGGACAGTAATGGAGAGTTTGTGGTAATCAGGTCTTTAGGAGAGACTTTCAGGGGCTGACTTTGTACAGAGGCCTGTCTGTCACTCAGAGTTTGAAGTGAAACTGAAGTACATTTGAACGCAGAGCACAGCTTGGAGAAAAGTGACTGTATTTGCACACAAGGCAGCTGCTTTCATATACTGTAGCAAAGACTCTTCCCACCATCATATAACAGGCAGCAAAAGTCTTATACTGATGTTTTGAATTGTTCATTCAAAACATCAGTATAAGACTTGACATAGCATAGCATAGCATAAGGTAGTGTAGCATAGCTTAGCGTAGCATAGTATAGTGTAGTGTGTAGTAGCATCTCTTTCATGTTCAGTCCGTCTTTAATACATAGATTGGTGTAACTTTGCTCCACCATTCAGTCATGTTTTTATAAACAGCTAATGGGTTGCGTTTGTTCACTAATTGACTTGGTTAACTCAGTAGAGTAGGAGTGTCCGCTGTATAGATCCAGTGGTTTCTGAACTTTGCTTTAACACTCTAGGTTTTAAGGCAATGTATTAAATGGCTGTGAACTTACATCCCCTAGAGTTCCACGAGTCGGTGCAATGCTGATTTTGGGGTGTCTCGAAAAGCCTTTTGGGGTACGCCTCTTCAGTGCCGCACTGTCTGACTCTCCTCTCTGCCTTGTTTGTGTTTGTAGTCACGGAGCGTTGACAAGCAGCATGCAGTCATCAACTATGAGCCGTCCAGCGATGAGCACAAAGTCAAGGACCTGGGCAGCCTCAATGGGGTGAGTGAGGGGGGTACAGGGGAGTGGGCTACAGTGGAGGGGGTACAGAGAAACCGGGCTACAGGGGAAGGGGGTACAGAGAAACCAGGGTACAGGGAGGGGGCTACATTGGAGGGGGTACAGAGAAACCGGGGTACAGGGGAGGGGGTACAGAGAAACCAGGGTACAGGGGAGGGGGTACAGAGAAACCGGGGTACAGGGGAGGGGGTACAGAGAAACCAGGGTACAGGGGAAGGGGGATACAGAGAAATGAGGTTAGAGAGAGGGTAAAAATATTAGATTCCAGCTTGTCAGTTTCACTGTACTTGTTAGGAGTAAGGAGTAAAATGGTTAAATAAGGATAAAATTTTCCATTTTCCATTTAACTTTCAGTTACCTGAAAATCCTCCTGTTTGAGTCTAATTATAGTAGAGTAAAAACAGTGAGAGGAAGCGATATCCACTGCAAATCCCCCGTGGCAGTGTGGGGGGTGTTTCAGGCGTGGCTCTGAGAGAGCTAGCCCGGATAAAGCTAAATCTGCTGTGTCACAGACCCACTGTAGATCAGCAGATTGCTGATCTTTAGGGACAACTCCCAGACTCTCCATGGAAGGGGTGTGGGGGTGTACTGGGGAGAGGGGGGTTATGGGAGGGTAAGAACACATTATTTGTTGTTTGTCACCCTTTTTCATTTTCAACAAATGCTGTGTGGTATATGATTAGCAGTGTACATTGAAAATGTATGTAAGAGATGTAGCTGCTATGTAAAGCGTAAGAGATTTAGCTGCTTGAGCTGGAACATAACCGTAAATGTTGACAATGACAGTTGGATGGTGTGATATATTCAGCATTTCCAGCTGTTCTAATGTCCACACGTGTTTGTGAGATGTGTCCGTAGCGCTGCTGGATCAGCTCCACGGCGTTCTCGTGCGCTGTCCTGCCCGGATGCTTTCGTTTCCTCTCCTCTTTTTTCCCGCTGTAATACGGCTGACACAACAGTGAGGAAATGCTTTTCCCGCCTCTCTCTCTTGCGGCAGGCTGAATCCCCGCTCTTAGTCACTGTCTGTTGGTCTGTGTCACGGTTGCTCCCTCAGCCACTAAGATCACAACCACTGCAGTTACCCCCGTGGCCGAGCTGACCCGCTTCCTCAGACAGGAAGTCCGGCTCACTGCCACTTCCTGTGACTCATGTTTCAGCATTCCCTCTCTTGCCATGCGGTGTCCTTGGGAATGTTCTCCTTAGCCTAGTTTTACTCGGGTCACACTTCTGTTTAACAGCTGTTAAAACTGTCTCTAGACGTATCTTTAATGGAGTTACATATAGTGCCACACACTGCAGTCATTACAGACGCTTCATTGTCCATAATTCTAGTTTGGGTTAAGAATTACATTTGAATATGAGCAAATGTATTTACAATGTAAATTTACAAATTTATAAAATTTATAAAATGTATATACAAAATTCTGTTTCAGCCCTGTGGAATATCACTGGCTGTCACATACATCTGACAGTTGCTTTGCATGACTGATAATTCTATTTCCGTTGTCCCTCTAAGCTCAGATTCGAATCAGAAAAACCACAGCCCCCTCCCACTTCCTCTGCAGCGCTGCCCCCCCCCACCCCCGGCGTCCCGCACCGCACGGGATCCAGTGACACTGACTCAGCCCAGCGCAGGAAACTTAATCACTCCCAGATGAGAGCGAACGGCCCGCCAGGCTGACTAATGTTTCTCTGACAGTGAGAGTGGCTGAGGTTCCTCGGCTGTGATTGGCCGAGCCGGCAGAGTGTCTGAACATGGCACAGGGCCGCGGTGAAAGCCTTCAGGAGGCAGAGAGGGGGTCAGATGTGCCTCGTCACCCAGACAGAGGCAGCGTTTTGTTAGGGGCAGGGAGAGGAGAGGGGGGTGGGAAGAATTTGGCTGCAATCATGAAATATTTTCAGCACCCTCTACCTCCACAGCAGTGTGTTTATCCACAGTGATTTGTCAGCCTTACTGTTGATTAAACCTGCTTTTAGAAATTGGTTAACAATTAGAGATGTTGACTCGGTCAAACATCTGATTCGATTTGGCCCCCGGGTTAAACCTCATGTTATGGTCTGGGAGGACTGCCAAGCTCTTCGTGCAACGGTCCTGTCGCCATGGAGATAGCAAACAGTGGGCTCCTATAGGCTCTGTGAGAATCGGAATTCCCATGCAGTAACGTTCTAATGGGCCTCGTCTCCAACCGCAGTACTGAAGAGGCCCGCCATTAAGTAACTCCGACACTATGTGGCCTGTCATCAGCTCTGTGGATTTGTTTGGAGTTAAATGGCAGCGCTTGCATAAACAACCAATACCCCCGTGGCCTGATATGAGATGATGTGCAGACAGCACTACAGTAGCGCTTGTGTCCGGGTGACCTTGCATTCCCACACTGTGATTAGTTAGGATCGATTGGGTAACAGCGGATCTTATTCAAGTGAAATTTTTTCGTGAGTCATGCTGTGCGCAGCTTTCGCTTTGCTCAAACACTCATGAGTCAACAGAAAAAAACTGGCAAAGAGAGCTTATGCACATACTATTCAATCACTTAAACGCTTGCTTAAATTTGCTTGAAAGTACAGCCTCAAACCATTCACCTAATTCAGGCTAATTAAGCACTTTTAGGCTAATTAGCTCAATTTTATGACAACGTGCACTTGGCAGGGGTATGCGGATTGTACGCGTAGCCGATCGGATGAGAGGCATTCGGAATGCCCTGCCATCGGCGAAAGCTTTTGTCCTCTTTGTCGTTGCAGACGTTCGTGAACGACGTCCGGATCCAGGAGCAGATGTACATCACTTTGAAGATTGATGACAAGCTGAGATTTGGATATGATATCCTTTCAGGAACGTGGAGTGGGGGGCTCTCCACAGCCCCCTCCCCCGCCTCATCGAAAAAGCAGGGGGGATAAAAGGCTCTAACCATCAGCTCTCCTTTTAATTGCTTTTAATTACTTTTAATTGCTTTTTTCTCCGTTCTCACATATTGGCAAATACTTGTGTGGAGCAGCCATTGTGCAGCTCCAGACTGTATCTCGTTAGGTTGCGCACTGTGCTTGGTGGAGCAGCGCTGTCTCACCCCCAACCCCCCTTAGCAACCACGTGTTTTCCTAGCGCTGTAAGGTTTCATTAGGTCCCCGCATGCTGTCGTCATTAACACCCACTGCGCTGTATTAGAGCGCTGCATTAACTGGCGCTTTCTCCCCCATTAAGCAGGCTTCCTTATGCTGTAAGATGCGCTGTATGGGGTGAAAGCGGGAGAAGGCTTTAAACATTAGACTGAGAGTGGGAGTGGGAGCACAGCTGTGTCCTTCTGAAGGAGAAACATGCACTCCGAATGCAGCGAGTCTATGTATCATTCTAGACATTATCAAACGATACTAGAGTTAGAATCTCCTGGCTGGTTTGGAGGTGGTTATTCTGCTTGGTGGAGCAGACAGACCCAGTGCACCGCGGTCACCGCCTCGGAGTCGTGTTTCCGCCAGCCTGTCGCCGCCGGTGACGCACTGTCCTTGCTTAGGCTTCACAGCGGCTTTAGCAATTTCTTTCGCCCCTGGGAAGACGGGGGGGCAGGGAGGCCTCAGGTCTGCAGCTGTGTGTGTTGTGAACGAATGAAAGAAGGCCTTTCCTTAGCCCCGCCCACATACCAACCTGTTCACCGTGGTGCGCGGGGAGCTACAGGTCCCAGAGGAGGCTCTGAAGGTAAGTCGTACAGAGAAACAGCCCCGCACACACCTCCGTCTGTCACCTCTTTACTGTTTAATATTAAAGTTATCAGCGTCCGCAGAGAGACACACATACAGTGCATGCGGCAGCTGTAACTAGTGACACATGGTGCTGGAGTTGCCTTCCACTGAACCAAGGAAGATCAGTAGTTTCATGATGTACGCTGGTAGGACAAATCTGCTTTCCACAGTCCTGCCTGGATGTCACACTGCCATTACAAGTATGAAAGTATAAATGTGTCACCTCAACTTTAATTGAGTCGTATCAGACGTAGTCTGGATTAGCAGGGTCACTGGTACCTCACCGCGTCTCTGAAGCACACAGACTGAGCGTGCTCACAGCTTTGGTCGGGGGTGCTGTGTGAGTGAATGGATGTCATTGTCCCCACCAGCACGAGAAGTTCACCAGCCAGCTCCAGCTGAGCAAGAAGCCGTCCAATGGGGAGTCGTCCAAGTCGCCCAAATCGCCCAAGTCGCCCAAGTCGGCCGCCGCCAAATCCCTGGAGGGCAAGGCGGCGGAGGCGGCCGGTGAGGGGCCGGCCAAACCCGCGGACACGAGCAAGGCAGACGAGAAGGTGACAGGTGAGAGAGGCGTCAGGTGCTTTCAGATACACACATCACCCTCACAGCAACAGACCAGCGGCCAGGGAGAGTCATGCACAGTCAGAACACTCAGAGGTATTGAGTATGAATCAGTCAGTATCGATATGGAGGTGTTGACTGTTACTGTTTCAGTCGCTGAATTGATCTTTCCAGCAGTGCCATCCATTGAGCAGAGGTACAATGGAAATGAATGTTCCTACCAGAGATGGGTTCAATTCCATTTAAATTCAGGGAATGGACTGGCATTCAATTTATGGATTTATGGAAAGTTGCCCATCGTTTTGTATGACAAAATTTTAGTGAATGAATTGACTTTCAGTTTATTTCCTGAATTGACTGAATTGAAATGCAACTGACCTGAATTCTTTTACTCCTTTTTAGCATGTAGATCTGTAAATTGAATTCTCTTTTCGTCTGACCTCTGTAAATACACTTTTAAAAAGAATGTTGGCTCACCTGGGTTGAAGTAATGCGATGCAGATCACTGCAAATTTCATCTTGTGAAGCCGTGATTGGAGGAGCGTGGGAGGGGTCTGATAGCATTCTACTCAGAAATTCTAATAAGGAGTGAAACAGGAGGGTACCATGGGGACACTGTCCTGTGATAGAGGAAACCACAGGCAGCGGCAGCTCACAGCACAGCCACCAGCTCTCTGTCAGAGCTTCCCCTAATGGTGTCCCACTGCAATGAACCACTCAGGTCCCTGGGGTGGGGGTGGGGTGGGCGGAGCAGGGGGACAACACATCATAAACACATCACAGATCCACAAGAATCTAAACAGAACCCTCCCCAAACAGGTACCGGTTGTCTTATCTGATTGGCCCTTGGATCTCTACCGTCAGTAATGATTGGGTATAACAAAGCGGAGCTGTGTTTTTTTTGGAAACACTGAGCACCCAGCAGTCATGGCAGCTGTGCCCTCTCCCTCCATGGTGTCTGGCTATGCCAGCGGGCGTGGGTGGATACACTGACTGTCTTGCTCGCTGATATTTGTCTCGTTTTCCGGCAGTATCGGAGAGCGTTTTGTCAGGGCTGGGGAGCGTGAGCCAAACACAAAATCCTGGCGAAAAACAAAAAGCAGAGGTGACATTCAGAAATGCTTCGAATGGCTTGCTGAAAAAGCAAGCCTGGATTTTCACTGACATTTTCACTTTGCACACACCACACATTTATTCCCTCCCAGGCACGGTTATGTACAGGAGTCTCAATGTCTTTACAAAAAACTGATCACAGAGCTTTCTGTGAAAAAAAGCATAATTTTGGCCAGGGTTTTGTATTTCTTCATTCATTCTGAAGAAAAGCTCTGGCCACTAGGATGGTAGACTTGCGTCAGAGACTGGGGGTGGGGGGGTCAGGTTCAAGGCTTGCACAACACTGTTAAATGCTGTGACTCATTCAAGTAATTTATACATGTCAAGAAACATCAAATCTGAGTATTTTTACTCTGGCTCTGGTTCAGGGAGAAGGTCCAAAGCCTCAGCCTGTATGTCTTGAATGGCTAGTTCTGATGGCTGGCAGCTTGGTTCTGGTCACTGGCAGGTTTGGCAGCCATGTTCTGATGGCTGGTTCTAAATGTGCATGTGACCGTTCCCATGGGCAGTGTCTCCATTCCTGGCACGGGCCACACCGACCCAGCTGACGTTCCAAAGCGCTAAGATGGAACTGGAGCACATGTTCGGCTCTTAAGCTCCCGGCGCGCTGTGCTTAGCTCAGTTTAGCATCCTAAATGCATGTAATTATGACCATCGGGCCGTGGAGTTCCTGTCAGAAGCACAGGGTTGGTGATGGCAGGGTTAACAGTGCTTTCACGCCCATATTCCTCAACTGTAGCCTAAACTCAAACACAGACTGTGTTCATCATGTGTCTCTGCCTCCTGGTTGCTTTATTTGGCAGATGGACCCCCCACTCCACCTCCACCTCCTGGGACATGGGCGTTTACTGTGTTTCTCAGGCCAGATTGCTGTCATTCACATGTGCAGAAACCCAGGCCAGAGATGCTGGGAATCTTGCAGTGAAAGACCGTGAAAGCGATATAAATACACTCATCATACATCTACATTATTCATTTACGTGGCAGATCTGGGGCAACATACCTGTTAAATATTACCTGTGTGTACAGCCGGATATTTATACTGAAGCAATTCGCATTAATTGTCTCCATCAAGCGTAACAACAGCAGTGCCCTAGATATGAAACTTATGGCTACACTATGCCACACTGCTGCTTCATCATGTGGAACATATGTTACAAAAGTAAAGGAAAATTCTGCTTTGTTCTCATACATGGATTATAAATAGAAAACTGGATAAGAATGCAGAATGTTATTACAATAATTCATGTAATTTAAGGTTTGTGTTCTTCTGTATTCTGTCTGAATTCTGAATCTGACCTTGATTCTCTGTTTGTCCATACTTGTAGTATGTGTCAGTGCTGAAACTGGTCATATTCATGTCTTCGTGAGCACTGTGTGTGTGTGTGTGTGTGTGTGTGTGTGTGTGTGTGTGTGTGTGTGTGTGTGTTAATTCATCCCAAGCTGATGTCCTCTTGAGGAAGGTACAGTGGTCAGAAACTCTCTACCCTGAGGCTCAGTAAAAGCTCTCAGTACACAGCCTTTTGAAGGGATATTTGACTCAATGCATAAAAGTTTAATGTGACAGAAACACAGATAGTGTGTGAAAATAACTGTTCCTTGTATCATGAATGAATTGCCACTGGCAGACTCTTCAGAAGCTGTCAAAGGGCTGCAGCTTGAAATACCATGTTACTCTGTATAAGGTTGATAAAACAAGATGGACATTCTGTTATGTGTTCAAGCAGTGTGTGTGTTGTGTGTTTATGTTAAGTTCAGTATAGGATCTTCTTTGTGTCGGCGGTCAATGCAGCCTTTGATATTTGATAGGCTGCTGAACCCTGCTGGTGGCAGAGTGCAATGTGCAAGTTAAAATAAGCCAGCTCCTAAAACTAAAGAGTAATTAAAGAGTTAAAAAAAAACGTATCTAAATAAAAAATGCATTTAACAGGTATAGCCTAATTCTAGAAAATGCAGCAAAATGAGTCAAATCAAACTGATGTTGAGGGTTGTTGATGGTTTTTTATAGTTATTCAAATCATTTTTCATGATGTCCGGTAATTTACTAATTTACTCTCTGTGCTAAATGAATTTGTCTGGGAAGTAAGGCGAGGCTAATCGATCCAGAGCATGCTAATTGATCCAGGCCATGCTAATCGATCCGGATCATGTTAACGATAGTGGGTTTTTTTACTCAGGGGACATAGCGGCCCTGCATCGTGGGACACCCCTGTACGGGCAGCCATCTTGGTGGGGGGACGGTGACGCTGACGACGAGAACTCCTTCAAGCAAGAGACGAAGACCTCGAGCAGGAAGCAGGAGAACGGGGTGGCAGGTAAGAGCAGCCCTTGTCTGGCCCTGATACCAGGGAAGCAGGCAAATGAGGGGTAAGATTGGCCCTCCTCTGGCCCTGATACCCAGGAAGAGGGGTCTGTGGGTGCCGTGGGCCTGCTCAGGGCGAACGCCTTACTGATACAGTGCCAAAACTGAACAAGACCAGGTGATCCATTATAAATACATTTCAGCATTGTGGAACTGAAAATATACAAATGGCTTCAAATCCAGTAGTGCTTTTTTGCTGTTTGTAAATTAAAAGTGATGTAGATGATGGATTTCCCTGTTTGTAAATTCTCTATATTTTTGTGTATTACATTGTATTATCTTCATTTAGCAGACACACTAGCAACATCCAGAGCAACCTACATAGGTTCCAGTTTTATCCATTTGTGCCTCTGGATAATTTTACTGAGGAAATTGTAGGCGAGGTACCTTTCCCAAGGGCACTATACCCACATTATTCTGTATCAGTTTAGACGTTACCCAAATCCTGTGTGTCACTCACATGGCCGAATTTATGTTCAAGGTTGACAGGAGTATAATAGGAGTTTTGGAATGTATACTAATGATCTGTAATTATACATACACGTATGTGTGGGTGGGATATGCAGATATAAAAACTTTAATTGGTGGGGTTTAGGCATGCAGCTCCACGTGGCTTATCCCAGG
This sequence comes from Megalops atlanticus, assembly GCA_019176425.1. NCBI lineage: Eukaryota > Metazoa > Chordata > Actinopteri > Elopiformes > Megalopidae > Megalops > Megalops atlanticus. The sequence goes on from CM032890.1 coordinate 27,421,644, forward strand.
TTGCTTCATTAAGACGGGCAGCTTGGCTCGTGTGACTGCGTGGGTTGAGGAGCCAGGATCCTGTGAAACCATGCAGTGCAGGAATAACAAGATCAGTGATTAATAGAGGTTTGGATCGTGTAGATTATCTCTGTGGGAGACACTGAATGAGGCTCTCAGGGCGAGACTGCAGACCCACACTGAGCTCCTGCAGGAGTTTCCTCACTGCCGTGGAGTGGAACTGCAGAGAAGCTTCCAGTGGCCCTCAGTGTGTGTGTGTGTGTGTGTGTGTGTGTGTGTGTGTGTGTGTGTGTGTGTGTGTGTGTCTAGTCCCACTTCTGACAGCGCTGCGTTTCTGATCATTTTATTGATGGCTTGCTATTAGATGTTATTGCCCTGCAGAAACAATCAATTTGACCTCCAATTCAACCAAGCACACTTGGCTAATTTAATCAGGCATGAAACAGCATGAAAAGAGGAAGTGTGGAAGACATCAGTTGAAATTGTATGGTAAGCTACATTTATAATAGCGTTTCTCTTGAAATAACAAGGCATATATTTTCATTATTTGTCAAAATGTGTGTCATAGTCCTATTTAAATGACCCTATTGTCATTTTTAAGCATAAATTTTAGAATATATAGTTATGTGATGAGTTGATTTTTTTATGCATTTACATGGGATATGCAGACATCTTTGAATATGTTATTGTTGGGTATTATATGTGGCCAGCAGTGTTGTTGAAATACCCGCTGCTCACTGTAGATGGCAGTGTTGCATCCTCTCTGAGGGGTTTGCCATGTGCGTGTGATGGGCATTGACCCGAGGGGAGTCGCCCTTGCACGGCTGACCAATCAGAAGAGTTCCGATGACTCTGCTTTGACAGGCACTGTCTCCCCGTTGAGAGCGATAGAAGGCTCAGCCCGGGTTACGTAAGCAGATACTCCAGAGATTCACCACCTCGTCTGCGATAACAGCGGAGGCTCAGCCGTGGTCTCGCGGGGGGGGCCACCGGCGCGCCGGAACAGTTTAGCACGCGCTCTTAGACTCCCGGGGCTCCGGGGTACGGCTCCGTACCCACAGGAGAGGCTTAAGGTAATTTTAGGGGTTTGGTGAAGCGGACCCCTCGAACGAGGCAGAGAAAAATCAAACAGATCTTCATTCCTCTTTGCATCTCTCCCGTGGAACACTAACCTCACGCGCTCCTTTCCTGGGGCCTAATGGTAGAGCGCTCTCCATTCTACTTCAGCGGGCAGAATTCAATCAACGCCGTGTGTTTTTAAAGCTGGCACACAGCCATTTTTTTTTTTTTTTTTGAGGATTCCTGCCTGGAATATAAAGGGAGTTTTATAACCGTCAGATAATAAGAAAGAAAGAAAGAAAGAAACTGCTGTATGGATTCTCATTGAGGGATTTGACATTCGGAGGCGTGTCTACTCTTGAGAGTGCCTTAATTCAATTTACCTTGCACAAGAGCTGGTATTGTCCAGAACAGGACATGAAGTCGCCCCCTTCCAAAAGGGCTCCCAGCGAGGAATGCACTTGTTCTCGTCGGGGAGACTAAAACAGTGAGAGAGAGAACACACTGCTGCACACATTCCTCTCTGCTCGGGTACGGAAGATAACTGTGGCTCATTGTGCGTGGCACGGGAAAGATCAAGGTGTGCAGGGCAGGCCACTCCGCAGATCAAAGCTCCCGTTTCTGAATTCCCCCTGGCTCTATCTTTAGATGGCACTGCTCTCTTCCTTTGTCTCGCTGCGAGTGGCTATGCGGAGGCTGAATGCAGAGCGTCAGGGAGAGAGAGGGCCCGTCTCTTGCAGCGCGTGCAGGGTCCACAGCAGCAAGCCTGAGGCTCTTGGGATTGTATGAATCGTGGAGGATGCCGTTTGGTGTCAGTGCTACCCTGATGCTCCTTGCAGCATGAGACACACAATCTCTCTTTAGACCACTTTCCCATAGTGAGTACGCTTGTGTTCTGTTGTTTGATTACTGGACTCCTCATTGAACGTTTGTGTTGGTATTGGGGCTCTACTGTGTAGCCAGTGTTTGCCTGTGTGGTCCTCTGTGGATTGTTGTGGGATTAAGTTCAGTCAGGCAGGCCTGTTCACACCCGTGTGCGTTTTCCAGAGCGTCTCTCTGGTGCGTGGTCAGTGTCGGTGGGGCGTTGTTCATCTCAGCGGAACACACTTTGCTGTCAACCCAAGGACAGCTTTGGGGCGTTTCAGTCAGTGCAGTTGCCAAGCTGAGTCCATAACACCATCTTCAACTCTTTAATCACATGCAGAATGTGCTGACTGGCTGCATGCTCTCTCAACCAGGAAGGAAAACAGCATTGAATAGTTGCATACACGCATGCATGTTTGTTAAAGCATATCAAAACTATTTTCTAGTACCAAAAAGGGGGGGAAAAGGTTTTCATGATACCTTTGTCATTTATTGTGCGAAAATATGTTATTCCCAGTAAGCTTGTTAAAACTAACAAGCAGTTAGTCTAGTTACAGTAGGCGGTGTATGTAGGTAACTTGCTGGACAAATGTAATAGTGTTAGCATATGCTGGTAAGATACACTCCTGGTCTCTGAAAGTAGGTATGTTCCAGAACAGACATATCCAGACAGGCATTCAGACTGTCAAAAGAAACAGGAAGGGCATAACCCATTAATGACATCACCCCACCCAATTTCCAATGTTATTAATGATGAAGGACAAACGGTACTAACTCACAGGATTTCATGAGTAGCTGTTTCATATGTTCTAAAATCGTTGGCATTTGTGTTGCCCCGTGTTTGTCTTGTTCTCGTGAAGTCGCAGGTGTTGATGTTTGCTCCGTGTGCCAGTGACACAAATGGCTCATCAGTCATGTGAGAGCTCTTTCAAAGGAAGCCTTTATAAAAACAGGAAGTTCTATAAAATTCGCTTCCTCGTATTTTCGCCTTCTTTTAATTCTGGGAAGCGGTGAGAGGCCACCACGCTGGACATTATCCGTGCGTTTTCTCCGGTCTGAAGTGGAAAAGCTGCATTTTGCACAGTATGTAATTTCTGATGCGGTGTTACCGATTGGTGTTGTTTGATCGACAGGTCGCTGTCCAGTTTCACAGCGTTCTGCTCTCAGTAGCCAGCTGTGTGACGTTTCTAATCTGTGATTTGTAGTCATTGACATTTGCATTTTTCATGTAGCCTACACGGAGCAAATACCGTTCCTTTCTTTAAGGGACGGATCTTTAGAACAGCATTGCAAAGAAGAAATATCAGACCTGTTTGTGTTGATTGCAGAGGAATGAGGCCATTTTCATGTTCTTCTCTGACAGCTCATTTCCTCCAAATGTTACACTCTGAAGTGGGGAGCGAAGACTGAGTCTAGCTTCAGTGTGACAGACTTTTTATTATGGCAAAGTAAAAGCTGATATTGCAATAATACCGAAGTGTACTATGTCATGTGCTGACACAGTAGGTGCAAGTGGCAGATATTGTGTTCACTTCCACGCCTGACAAAGAAAGGTTGCTGTGATTTGGCGCTTTCAATCTCAATTTTAGAACAAGCAGGATATTACAGTCAGTGAAACTGGATGTAAGGCAGAATATTACTGCTGCTGGTTCTGAAAATGACATGGGACATGTCATCTAAAATTAAAACTTAAATGTATGAGGGTATTACTTTGAAAACAATACTTCGGAGTTTTTGAGCTGTTTGAGCTTGTGTTTGCAGTACAGACCAGATGGTCCAAACCATTCTGCAAATGCATCGTCTATCAACACTTCTTGACACTGAGAACCAACGAGGTCACATGGTCATTAATGAATAATCAGCCTGGAGGGCTCTGATTGGCTGCTCTGTCGCTATTAGTCAGAAGGACAGAAACCCCATTGTGCTTAACCCAGAGTGAAATATGACCTTTCTGTGTGAGGTTCTGAGGACACACGAGGTTGCTGGCACTTACACAGATAGATGGTGAGACAGAAAGAAAATAGGTTTGCGGGTTTTTCCGTGGGGATTCCTGACCCCAGCAGCCTGCAGGCGCTAATGCTGCTCTCGTCTCTGACCCGCAGACATCAAAGAGGCGAAGAGGAGCGCGAAGGCCCCGGAGGATGGGCCGAGCTGCGTAGGCCCGGAGCCCAGCTACTTCGAGATCCCCACCAAGGAGGCCCAGATGGCCGAGAGCAGCATCCACGAGATCCCCACCAAGGACACGGAGGGCGGGGGCGGCGCCACGGCAACCACCGCCGCGTCCAGCTCCGCCGCCTCGGGCCACGCCTCCTTCACCATCGAGTTCGACGACACCTCCCCCGGGAAGGTCACCATCAAGGAGCATGTGAAGTTCGCGGCGGCCGAGCCTCGGCCCCGCCCCCGGAAGGTCCTCCCGCAGGGCGGCAGGGAGATGACCACCCTGCAGGCCGCCATCATGGCCTCCGAGAGCAAGGTGGCCGACTGGCTGGCCCAGAACGACCCGCCGGTCCCGCGCCGCAACCCGCCCGACGACGAGGCCAAGAGCATCCAGAGCGACGTGCCCATGCACCTGAAGAGGCTGAAAGGTGAGGAGCCGTCTCTGCGTGTGGGTGGAGTAGTTATGGCATTCGGTTTTTTATAGTAGAATTTTATAGACTAGAATTGCGTTTAAGAATATCAAAACACGTAAATGTGTCACACAGCTGTGTGTGTGTGTGTGTGTGTGTGTGTGTGTGTGTGTGTGTGTGTGTGTGTGTGTGAGTGTGTGAGCGTAGCCAGTTTAACAGGTCATGAGATCTTCAGATGTAGAATCTTGAGATTTAACATCTCATCCAAAGGGTGGCGTCTCCTACAGCACAGTGTCCCCATCACTGCACTGGGGCTTGCTTATCTACTTGGTCCACAGGTAATAGTGGCCCTACAGCAGCAGCCTGGTGTCCCACCCACTTACTAACCAAACCATCAGGCAGTGGCTGCTGAGCTCACATAGGACGCTGTTCTGGTGTGTTTGAGAGAGGTACTTTCTGTGAGTTGTTCTGGTGTGTTTGAGAGAGACACCTCTCCTTAATTTCTCTGCTGTGTTTGTGAGTGGTACCTGTCCTTAGTTGCTCTGGTGTGCCTGAGAGAGATGCTTACACTCAGTTGTTCTGGTGTGTCTGAGATACTTACTCTCAGTTACACTGGTGTGTCTGAGAGAGACGTTTACCCTCAGTTGCTCTGGTGTGTATGAGAGATGCTTACCCTCAGTTGATCCTGCGTACAACATATAAAAAGCAGAGAATGTGATCCTAGACAATTGCATCCACTGTCCAGATAAATAATGCAAAGGGCTGTGTTAACATCATGAATGCATAGTGAAGCTCTTCCCCTGGGTACACCGAGCGGACTCACTCCAGTCAGAGCGGAGTGGTTAAAATGGTACGCTCCAGATCTTTCCCGAATGTCTCTCAGGACCATTTAAGATGAATGAAATATTACTGACCACAATTACTTACCGCTCTGAGTGCTGTGCATACTTTTAATTTACTGTGAGCTGGGCAGCAGGCCTGTGTAGCGTGTGATGGGGGAGGGCGTGTTTCCTCTGTCAGCTCTTCCACTGCCATTCACTCTCTCTGATTGCAGCATTGTGGTGTAGTGGTAATGAGTTCTCATAACTGAAAGGTTGCAGGTTTGATTCCCCCGCTGGGGCACTGCCGTTGTACCCTTGGGCACGACACTTATCCCACAGCTGCCTCAGTTAATATCCAGCTGTATAAACAGATAACATGTAAAAATTTTATGTAAGTCACTCTGGATAAGAGCATCTGCTAAATGACTATAATGTAATTTAACGTATTGGTTGTTTTATGTCTGAACGACTGATTGTTAACATTTCAGAAGAGGTGCTCTGAAGTGGATTGCACCTCATTTTCACGAAGAGGCCCCTCTCTTAGGCTCTGTTGTCTGCGCTGAGACAAAGCAAACAAAGCGTGTGCCAGCCTTGCGTTCTCATCCCGAGACGCCACCGTCGCGCGTTTCGCTCGAGAGCCTTATCGCCCCGTGGTGTTCTCTCCGGGAGGGAAAGTTGCTGCCGGAATGAAAAGCCTCTTCAATCACCGGAGCGCAGTCGCGATTTGCATAAACATGACTTACTCGAATGTGCAGTGCTTACGGTTTTCAGCGTAAAGGCGTAAGGGTGATTTGCGGGGACAAGTTTGAATGCGGCTGGCTGATTTGTAGAAAGGCGTCACCCGCAAAGTAAAACTGATTTTAGTTACCACGCAATGAATGATGAATGAATATGGTTATGATTTGAGTATGTCAACTGAAGTTTTAATAAGAAGGATTTTTAGATACATTAGACCTGTATTGTGACCCTGTTGAGGTAACTGAAGAGGAGCGTTAGCTATGATGAGCAGAGCTTATCGTAACTGGTGATTGGTGAGGAAATCCCGCTGTTGCTGGGAGCTGAGCAGAAGCCTGCGTGTGGAATATGAAGCGTTAAGCGCTGGGCTCGGTCTGTGGTGCGGAGGATTACCGCCTCTCCGTGAGACCCGCTCCGCGAGCCGTGACACGCGTGACGGAGCCGAGCGCAGAGGGAGCGGCAGGCGCGTCGGTCTCCCCCGCTGACGCGCTCGCCGTCCGCCGCTCCGCGCCCGTCCTCACCGATCCTCACCCCCGCGGTTAATCTCCTTCCGTCTTTCTGTGTGCCGATCCCCACGCGGCGGAGGGCTCCGCGTCTCTCTTTCTGTCTCGCTCTCGTTTTTTCTCTCTCTTTCTCCCTCCCTCTCTCTCTCTCCTCCCTCTCTCTCCCTCTCCCTCTCTCTCTCTCACCTCTCTCTCTCTCTCGCTCTCTCTTGCTCTCTCCCTCTCTCCCTCCCTCTCTCTCTCCCCCTCTCCCTCTCTCTCTCCCTCTCTCTCCCTCTCTCCCTCCCTCTCTCTCTCCCTCCCTCTCCGTCCTGCTCTCTCTCGCTCTCTCCCTCTCCCTCTCTCCCTCTCCTTCTCTCTCTCTCGCTCTCATCTCATATCCTCTCGCTGGGAATGCGTCGCTCAGGTAGGAGCGGCCGTTTTCTTTGCAGCGGTCGCAGATCAGGACTCTTTAGGGGGGGCTGATTTATTGGGTGGGGGGTGAGGCGGGGGGGCAGGCACACAGAGCCCGCTGCAGGGGAAGGAGGCGGAAAGGCGTGTGTCTGAAGGTGAAGCTGGCTGCCGGAGCTGTGCAGAGGGATAGGGCTGCTGTAGGATGCAGTCTCTGCTTGTAGGTGTGGCTCTCCTGGCTTCTGTCAGGCACAACGACACGTCTCCTCTCCCTCCGCATGCAACAGCTGCCTTTTTCACTGCGCGGAGCTGTGGGAGAGGAGAGAGAGGGCCGGCCAGGGGGGGTTTCAGAGATCAGAGCTGTAGCGCACACGTGGGTGTGTGTGTGTGTGTGTGTGTGTGTGTGTGTGTGTGTGTGTGTGTGTGTGTGTGTGTATGTGTGTATGCACTTGTGTTTTTGTCTGTGTGTGTGTGTGTGTGTGTGTATGTGTCTGTGTGTGCACTTGTGTTTTTCTGCAAGTGTGTGTGTGTGTGTGTGTGTGTGTGCGTGCGTGTGTGTGTGCGTGTGTGCGTGCGTGTGTGTGTGTGTGTATGTGTCTGTGTATGCACTTGTGTTTTTCTGCAAGTGTGTGTGTGTGTGTGTGTATGTGTCTGTGTATGCACTTGTGTTTTTCTGCGTGTGTGTGTGTGTGTGTGCTGTGTGCGTGTGTGTGTGTGTGCGTGCGTGCGTGCGTGCGTGCGCACACGTGTGTCTGTGTGTCAGGCCAGGTCAGGTGTGAGGACTAGGAGTAGAGACACCTTGCAGGACCCCGGGATCCTGGTTATTAATATTCATGCTCTCAGCTCTCAGGTGGGTTTCCACGGTGATGGGGGCGGGGGTTCTCTCGTGTGATTGGGTGACGGGTGAGGGTTGGGGGGCTTGCGCGGGGTGATCAGATGCGGTGTGACTCATGGGAGCTGACCGTGCCAGTGCAGACACTGGAAGAAAAAGCCTCTGTGTGGCTGCACATAAAGGGCTGCTGTCAGTCCAGCCCCCCTGCCCCCACTGCACTCAGAGTGGAGGGCTCTCTCTCTGCCCCGCAATTAGCATTGTCTCTCTGCATGCTGGGATTAGAGCTATCTCTGTGCTGGGATTAGTGTTGTCTCCCTAATCATTTCACTGTTGTCGCTGTGCCTGTTTATTTTTGTTTCTGTGCTGAGATTGGTGTCATCTCTGTGCTAGAATTAGTGTTGTCTCTGTGTGTAGATTGGTGTTGTCTCTGTGGTGGGATAAGTGTTGTCTCTGCACTGGCATTAGTGTTGTCTCTGTGTGGATTAGTGTTGTCTCTGTGCTGGGATTACTGTTGTCTCTGTGTGTGGATTACTGTTGTCTCTGTGTGTGGATTAGCATTGTCTCTGTGTGTGAATTAGCGTTGTCTCTGTGTGTGGATTAGTGTTGTCTCTGTGTGTGGATTACTGTTGTCTCTGTGTGTGGATTAGCATTGTCTCTGTGTGTGAATTAGCGTTGTCTCTGTGTGGATTAGTGTTGTCTTTGTGCTGGGATTACTGTTGTCTCTGTGTGGATTACTGTTGTCTCTGTGCTGGGATTACTGTTGTCTCTGTGTGTGGATTAGTGTTGTCTCTGTGCTGTGCTTAGTGTGGTCTCTACTGGGAATAGTGTTGTCTCTGCACTGGCGTTAGTATTGTCTCTCTCCATGCTGCGATGCTCAGCTTGAAGTGGCTTCTCCCCTGCACACACTGGACCTTGAAAAGGCTCTGCAGTGGTTGCTGTGAGGCTCCTATTCAGGCCACAGTTTAAATAGCATCTCCCTTCAGGCTGAATAGCAGATCTGCGGTCATAGGCTGGTTATGCCTTTATAAGCAGTATCTACGCGCAGTCACAGTTTGGACATACTTGTCCGCGCAGTAATGCCGCAGGGCTCTCCCCTCCCCCCCTCTCTGTCCCCGCAGGCAGCAAGCATGAGGACGGCACCCAGAGCGACTCAGAAAACGGGGCGGGGCTGCGTCTGGGTGGGCGGGGCCGGGGCGCCCAGGGCCCCGCCCCCGTCAGCCGCACGGCCTTCATGATCGAGTTCTTCGACGAGGACAACCCCCGCAAGCGGCGCTCCTACTCCTTCTCCCAGACCGCGCCCCTGCTGGGGGAGGGGCCGGGCGCCAGGGCGACGGAGTGTAAGGGCCTGCCCCCCTCCCTAGCCGCCGCCGCCCCCACCGCCGCCCGCCTGCTCCTCAAGCAGAAGTCGGAGGAGCCCGCGCAGGGGCGGGGCGGGGCCGGGGAGGGCCGGCGGGCCAGCCCCGGCGAGGAGGCCAAGAAGGCGCCCCGATCCGCCGAGAAAGAGCACGACGACGACCAGAGCGACAAGGGCACCTACACCATCGAGCTGGACAACCGCAACCCCGAGGAGGAAGAGGCCCGACGCATGATCGATAAGGTGAGAGCCAGTGCGGGATCGATAAGGTGAGACCCAGTGTGGGATCGATAAGGTGAGACCCAGAGCGGGATCGATAAGGTGAGACCCAGTGCGGGATCGATAAGGTGAGAGCCAGTGTGGGATTGATAAGGTGAGAGCCAGTGTGGGATCGATAAGGTGAGACCCAGTGCGGGATCGATAAGGTGAGAGCCAGTGTGGGATTGATAAGGTGAGACCCAGTGTGGGATTGATAAGGTGAGAGCCAGTGTGGGACTGATAAAGTGAGAGCCAGTGCGGGATCGATAAGGTGAGACCCAGTGCGGGATCGATAAGGTGAGACCCAGTGTGGGATCGATAAGGTGAGAGCCAGTGTGGGATTGATAAGGTGAGAGCCAGTGTGGGACTGATAAGGTGAGAGCCAGTGTGGGACTGATAAGGTGAGAGCCAGTGTGGGATTGATAAGGTGAGAGCCAGTGTGGGATTGTTACGGTGAGACGTGTGTGATCAGTCAGGTGAGACCCAGTGCATGATCATCAAGGTGAGGCCCAGATTGATAAGGTGAGGCCCGGTGCATTATTGGTAAGGTGAGGTAAGGCTCACAGGGGCTTTCACATGTGGATCAAAAGAATGAAATGTTTTTACGTTTTTGAAGTTTGGTTGGTTTGTTAGGGATTTATACACAGACTGTAGTTGGCTTCCTTCAGGCTGCTGGTGGAAATGTGGTGCTGTTTACTGGAACGGAGCTGACACATGGAACACACATGTCATCAGTGCCTGCCTTCCTATAAACAAACAGACATTCACTCAATCATAGTTTTCAGTCACTGCAAATCAGTATGAAAGAGCAGCACACACATGGATGTTCGAAGGATTCTCTGTGCTTGTGCTTGCTACCCTCAGGTCAGGCACTGTGACTTTAGCACACCCCTAGCCCTGATGAACAGTAGCCTGGCAGCCTGGTTTTCCTCACACACTTTCACTAAAGAGACACACCTGCCTTGCACAACTAATTTCCTGCACAGTTTAATTTTCATGATGTGAAACCAAACAAACCCAAATGGAAAAATAACTGGTTCCTTAACTGATGCAGCCTACAGCAAGGGAGCTAGTTGTGTAAGCCATAAAAAACTGCTACAAAAAAGTTCCCAGTATATGGCAATTAACAACACACAGGCTAGCTGCTCAGACCTGAAGCTATTTACTAACAGCATTGGAATATTTTTACACAGAGTTTTTCTCATGTGGAAATCCATATTTGCTCTATATCTGCAATTTCCCCTCCTTTAGTCAGGAAAATGGTATTAAAGAGAATGCACTTATATACTCAAATAGGTATTAAATATCCTGTTACACAAAAATTAGCATAACAAGGTTTTTATCTGTTAATTACTAAATACACACTGCAATGCGGTATCATGTGTGCTGTTTTCTTCTTAACATTACAAATCCACGGGGAAGTTGAATTGGGAAATGAATGCCTCTCTCTGTTTGCCTTTGCTCTAATATCATCTAAAATTTATCCTGGTTCTTAACAAAATATTGTTTTTTCTCCCCGTGAAAGAAAGCCAGTGAAACCACATAGAATGTTGTTTTGTAGGTCACATTACTGTGAATGTGTGCTGGAGCAGAATACTGTGGATGTTCTTGTTGGCTTTTGTTACCAAAATGCACCCCACCCCCTCAAGGCTTAAGAAAAAAAGTCCCCCTCGGTAAAAAAAAAACTGTTTTCATCCTCTCTTCTCCAAATCTTCTCTCTGCATTTGAATTTTCACCCCGGAGCACCGCAAGGGTGTGTTCACTGAGGGTGCCTCGGAGACTAAATATTTCTCCATAATAATTGAGGACTAAACTTCCTGCAGGGAAGTACAAGCAGAATAAAAGCATTTGCTCACACCCACTTTCGTTGTTCACCTGGTTTCTGTTTCTGATTTGATTTTGAGGAGAGGTTTATGTTAAGTACAGTTGGTGTTAAATAAAGTTGGCTGGTGTTGATAATTTAATAAGCACGTTCTGTCTCTGATTGATGATCAAGTGAAACAAGCAGCTGTTTGTGTACATGTCATTTCTGCAGTAATATGTTTTTTATAAAGGTAAATTATTTTTAATGGAGCCAAGTCCAGTACATGCTCCGTTTTTGGTGAGTGTGGTGCTCCAGTATATTAAACGAAATACAGCTGTCCTAGCATGTTGGGAAGTCGGACATTCCAACCTTTTTGGTCCCTGATACATGACTATAAAAACTATCCCAGAATTCCCCTGTGCTAAAACGTGTAGCTAACCACAAGAATCCCTGTCATTAACACACGTTTTCCTAGATTCATTCTGCTTAGCACATGGCTGAGAAAACTTGGTGTCAGTTTTTATTAGAATGCTGTTATTTATTCTCGCTCGAGCCGCACAAGTGGGTCCTTTGTGATTGAGCATCCAGGGCGGTTTGCCTAGTTGAGCAGTTAATGGAAAGAGCTGGAATCTCTGTGTGTTTTGCCCAGCTTTAATTACAGAACAATGAGCACGTGGTGGGCAGAGAGGAGTCAGGCCTGTGCGAATAAAGGGAAGAGGCCAATTGCTTTGGTTCTGTCCCCGCATTAGCACACAGAGATCTGTGCTGAGAGATGCCACTCATTCACTCTGCCTGGGGTGCTGGGCTCCCTCTCTGAGTGAGGTCCAGAGTGCGTTTTTCGCCCAGAGCTGTCTTTCTCTGAGTGGCCCCTGCTGTGAAGAAATACATGGAAAGGGTTTGTAACGCTCTTTGCGAGAATGGCGGTAAGGCTGTCTGTGTTGTTGTGTTTAGCCTCGGGGTGTCCGAGACGGCGGTCTCTCACTGTGACCGTGTTCTGACCATGTTCTGACTGTGTTCTGACCGTCCTGTGAACGAGCTCGCTTCCTGTGAGTGCCCCCAGCTGTAGGACAGGGCATCTAAAGGGTTTGTAATGTTTTTGCGAGGATAAGGGCTGTCTGTGTTGTTGGGTTTAGCCCTGAGGTATTTGAGTCAGTGGTCTCTGGCTCGTTGTGAGGAGCGTGGGCCTTTCGTACTATTGGTGGGTGGAGCGAGGCGTCCGGATGTAGCAGAGCGGAGTTGACGAGCGGGTGCGTAGGGCAGGATGAGGTCCTGGAGGTAGGTCGGGGCAGTCTTTCTTGCAGCGGAAAAGGTGAGAGTCAGGGTCTTGAAGCGGAAGTCAGGGTCTTGAAGCGGATCTTATGGGGTTTAGGTCATGTGTGTGTCACTGTCGGTCACATTGCGGTAAACCCTTACAAAAACTGAGACCTTACAAACCACAACCCTTACAAACACCATTATAAGCTGCTCCATTTACATGTATGAGAATGGAAACTGCGCACTGCACACACACTTTCTTGTAACACGGTACATGTGCGTTACATTAGTGCGTCATCAGCAGGTTCTGTCTCTGATCTGCTCCTCCCCATCGTTTAAAGAGGATCAGCTGCGCAGTTACCATGGCAGCACAGCCTGTGGGAGCGGGTGGGGGTGTTCCATGTGTTTGTCACTCTGGATTCAGCCTCTGTATGGTGTGGTCAGATCTGAAACAGCAGCTCTGAGTCACACCAGTCCCTGTGGGTTCGTGTCCCGCAGGTGTTTGGGGTGGAGGAGAGCAAGGACTCGTCCAGGTCGGGACGTCCTGAGCACCTGCAGGATGGGGTGAAGGACTGGCAGGGAGCGGGCATGCGGGACACCAAAGCACCTGGCTGTGATTCGTCAGAGGTAACCACACCCACCTGTACACAGATACACTCCTGCACACACACTCTTTCCCTCTCATCCGCACACATACACACACACACATTCATGTCTGCAGACAAACCTGCCTGTCCACATCTCTCACTTCAAAGGCACTGACATACAGTGTCAGTATGTGTGATTATATAGATGGGCAGTATGTTTGATTATATAGATGGGCAGACACCACTGTTTATTCTCTCTCTCATAGTTAGAATCATAGGATTGCATATATAAATAGATCTGTTTTTTCCTGGGTTCAGGGAGTGACTTTCCATTTCCCCCGCTTAGCCATGATTTGGCTGGTTTTTCCATTCTCTCTCTGGAAAATTCACTCTGCACTTTGTGACAACCCAACTGTAAAAATGCACCGCAATTGTGAGCTGATTTGGTTGGTAACATCTTAGACTGATTGAAAGAAAGGGCAGAACCAAATGAGCACTTTAAAGAACTTGTCACTCACTGACCTGTTAGCTCTGGCATTTAGACTGTAGTGTGGAGCAGTGACCTCTGTGCTGAGTCTCCAGTCTGGAGCTGTTAGCTCTGGTGTTTAATCACAGCATGGAGCAGTTTATGAGAAGCACTCTCTCTGTGTCGGGTGCGGTATTTCTCACTGCACATAACTGCAACTCACTGAGCATGTGCAGAAGGTCACTTTCCCCTGCCACTGACACGCAGACACAACCTGCAGAGTGGAGGCCACTGAGTCTGCCCCAGCCGTCTCCATAGCAACCTTCCCACCCTCAGTCATTGGAGTCACACAGCTTGAGCGCCCTCTGGTGGCTGGAACTGGGTGATAATAATTGTTTCCTGATTGAAGTCCCAGTTGAACGTTTGATTCACATCTGTTTGTCACTATCAGTTATATTAATAATCATAATAGCTTTTGAAGATGAGGCATAAATTCCTGTTTATGGATGATGTGCCTCTTGGCCTGATGCAGATACTCTTTCAGTGCTGATGAGCTCTTAGTGTGAGATTACCGTGGCAAATGTCTGAAAATCTGAAAAAAGTTTAAATTATGGTCCTCAGTATTTAAACAAAAATCTGTGATCAAATCAAGGAAAGGGAGGACTTAACCTACTTAATGCCATTTTGATTTTGTCAGATGGAATGTTGTAGAGATACAGGATGTAGACAGCGACTTCCCTTTGGGTCATTAACATCAGAGAAACATGTCAGTGGGGCTTCATGTCATATTCACAGCTGTATGAAAGAGGAATAAGGTTATACATTTCAGACCTTGATGAATAGTCTTATTAGTTCTACCTGCAATAATCTGCTAAATTGTCTTCAGATGACACCTGCTCTCCGTCCTTTTTAATCTGGCCGTTAATAAGGCCTCACCTTTGTCTTGCTCTGCAGATTCTTCCAGATGACGCGGTTGCCATAGGCAACCCTCGCTGGGTGTCCCAGTGGGCCAGTTTAGCTGCCAATCACATGAGAACCGACCCAGAAGGTTCCGGGGCTGAATCTCCTGCATTCATCAAAGAGAAAGGTAGGTCTGCCTCCCTGAAGGTGTAGCCCCACCTCTATAAATGGTGGAGACTTGCTTCTCTAAAGATAGCTTCAGCTCTCTACAGGTGTAGGCCCAGGAAATATAGCCTGCTACTAGACACTACAGCCACAAATTCCAGTTCAAGTTATATAAGTTCTTACAAAAATGAAAACTCAGTTGACAGAAATAATTAAATGACACTGTAGAAAAGAGTAACTGTTAGTGTATCAGTGTCTACAGAGAGCTTATTAGACGGACCTCTTTGGGTATCTGCACTTTCATTAAGTATGAGAACCCTGGATCTCTAGGCATGTAAATATGCTGAATAGTTTTTATTTTGTTGTACAAAATGGCAGTTACTGATAGTAGTAATGTGTTCATGATTGTGTCAGGGACTGTAGCTGTAAGTGAACATGTGTTTGGGGGGTGTGTCTATCTTTCAGAGGGTGACGTCAGCGAGTCGGGGATCTCCCACAAAAGCGGGGTGTCGGGCACCTCCAGCCACGGCGAGCGCAAGCGCAGAACCCTGCCCCCCCTGCCGGGCGAGGAGAAGGCCCCCGACGGGGCCCCGGGGCGGGGCCGACGCTCCGAGATCGGGGAGAAGCAGGACACCGAGCCCCAGGAGAAGGAGAGCCAGCCCGATCCGAAGGACCCCACGGCGAGGACCGGCCACAAGGGCGGCGCCGGCGCCAAACCCGCCCCTGCCCCGGAGCAGCGGCCGTCCCCGAAACCGCCCGTCCGGCCGCCCGGCGGGGAGAAGCGGGCGGAGGAGGGGCGCAGGAAGAGGTCGGAGGAGAGGGGCAAGGCCGCGGAGGGGGAGGAGAAGTCGGGGAAGCCCCTGGTGCGGCAGGGCAGCTTCACCATCGAGAAGCCCAGCGCCAACGTGCCTCTGGAGCTGATCCCGCGCATCGGGAAGGGCCCCCCGCGGGAACGCCGCGACTCCGCCGGCAGCCTGGACACCGCCACCCTGCTGAAGGACACCGAGGCCGTCATGGCCTTCCTGGAGGCCCGTCTCCGCGACGATGCTGGCCGCGCCCCCGGCCCCGTCCCCCGCTCCGTGTCGCCCGAGTCGGACGTGGACACGGCGAGCACGCTGAGCCAGGCGGCGGGCGACGGCGAGCGCCGGGCGGGGCAGAAACGCCGCACGCTCAGCAGCCTGCACAAGGAGAAGAGCGCCGCCACGCCCGCCACCACCGCCAGGACCGCCGCCACGCCCGGCTCCCGCGAGCGCCTGGAGAGGAAGGCCAAGCCCCGCCCCCCCACCGCCGCCGAGTCCCGCCCCGACCCCCACCGCCGCTCCGCCCAGACGGCCTCCCGCGGCCGACGCCCGTCCCTGGACCTGACGGACGACGACCAGACCTCCTCCCTGCCGCACTCCACCATCTCCGACATCCTCTCCTCCGACCAGGAGGCCTACTCCGGCCACGCCCACGGGCGGGGCGCTCTCACCTCCACCGACGAGCTGCTGCACTCCAAGCTGCAGGATTCGGGCGGGGCGGGCCGCACCCCGCAGGCCCCCGGCTCCGCCGCGGGGAAGCCGGCCACCCTGCCGCGCCCCCGCCCCACGCGGGCGTCCCTGCTCCGCCGCGCCCGGCTGGGCGAGACCTCGGACACGGACCTGGCGGACGCGGACCGGGCGTCGGTGGCCTCGGAGGTGTCCACCACCAGCTCCACCTCCAAGCCGCCGTCGGGCCGGAAGGCGCTGTCGCGCATCGATCTGCTGGCGCAGCCGCGGCGGAACCGGCTGGGCTCCCTCTCCGCCCGCAGCGACTCGGAGGCCACCGTCACCCGCGGCTCCGCCTCCTCCCGCCTCTCCGCCGACACCGCCCTGCGCCTGGGCCTGCGCTCCGCCGGCCCCGCCCCCGACGGCAAGCCCGCGCCTCGCACCCGCGCCAACAGCGTGTCCAAGCTGCCCGACGCCAAGGGCAAGGCCACCTCCTCCACACACAGCACCCCCGCAGGTGAGAGGGAGAGAGACAGAGTGTGCGTGTGTGTGTGAGAGAGTGAACGTGTGTCTGTGTGTGTGCGTGTGTGTATGCGTGCGTGCGTGTGTGTGTGTGTGTGAGAGAGTATACGTGTGTGTGCATGTGTGTGAGAGAGAGTACGTGTGTGTGTGTGTAAGTGTATGTGTTTGACATGTAATTTACCACCTTTTTCGACCACCAATTTTCTTTACCACCTTTAAGGCTGGTTACAGAGATATACAGAGATATACACTCTAATAAATATTGAAGGTAGGAAGCAGTGAAAACAAAGCAGTAATTAAAGTGCTCAGAGGAGGGGCTTAATGTAGGCCGGGGCTGAAATTCTCTCTGAATCATAAATACAGCGCAGTTAAGCACTCATAAAATGCAGGAAAGCTGCTAGTTTGCAAAGGATTTGTGTGATTGATGTGTGGGTCAATTGGATGTAATTTCAGCCCTGGATACTCTTAATTACTCTCAGACTGTGAGTCAGGAATACCAGGGAAATAGCAGGTGGCAAATTGAGTAGCAATCTGTGGTTTCACTGTGCCAGTCAGCCAAATGACAGGGAAATGAAATGAGCCGCTTTTAGAAGTGTAATGGCACCCTATCCTATACTGATTTCTGTATAATGCGTTAGCAGTTTGCATTTAGCTCGGTTTGCACTTGAACTAGCTTAGCAGGCCTTTAAATGCACAGATAGGCTTTGGAAAACGGGAGGACGTGGCTTAGTGCTGGGATGGCAGAGGCACAGGAAGAGTGTACCTGCTTTTAGCATCCTGTCATTAAGCCCATTAGATACCTGGCTGATTAAAGCACTTTAGGCCCATTATTGTTATCCCATTAAAGGGGATTGTCAGCGTGTGTGTTGTGTCTGGGGTGACAGTGTAGCGTAGTGGTAAGGAGAAGGGACCGTACCCGAAAGGTTGCAGGTTCGATTCCCTGCTTGGGCACTGCTGCTGTACCCTAGGGCAAGGTACTTAACCCAGAACTGCCTCAGCAAATCTCCAGCTGTATAAATGGATGTCATGTAATATTGTAATGTCTGTAAGTGGCTCTGGGTAAGAGCGTCAGCTGTATGACGGTATTGTAATGTGATGTGTCTGTGTTGGTTGTTTTGTGTGTGTGCTTTGAGGAGGCGGTGCAGGGGGGAGCTGTGTAAATTTGGCCCAGACAGAGAGCACCCCAGCAATGGAGGAAACACAGGGTAGCGTACCGACAAAGAGTCTGTGCATGCCTGCTGTCTTTCTGCGCCTCCTGTGTGTGTGTGTGTGAGTATATGTGTGAAAATGTGTGTGTGTGTGTGTGCGCGTGTGCGTGCGTGCGTGTATGTGTGTGTTCTGTAGTGGTGACTGGGCTCCTCTCCCACGCTCTCTGCTGTAATGTGCAGGACATCTTTATTGTAATGGGTTATTTCCTGCCCACTCTTGTGTGTCTCAGGGTGTCCTCAGGCTAGCAGGCTTATGTGGGGTGTTATAATGAGCCAGGCATAGCAGGGCTAATCTGTGCGCGGTCTAATTGGCTCCACAGGTCTGTATTTCAGCTCCAAAGGTGTCCTTCAGTGGGCAGTGGTTTGTTTTGTTGGAAGCGTGTGGTTTTGTTTGTGCTGGATCCCCCTAGCGGAGAGATTTGGTAAATACAAACGTTGACATGCCCCATTATTCTGTGGTTGAATGTAATTCAATTCAACACATTTTTGAATTAAAAGAGGAGGCCTTGTCACTGCTGTCCCTGAAAGCCATGCCTGAATATCACCCCATACAAGAGTTGCTGCTTTCTGTGGGGACTTGGAATGGTGCTTGTGCTCTGTGTGTACAGGTAGTATACCAGGTAATGTTAGTTCAGGTTAACTAGTCAAATGATCACCTTGCAGAGGGGAGCCAATAGCATTAGTACCCTTTGCGTTTTGGAAACTGCAGCTCTGCAGGTAAATCCAAACAGAGGTGATCCAGTCTGACACTGACCCTCCTCCGGGTTCCCTTCCCCTCCTCTCCCTCCCCAGCCTCCAGCCGCTGGCGCCGCCTCCCGCAGGAGTATGCCTCCACGTCGGAGGACGAGTTCGGCTCCAACCGCAACTCCCCGAAGCACGGCCGCCTGCGCTCAGGGACCGTCCTGCGCACCGCCCGCCTGGGAGGCTCCGCCCCCGCCACGCCCGGCGGCCCCGCCGGCGCCGTCCTGAAGCACCACCGCATGCGCGAGCAGGAGGAGTACATCCGCGACTGGACCGCCCACAGCGAGGAGATCGCCAGGTACTCATCTGCACCGGGTCACGTGACCACACCGCGCCGGGACCGGCAGCCTGCGGGGAGGGGCATTACATTACATTGCATTACAGTACATTACAGTACATTACGTTGCATTACATTACATTACATTACATTACATTGCATTATTGGCATTTAGCAGACGCTCTTATCCAGAGAAACTTACATCGGTTACAGTTTTTTTTAACAATGTTATCCATTTATGCAGCTGGATATTTACTGAGGCAATTGTGGGTTAAGTACCTGGCCCAAGGGTACAACAGCAGTACTTCAGTGGAGAATCAAACCAGCAACCTTTCGGTTACGAGTCCTGCTCCTTAACCACTATGCTGCACTGCCGCCCCAATCAGAACTCAGGCGGAAGGTTGTGGGGTTAAATCCTCGACTGAACAATGCTTGGTCAGAGTAGCCTTATATAAACTCCCTCTACAGGCCTTTTTTGTTGGAGCACACCTGTGTTACAGCAGCTGTCACTGTGCTGTAGTGGTCATGCAAGGCCGTACATTAAACATGTGTTGAATATTATGTAGCATTCGTGCGTACTAACATGAGCCAATAGGAGGTCCCTTCCTATCACCGCTAAATCTGATTGGTGGGATGGCGGCGGTTCACTGACTCTGTATAGTAGAATAACCTCCTCGCCCCGCCCACCCACGGCCTCGCTGTCAACAGGCCGCGCGCCCTCTGAGAGCATGCCCAGTCCACAGTGCCGGCTGGTCACATGACAGACCTGAGACACAGAGAGCTGTGCTGCTCCCTGCTGCGGTCTGCAGTTACCCCCCATCCCCACTCCCCCCACAGACAGGAAAGCAAGTAGCAAAACTGTTTCTTATTAAACTATAAAATAATTTTAAAAATGTAAGCTAATGGTTTAACGCACTCATTAGCTCTATCAGCTAGCTTGTACCTTGTCTGGGTAACAGTTGAAATCTGGTCATGCAGCGCTTCTAATATTGTTGACTCCGTATGGTTTTTCGCTTGTGTTGTATCCTACCTCACTTGTACGTCGCTTTGGATAAAAGCGTCTGCCAAATGAATAAATGCAAATGTAAATGTAAACATCACACAGACAGGGCTACAGAAAGACCCATACTATCACAGGGGCTGGGGAGGGACATTTCACAGGTGCAGAACCTGAATGCCTCAACTTTGAGGGTTACACATATCAAGAGAGTACTCTTCTCACATTCTGAAATGAAGTTAAAGGTCAAAAAATGTTATTAAGTCAATGAGCCCAAAGCCACAACATCGCCACCTGCTGGATGGACGTGTTGTGTGTAGTGAATGAGGACATTGCTCTGTGAGAGCTGATGAGATGTACTGATGTGAGTGAGGCCTCATGAGCCCTGAACGAGTGCAACTAACACGAGTCTAACGTGATTTTAGCCTATCGAAGCGATTTGCTGCTTAATACAGGGTCATTTGATTGGTCCATATCAGTGGGCAGTTGAGAATACATACTGCAGGAGCTCCACCCCCTATTGGGTTCATGAAGTCTCACTCTCCTGTCATTAGATGGACAGTGCAGAACTGGGGGGTCTGGAACCCCCCCTCATAGGTAATTGGATGGGTCTAGAACCCCCTCTGATGTGTAACAGGTTGTTTCCCTGTGTGCGTAGGATCAGCCAGGACCTGGCGAAGGATCTGGCCATCCTGGCGCGGGAGATCCACGATGTGGCGGGCGAGATCGACTCGGTCAGCTCCTCCGGCACCGCCCCCAGCACCACAGTAAGCACCGCGGCCACCACCCCCGGCTCCACCATTGACACCAGGGAAGAGGTAGGGCCATCAAGGCAGGGCGCAAACACGGCTTTTTACTCTCCCCCCTTCCCTCTCTTACTCCTTTCCTAACTCTCTCCCTCTCTTGTTCTCATCCTCCCTCCCTCTCTCACTCCTCTCCTCCTCCTTCCTTCTCCTAGACCTCTCCTATTCCCTTTTTGCCTCTCTCCTTTCTCCCTGTCTTACTCCTCTGCTTCTCCCTTCCTCTCACTCCTCTCCTTCTCCTTCCCCTTCCTACTTGTCTCCTTACTCTCTCTCTCCCTTGCTGTCCCCCTCTTTTTTCTCTTCCTTCCTTCTCTTACCCCTCTAACTCCCTCACTTCTCTCCTTTCTCCCTCTTATTCCTCTACTCTTTCCCTCCCTTACTCTTCTCCTATCTCTCTCCCAGTTTCCACCCTTTTTATTTTCTTCTCCTTCCCTCTCTCACTCCTCTCTCCCTCTCTTACTCTCCTCCTCCCTCTCTCTCTCACTCCTCCCATAACTCTCTCTCTCCCTTCCTCTCCCCCTTGTGCTTTGTGTTTTTCCTTGTCTTCTCCTCTCTGTAGAAATGTAGGAACGGGCAGACATTGACTTTAAACGTCCCTGAATTCACAGCTCAATGGAATCGGAACAATGGAACAAGTGGAACAATAGAAGAACAAAAAAAATGTTATTTTGTACTGTCTGAACCAATTCAAATGTGGGGGAGAGACCTTTGTAGATATTCACACAGCAGCGTAAATGCTGAATAGTTCCTGAGGGACAGCAGAGTCCGGGGGTGATTAGTGTGGAGGCCTGGGGTTAGTCATCCAAACCTTTGCCTGCAGAGCCGTTCAGGCCAGCGCTTCTCATCTAAAGTGAACCAAAATCCAAATTCTCTCTTTACCCACGCAAAATAACTTTTGGGTCTCCAGGAAATTCTGATCAGTTTAAAATATATCCCACCAAATCCAAGGCCTTTGAAGCTCTTTGAGTTTAAAAACAAACAAGCTCCTAAAGGATTTCTGCACAGTATCATGTGTTCTGGAGAAGAAAAATCCAAAATTCCTCTATGACTCTACACTGAAAATGAGTTCATATGTTCCTACATTTTTCTGAGGTGACCCCTTCGCAAAACCCATTTCATCTGCAGTGTCCGTGAACTTTTCTGTTCTCTGCTCTCCGCATGCATTGTCTCCTAACCGAAGCTTAACGCTTGTGTCTACAGCACAAGCGGAAGTGTTGCCTCGCCACCAAAATCTGTCAGTCACGGCTTGCTTCCCCATTCCTCATGTCGCACGTCTCAGTCACAGAGGCTTTACCAAAAATGCGAGCAGGCCAAAAACGAGACAGAGACATAACGGGCACACACACAGCTGGAGTCCCATTGTGCGCAGAATGATCACAAATAAAGTCACACTGTTAAATATAGCTGTGATGTGTTTGACAGATGTTGGTGAACTTGTAAGCAACCTTCTTTGTAGAATAATCTACGTTGTGTTTGAAATTGAAGTGCTGTATGTTTGTATTTCTGTGTTTGTATATATGTATGTGTGTGTGCGTGAGTATATGTCGATATATTTATGTAGGTAGATAGATACTGTAGTTGGTACAAGCAACCCTAATTTTCCCTAATCAACCCTAATCTGCCCAAATCAAAGTCAGTGTATTTACACAGACCCATTTTATAGTAAGGTCTGACTCAGCTTCTCTGTTGGACTGGATGAGAAATGTGTGAATAACGTTAAAATAACATCATGATAACATTACACAAGCAGAGACATGAGAAGAGCAGCAAGGGGGAATGTGTGGAGTGTAGAAATGACACGATAAAACGGAAGGAAAAGAAACGCAATGACTCATCCTGAAGGACAAGGGTTATTGATCCTCTGTAGTAATTATGAGTTCGACCCTGACGCTCAAGGCAGTGGTTACCAGCGGGGTAGAGCTCCATCCCCTTGGCTCAACCATCAATACTTATCATCTCGTTAATCTTAATTGAACCACATAAATGATTCATTTGCCATTATTGGACACACAGTATGACATGACCACATGACCTTTGAACCTTCACAGGAAGTTCCATGTCTTGCTGATACAAACAGTGCTGATGTGCTTTAGAGATGTGTTGAATGTTATGTGACGTTCATGCTCACCAACATAAACCAATAGGAGGTCCCCTCATTTCACCCTTAAATCTTATGAAACAGCTGGTGGACCGCGTGTTTGACGAGAGCCTGAACTTCAGAAAGATCCCCCCCATAGTGCAGACCAAAGCCCCCGAGATCAACGGCCGGCCCGTGGAGCTCCGGCCGCGGGCCCCCGACAGCCTGGACCCGCAGACCGCCCTCCGGCGCCGCACCTGGAACCGGGACGAGGTGAGGGGGCCGGGGAGGGGGCCGAGGGGCACGCCGGTACCGCCAAACTCCTCTCTCATCCCGCCAATACACACAACATTGCATCACATTACTGTCATTTAGCCAACACTCTAATACAGAGAAACTTACATAGGTTACAGTATTTACATGTCCATTTATACAGCTGGAGATTCACTCAGGCAATTCTGGGTTAAGCACCTTGCCCAAGGGTACAGCAGCAGTGTCCCAGCAGGGAATCGAACCAGCAACCTTTTGGTTATGCTCCCATGCCCATGGTGCATATGAAGGTGGTACATATCTAACATTAGATCCATCTGTTACTCATCAAATCACTCTGTGGCTCCTTTTCTTTGCCACCATTTCTGTGACAGTACCATCCTGTTTCAGGACCTGCCTCATGGAATATGATATTTATCTTTTCAAGAGTTATGCACAACAGAGAAAGGTTACAGTTCATTTTTAGCAGTAATAACAGTACAAGTAGGATTATGGAGCATGGAGAGCACATGGAGAGCACTATCTGATCCAGTAGAGGGCGCTCCATCCTTTTCTGTGAATTCCCTAACAGTTATAGATGATGAGCACTAAACTGAACTGAGTGAGAATTTTCACAGTACCTGCCCCCCTCTGACACTCTGAACTTTTCCAAAACCTTCCAAGGTGGCATTTCAGGAGGTCACCTGTGCAGTCCTGTTGCTGTCCTCTGGCCAGGCTCCAGGGATAGACAGCGCGCTGACAGACTTCTACAAAAAGTTTTGAGTTTTAATACAGAAAGATGCAGAGGTACTAAGGAATTGTCTCAGGCCTAAGTCACCTCCAAAAAGCTGCCAACAATTCATCGTGTCACTGATTCCAAAGAAGGGTGGCCTCTGCCTCTTAAAGAACTGGCAGCTGGTGGCTTGTTTCATTAATTGACTAAAGTGTGACGTGGCCTCTATTGGGCACACTGACCTGCCCCACTCTATCCCAGACAGGACTACCAAAGACAGTCTGTTTTTAATGAGGGACATTATTGACCTTGTGACACTGGCGAATATAAATATGGGTCTGGTCTCATTAGAACAGGAAAATGAACGTTTGACCGTGTGAACCACTGTCATCTGTTCAGTGCACTAAAAGTTTGGGGGGGGAAGTTATTTTATTGGTATATATCTCATGTGGTTAACCCTTTCACACGTAACTAATTTTTATGCTATGTAGCACGTGTTGCGTTACATGGTTCGTTATGTTTTCATTAGCGTTATTAAGCTTTTCATAGTTTTCAGTTAGCATTTCAGTTAAATTGCTGTTTCCTCAAAGCTAAAATTAGCTAGAATTTTTCCAATATAGTGTTCTAATCGCACCAGTTTTAGCATACGTGCTAAAGGGCTAATCACACCAGTGTGACCGTACGCGCGAAAGGGTTAAAGTGAACAGTGGGTCCCAGCAGGGGCAGAAAGGGGCATTAGTAGTCTAATCATAATCTAATTATATTGCATCACCATAGAGCTGTTTCTGTGCCTCTTAAGGACCAGTCTGTGGTGGTCATGTGACTCTGCTACAGCACTGTCGGTCTATGCTGATGATGTCACTGTAGTTATTTGGACCCTGCTGATGTCACAATGGTGAGCAGAGCATTGCAGATGAGAGGGGCTCATTGGTTGAAGAGTGAGAGTCTACTGAGCAGTGATTGGGTCACTAATGGTAGTGTCTCTGCTGTTCAGTGGGTGCGGATGGGGTTCAGCTTTTTAAGGGGGTCTTCTGTGCAATGATTATTTTAAGGAGAAGAACTGGGAGGGAACAGGGGAGAATGTGTGCCCGGATGCCTAATGGAAATAGTTTCTACCCCACTTATCATTTAGGAAAAGAACTCTGATTATCAATAAATTGTTGCCTTCCAAACTCTGTGGCATAGGAAGGCTGTCCCTGATCCTCCAGCTTTTCTTTTCACACTGTTGTCTGTGCAGAATTGTGTTTTTATCCTTGATGTGTTGTTCTTTTGAGGTTTCCTCTTCTTTTGTCCATTTATCTTTTATTTACACTCTTTCTGACATGACAGCTAGTCAAAGACTCTCTCTCTCTCCTTCTTTCAGGCGGTTTTGGACAGCTTGCTGCTGACATCGGTGTCACAGCTGTCTTCAAAAATCCGTCAGTCCGTGGACAAAACAGCTGGCAAGATCAGGTAACCTTCCTTATCTAATTACACAAAAACACGCTCTCCATCTCTGACTTTTAATTGGAGGCAAATACACGCGGTGGCAGCACGATGTTCGCTTTTCTTTCAGAAAGCACATAAAGACGTGAGGTTACATAACAGCCCATTTAAAATGGAAGGGAAATGCTTATGAATTGTAAGGACAGGCAGCTGTGATCTGAAACACACAGTATGCAGTCAGTCAAGAAGTAGAAGTGATAAATACATCTGCCATGTTCGTATTTATTGTTTCTGACACCATGAGCCCCTTTCATTCTGCCTGAACCCCTCCCTCTTTCCCTTTGTTGTAGAGAAATCTCTTCCTCACTAGAATCAAGAATAATTTAGTTTGCACCTCAGTGTCTCTTATGTAATGTATGTGAGGCATAACAGTGTGGTATTTTTCCTGGGAGGGTTATAAAACCTTTCATATTTATCTATTTACAGTATAGCCCCAGTGTCAGAGACCTGTATAGAGTTGGTGATCATGTGAGCTGTATCAGTGGAATAAGTCTGAGCTGAGTCTGTGCTCCACACCACGCTTCACACTGCACTTTTTCCTCTAAAAGTTCAGCTTTGCACTGGTGTCATATCCTCTCTCAGAATGACAAGAGCATTTATGTTCACCTGCGGCCCGCCACAGAGAGTGTCTGGCGGGGTTAGCCAGGAGGCCACGCTTTTCTGCAGGGGGTGGGAAAAGGCCATCTGAAACGTCCCTCTCACTCAGCTCTAATCATCTGACCAGGAGGCCCTGAGCCCTCAGGGGGTCAGCGGTCGGGTCCCTGTCTGAATGAGCTCTTAACTTGAGTCACGGCCTCTCACCTTCTCCTCCAGGTCCAGCAGGATGGGAGCAGCCAGCACTGATAAGCTCTGGCTTTAACGTATGACCTTGTATTGTGTGGGACTGAGTTGGGTGAAGGTCACTCTGCCTCGGTTTGTCCGCGTTTGGGAGGAAGCTGGGCGTTATCCGCGGCTCGCGTCCTGTAACGGCACCCTGCAGGGTCTCTGCTGGAACACCCGGTGTGTTTCAGGGTTACGCGCTTAATGTGCTGTGATGGCTCGTGGGCCGTGTGACATATTTAATCAGACTGTAAAGGTCATGTTAGCGACGGTTGCGCTGTCTGATCGCATACGCAGTAACAACGCAGCAACCCTCTGAGTCCACCTCCCCGTCTCCTCCCGTAATGGGTACCCTTGCCTTGGCTCTCTCATTCAGTCTGAGCAGGTTGTGCGCTGAAAAAACAGCCATGCAGGTCTGCATCAGCATCTAGGTGAACATTCACAAGTGCCAGTTTTAATTATGAGACGCATTATTAGTGATTAACCTGAAACGCGTTACCTAATTATTGTAGCCCCGAGGAAAAACACTGAGGTGTGTGACCTCCCACTTATCCTGGCTGTCATTACCAAGCTGCCATAATTCATTCTGAATGGCTGTGTAGAGCTCAGCGTTCACACAGAAGTGTAGTAACCACAGAAAAAGGGAGATTGCGTTCTCTACAGCTGAAAAGGACAGAGGGACATTATTATTATATTACATTGCATGCATTTAGCAGACACTCTTATCCAGAGTGACTTCCAGCACAAAAGAACAGAAGCGTGTCCATTCAATCTGAATGAGCAACAGTGTCAGACCAGGCTAACCACACTCCCAGACCAGTGAGTGTGAGCATATCACTATTCAAGCCCTACCGCAAGTTAACTTGTGCAACCTGACTACACAAGGGAAGCCAAGTATACCATTGATATCTTATGTCTATCCATGCTGCTTGATTAAATCAGGTGTGCTCAGCTAATAAAACGTGCCACTGATGAGTTCAGTCAGGTAGGTAGAGCAAGGATAGATAGAAGATATGCAGGACAGGGTGCCGCCAGGAGTAGGATTGAGAAACACTGAAGTATACAGACAAAATCAGTAGGATCTCTGAACATGAAACACTGCGGATCTTTTGAAAGGTTGCTAAGAAAACTGTAAGGAAGACGCTCGTTCTCTGACAGCAGCTTGCGAGATGAGTGCTGAAGGCCTCTTTGGTCTTCGCGAGGTGGGCGGGATGTTTAACAGGATGTTGGGAGCCCTCAGCGTTCCCTGGGTTTCAGACTCACCTTAAAGGACCGTTCATTTGCCAGGCTGTATTAGTGCTCAAGGAGACACGCCAAATCTGACTGATGTTTATGACTCCTCTGAATCCCCCCTGCAGGATACTCTTTAAGGACAAGGACAGGAACTGGGACGATATCGAGAGCAAGCTTCGCTCCGAGAGCGACGTGCCGCTTCTCAAAACTTCCAACAAGGTGAGGAACAACAAAAGCGATGTGGTTCAAAGCAGTACTGTCGCCATTTTAGACAAAAAAAGTTTTCAAGGACAAGAAAAAAAGTTTTGATCCAATTGTGACATATTCATTTTGCTGTTGATATTTCACTGATCATTTCACACAGTACAAGCAGCAAAGATAAGTGCTGCATAGCAGATCATTGAGTCAAAGCTAAATCTTGCTAAGGTAATCCTACAGCTTTTGCGCCCTTGCTAAATGCAGAGGTTTTATCCTGAATGGGTAATGCTGTTGAGATTCTGACAGGAGTGCAGATCAGACTTGACACTGAGAGAAGATAAATGAGCCCCTCTGTCAGTGGGGAGGGGTGCAGTGGAAACCCCCTCCTTCTGAAAACAAGACGTAAAAGCTCATCTTCAGCTGCCGCTGAGGGAGAGTATCTCTATCTCATCTCCACCGATTCCCAATTATTTCCACTGCAGTTGTTTTTTTTCCAGGTGGAGGTGGGGGAGGGAGGAGGATAGTGAGGGAGGGGGAAGGAGGAGGAGGGAGGCATGGAGGGTGAGGTTGGGGGAGGGAGGGGGAAGGGAGGGGGAGGGAGGAGGGGGGGAGCTGGGAGGAGGGGGAAGGGGGGTGTAGAGCGTTAGCCAGCGGAAACTATCCTGGCGGAATGGGCGGAGTCAGAGCGCGTTGGCTGCTGTGTATTGAGTGACCCCCTGAAGCCACACGGCACTGTGCGGTGGCTCGAGACGCAACGCCCTCTGGCACCTTACCCACAGCAAGCCACAAGCAAGCGGCTGCCATCCTGGGCCGCTGAGGCATGCTGGGACTGGTACTCCTCTGGGCGGACGCACCTGAAACAGGCCAGGGCCGTTAGAGGGTCTATGTACCTCCTCCCCCCACCCCTCTGTCTGCTGGGCACATTAACGCCATTCACCATGACGAGGTGTCATTGTTCCCCAGCTTTACCTTAAACTACATTTGGTTTGTTTTACATATTTCATCACTTCCAGACGGTTTTCATCATTTGAGTAAGAGAGCTGGTTTGTCATTTTCCGCCTTCCCCTGGCGTTCTTGCCTGTGTTGTGGCAGACTGTTGGCTCAGCAAAGCCTGTGTGCTCATTCAGCCGGCCACGGCCTCGCGGCTGTCAGTCTCAAATTTTGAATATCTCAAGTCAAAAGTCAGCCTCATCGGTTAAACCCGTTTAGTCTCGTCTGCGCTGGAAGGGAAGACTACACTGACCCTGTCGATCACGGACGTGTTAATCTCAAGTGCCAGGCACTGCAGGAGACAACGCTAATGTGATGGAATAAGTCCCTTATGAGCTTTGCCCGTCCTCTGGTGACCTGCGCGGGGGGGTAGAGAGAACCCAGACACCGCGATTAGTAGGGGAGGCCAGATGGATGGCCGGTTGCCGTGGTAACCGGCCTTGGGTTCGAGTGCTGGCTGCAGATGAAGAACAGAAAATATTGTCTTCCTCCCGGGGGGATGGTAATTCACCCTGAAGGCTGTGAGCCAGGCCTTATAAAACCTCCTTTTATTGTTGTCAGGCGTTTAGCGAGTTCTTAGAAAAGGGTGCCGCAGAGTCATGAAGCAATCACAGCACACCGTCATTACAGAGTCAACCTGATTTAACGCCACTGACAACGCCAGAGTCCGGGCTGAAGGGCAGCAAATCCCATCACAGAGCAAAGGCTGGTTCTGGCCAGCTTTATCATGTCTGTATACAGCTTTAACTCTTTGATCTAAACACACTTCCATTGTGTCATCTCTCCAGCTAGCACAACGTTATTCTGGTCCTGATATGAGGTCAGTAGTTGCTAAATGGCAGTATGGGCCAGCATTCTCACCCTGTCCTGAGTTGTGTTTATGTGGAGATTCAGGTGTAGCTTCATTAAAACTTTCACCTGCGTCCTTGTGAATGGGAAAGCTACCCTCTCGTGATTAAGACCTGCAGAATGGAAGCTGCTCAGGTGCCATTGGCAGAACTGCTAACAGGCAAGATAACAGCAGAGGAAGGAGTTTGGAGGAGCACCTCTAGATCTATCCATCGTCCCACCTAATCTTTCCTGCCTCTTTCCCTCTCTCCCTCTCTCTCTCTCCCTCCCTCTCTCTCTCTCTCTCTCTCTCTCTCTCTCTCTCTCTCTCTCTCTCTCTCCACGCCGTTGATGGGAATGGCCTACCTGCAGGAGATCTCGTCCATCCTGCTGGAGCTGAAGAGGGTGGAGAAGCAGCTGCAAGGTGAGACACAGGTGCAGCTCTCTATGGGCAGGTGTAATGACACTCAGGTCAGCCTTTGAAGCCTTCAAAAGACAGCTGTTCTAACTCACACACACACACACACACACACACACACACACACACACACACGAGGAGTTAGGCTGAGGGAGAGGGAGGGCTGCGGGGCAAAGCTTTGTAGTGAGTGTAAAAGGAACCCGCAGAGTTTCACTCCTCAGAGATCGCCCCCAGAGTAGGGGCTCTGCTTCCTGTCTGACTGGCCTTTCAACAAGTTCAGCAAGCACTGACAGAGATGTGTACCTCATTCACGGCCTGCCCTCTTACATAAGAGGACAGCAGGGCCTTGCTTATTGAACAGACACGATCCATTCATGTCCAGCTTTATTCGGTTCATTAGCTGCAGAACATTGGCATGTGTGGTTCGGTCTGTTTGGCAGCAGGGACAGGCAGCATTTTTACAGGAACAAACTATCATGGGTGGATTCAGTGCTGCGCTTCTGACCACTTCAGTGCTGATACTTATAGCTAATAATTATTGTTAGTAATAATAATAATAAAGTACTAATAATTATTTCTAGAATTACTGAAGATGAGAGATCTACAGTTGCCATCCCTGTACTGAGGGGATGAAGGTAACGTGTCTGGATAGACTCTGAATTTCAGGTATGATGCTGAAAGCCATGGGGATTAACGGCACCGGGTTCACTCTGAGGGCGGAACATTGGAAGTGTGTTGGGGGAGGCAGTTTAGCTGAGGTTTCACTGCATTCACTGGCTGCTATCCAGGGGCCCAAACACCAAACATAGCAGGAGACTATGCAAATGAGGGAGCAGAACCAGCCAATCGCAGCCACAAGCTGGGCGCTCACTTCCTTTCTGCTAGAGGGTGCTGATGGTCCGTCTGGGTTATGTGTTGCAGTCATTAACATCATGGTGGACCCTGACGGCACTCTGGACGCTCTGACCAGTCTGGGCTTGACCAGCCCAGTCCTGCCCAAACCCAGGACCAGCCCGGGCTCCCAGGGGCCACAAGGTCCCCTCCCGGGCAACGGTGCCGCCCACATCCCATCAGCCCCGCCCCCTGCGGAGGAGTCAAAGTGACCACGGCCTCCGTCTCAACCATCCACACCCAGGCAGGAGGAAAGCTGCATCACCCACTAGTGACAGAGAGACCCCACCTGGGCCAGGTAACCCTCAGACTGAGGGGAACACACATATACCTGTCCCCCCTCCTCCACAGGCTGAGAGAGACCCCACCTGGGCCAGGTAACCCTCAGACTGAGGGGAATACACATGTACCTGTTCCCTGCCCTCTTCCACAGGTTGAGAGAGACCCCACCTGGGCCAGGTGACCCTCGGTTTTAGTGGAATACACATGTACCTGTCCCTCTCCACCACAGGTTGAGAGAGACCCCACCTGGGCCAGGTGACCCTCGGTTTTAGGGGAATACACATCTACCTGTCCCCTGCCTGCCTCCACAGGTTGGGAGAGACACCCCCTGGGCCAGGTGATCCTCATTTCTGGGGGAATACACATGTATCTGTCCTCTCCCCTTCTCCATATGACCTTGGTCTGACCTTCTGTATAAGCCCCATTCCATGCAGGCTGGGGTTGCCATGTTGTGTGGTTTTATATTATCCCACTCAACCCATTTCTCTTATTGCTAATGGATGCAGGTTGATCCATTGGTCTCTGTGCCACTGTTGGAGGGGCAGATTTATGTGAGACGCAGGGAAATCAGTCCAGGACATGACATATGAGACACGCTGCCCGGCGTTTTCTCAGCTTTCCTCTGCAGGAAGAATCCCCAGCATTTAGCATCTTAAGGTTAGGAACTCCCTCTCAGACCGACCACCGGGGGGTGCTGTCATAAAGGTCAGACGTCCTTCCCCTGCATCCCAGGTCCTACTTTACCTGACATCTGATATTGAAAGAATCGATCTGTTTTACGTGTTCCGGGAAGCATTTCATCCAAGTCTCCTTTGGGTATAACTCACAGTTCTCATGAATACCAAATATACTGCAAAGACTTGTTCAAGCCAGCAAAACTCCCCAAAACTAAAAACTGTGCAGTGGCCGCTCTCTGTCGTGAATGTTCTTTTGTGGACATTTCAGTTTATTTTCTGACAAAGGTGACACCTTGCAGATAAAGGTGATCTGAATATGGGGACATTCAGAATAGGACACATTGAGTTCTTCTTTCATAAAATTAAGTCTGACCAAGTCTCTTGTATTACACACTAGGGGCTGTAGTTCCCACAGTTTACAGTGTATTACTGTATTGTGGAAGAAGCCTAGTGATTGTATTTGAAACTTACTTTACTGTTTCAATCGCACATGCTTTGTATCACCTGACCAGTCCATTATGCCACCAACCTCTCAGCTTCTTCAAGATCTCTACGATCTTTTTTGTTCTGATGAAAAGGCAAAAAAAAAACGAAAATAACTGAATATCAGATTAATTTCTGAAATAGAAACTGAACAGATTTTTTTTGCTGTTTTGAACCACTCTGAGGTACACTACCAAATAGAAAGTACTGCCTGGTTAAACAAACAGTCTAATCAAGAAACGACTTTCAAGCTGTCCAACAATATAGTTTGTTTTCTGGTATTTGCTTTTGGTTATTGTCTCCTCAGTCATAAAAAAATGACTATTTTTGTGAACTGGAAGTGGAAGAATTGTCTTTCAGCCCTGAAATAGGATATACTGTATATATGTAGCTTGTAAAATCAAAAAGGTTTTTTGTGATGCTCCGTCATGTCTCCTGCAGTACCAGGCCCTCATGGTGGTTTTTTTAAGGGGTCGATGTTTACAAGTGTATATAACACCCCGTATCAGATCAAGGTGTCTGTCCACAGTACCTGCTGTGGGGAAAACGGCAACATTTTGAATCAGAAAAACTGAATCAAGGTGAATCAACCTTCACGGTTCAGCTCCCAGGAGTCGACGCCAGCCCATAATATCTTCAGCCAAACTGGAGCTCGTTGGAGCCATTCTGTGGAATACATGTACTGCTGTATTAATTCCCACAAAATGGTGTATATTAACCTCCTGTCGGACTGCAGTAATCCACGTTTTATCATACTTTGCCTTGTTTTTGTCATAATCTGCTGCTCTTCATCTCCCGCAGAGAGAAAGGGTGGTGCTCATGTCTGTAGATATATTCCTAGTCCTCCATGTTAACCTCGCTGCTTTTCTGTTTGTTACCTTGAGGTTTCTTGCAGAACTTCTCCAGGCCTTTCCATGTGACGCTCTGTGCAGTAGAGAGAAAGATGCATTGCCGATAGTGTTGCGCGATTTCTAGACTTAAGCAATAGATGAAAGTTAGGTACCAGAGAAAAAAAATGCATTTTTTTTTCCTTTTTCTGTTCGGTAAACAAGTGTATGATGCCACTAAGTGCCCAGTATTAGAAAAAAGGAAATTACAGAAAAAAAAATTGACAAGATAAAGAAATGATCAATTAGAATATCTTTTATTTTGCACATCTCAAGCGGATGACGCGAAGTCTGCCTTTTGTTGTTGCCGGGGAAACGTGTTAAGGTGTCAGAGGCTCTCCTCTTTGCAACAGGTGGAGTTAGAATACCTGCACAAGCAGGTGAGAAAACCAAAGCATGACATGCCGCTCTGTATCCAGAGCTGGGCATGGCCCTATGTAGCTCCTCCCACAAGGGGTGTGACTAGAGTGGCGGTTTCATGTTTCTCTGAATACCACATTAGTAACATAAATGAAAATGGTGAAAGTGCTCGGTACACTTATTTTATTTTTAATTTTTTTTTAATTGAAGTTTACAAATTTGTTATCAGTGTTTGATTTTTGTTTTAATGTTTTGTATGAACATTTATTTATTTTGTTTTTTTTCATGTTTTAATGTTATTTTGTTACTTTATGTATTTGTGTTATTTTGTTAAATGCATCTTCTACGTATTTTCAATAAAACTGAATAAAACATTTCTGGAGTAATCATTTCTGTCTCTTTTAAAAGGTTTCCCTTTGTGAAATGTGTGGCTGTAATTTTATGGCCAGTTAAACAATATATGAAAAATATATTACCATAATCCCCTGTGTTTTTATATTTGTATTATCAAACGTACTAATAGACCTAAAAAAGATTCCAGTCAATGCACAAAAGCCAACAATCCTTAAGACTGACAGTTGAGGAACGATGGCAAAATAATAATAATTGCGTTGTTGGCTGTCCTGAACTCCCCACTCTGCATAACTTTAATGTAGCCTTTGCTCTAAAATTGCTTTTGCTGTAAGGTATTACATATGCATTTTTGAAAAATTTATTTTATGAATGGGGGTGACACATTTTCCTTTCCACATGTTAGCATAGAATGTTGCCATTGTGGCAAACAGTCTGTATGACATCATTGCGACCACTGGCTCAATCAGCGGGACACTCAACACATTTGGAATGCTGGGAAGCATTATTCAACAGTTAGGTTGCTCTGAGTGGGTAATGTGCATTCATGAGGAACTCTCACAGCAGGGTAGAGGTGTATGTGATGTGGCTGCAGTGATGTAGCCTCCTGTTCTCTTCCCGTGCAAGAGGAGAGGCCAATCAGATGCACACAGCTGCTCTGCCCTGTATCTGATTGGCCTCTGCTCTTCCTCAGCTGGCCAATGGGCTCGTTGCATTTGGTTAATGTTTCAGTCGTGCAGGATTGTACATAATGCCAAAACATCTGATTGGTTGTGGATAGGCAGCTTCAGTACTTGGAAGGTTAACTGATAGAAAAGGTAAGTTATATTAAAACTTGTATTGGTCAAAGGGGATCACATTCCTACTGTATATCTTGCAACTCAGTAAGATGACATAGATGGTAGTTTCCTGAACTAAAATATGCACACTGAAAGTATTTAGTTGTTAAAAAATATTAAATGCATTTTTAAAAAATAACCAGTAATTGATACGCCTTGAGAGGGGCATTTAGTGTATATGTATTTTAGCACAAGATCAAGCCCTCAACTCCTCTATTCTCAGCTCATTTCAGTAGGGTTCCAGGGAGTCTGGTCCCCTGTGATAGTGTGTTTTTATCGGGTCACAGTAGTGTCTTCCCCTCCCTTACCTCCACACCCCCAAGGACAGGACCAGCTCCTCTGGGCTCACCTCCCTACAGCTGGAAACGTCTCACCTCTGGGCGGATCTCATTGGCTGTTGCCATGGAACTGTGGCAGCCTAGCAGATCTCCCCTTTTGTGGGTCTCTGCGCTGTGAAAATGTTTGGTAAGATGTAAAAGCAATCAGTGTGAATGTTCTCATTACTCAGCTTCTTTATAAATGATGCGTTAAGCCGCGTACTGTACGATATGTGGGCATAACGTTTCACATACCTGAAAAAAAAAACTGGCAGCTTGAGCTGTAAGCTAATTATGTTTCTGTCTCTTCTGCCAGCTCAAGTTCAAGCGTTCAGTTTATGGTGAGCATTCAGATAGTGCCAAATCATCTCTTTCATGTCAGTAAAAATTGGCAAGACATTTTACTCTCAGAGACAAGATGTAGATGTTTCTTGAAGAGAAAAGGTTACTTTATCTAAGGATGCATATGAGTACAGCTGGCAGCAGGACCATTAAATCTGAGAAGCAGATAAGTTCCTGAGATAAGAGGTAAGACTGTTGACTGGAAGGCAAGAGGGAAACAGTTTGGGTAAATTTTTTTGAAATGCCTCCGTCATGCAGGACAACATACAAGACAACACCTACAGCATGAGATCTTAAGATGCTGAAAGAGAAAGTTTAAGTTGTTCATTCATATTGCCTGTGTGGAGGATAAGACATGGATAAATTCAAAGTTTGCAACATAAAACCTTGCACAAACATCACAGAATGTGCACTGATTTTAGCGTGAGTATAACTCACTCATACAAACCAATGAATGCAAGTACTTTCAGATCTTCCCCTTTTAACCTTAGGATCTGAAAGTGAATGACTTTGCTGCAGTGCATATATGGAAGGGTACAACGACAAGCGCAGACAGTGTGGTGTTTTACAGAGGGACTGGTTTCGCTTAGCAGTGTGTGTGTCGTGTATGGAGAGGAGATGACTGCTGGTGACATATTTTCCACTGTGCTTCTGCACTCGTTCACAGCCACCTCTCCTCAGTCCTGCTGAGTCATGCTCCCATAAGGTGTTGCTCCCGGGTCCTCTGGAGCCGCTGCTGGTGCCTCCCGTCACAGGGGAAAGTTTTAGGGCTGTTTATTTTGGCTTCATTATGATGGGAAATAGGAGATTGTTTAACATGTCAACACAGCCCCATTAAGAGGCTAAAATTGAAGCTGGCTCCCCTGGTGGTGCGTCACACTGTGCGGTCCTACAGATTAATCCAGCAGGCGGCCGTGAGAGGGAATCTATTATTAATCCTCTCTGTCCAATACAAACACCCTCGCAGCGGAGGCCTACATATACTCCATCTCCTGTCTGTCTGTCTCTCTCTCTTTCTCTTTCTCTTTCTCTCTCTCTCTCTCTCTCTCTCTCTCTCCCTCTCCCTCTATCTCTCTGCCTATTCCTCTGTCCCTCTCTCTCTCTTTGTCTCTCTCCCTCCTTTCTCCCTTTCTCTGTCACTCTCCCTCTCCCTGTCACTCTTTCCCTTTCTCTCTCTCCTGTAGAGTTAGGGGTAGTTGTGATCAGTGACTTTTAGTGTGCTAAAGGAGCTCGTGACTGAAGTTCAGCAGCTCCCCTCAGGTAGTGAACCTGGGGTTGATGGTTTGGCTGCTGATTTTTACAATTAGCTGGTCAGCCTGCATGTCTGGGATTGTATTGATAAGGACATTCAAAAGGTCTTAATGTGTTTTAAAATGGTCCAAAACTCAATATTATGGAGTAGCTGCCAGCAGGCAGTTTTGTATCTGTTGCCAAAAAATGGGCAGTTATGTTAACTAAAACACTGGAGAACAGTGGCCTTGCTGCGTGTGGACTATCAGATTATTTCCAAGAGCAAATCGGATGAAACAACAGCCTCTGTGTTTCATAAAGGCCAACCATATTATGCTCCTGAAAGGTCATGGACAATCTTTTCCCCATACGTGACTTTCTGAACATTTCTGTTTATTCCGATTAAATTTGGGGTTGGTTTCTTTTTTTCAGGTCGACAGCTTGGCAGTTGAGCCGCTACTGATTTTATTACAGGCTATATTAACACGGCTTACTCTACCGTGTGATTTAAGTGATTCTGTCTTTTCGATTTCTGCTGAAGCAGATAGCATATTGCTTTGCTTGTAGAAGAAGTGAGGAGGATTGTCAGAGTTTCTCTGACAGTGTGTTCCGCTACATTGTTTTGATGGAAATAACTGCTGGGGGCATGCTGCACAAGCCTTTGCTGGAGCTCTCAGTCCTGATCTCTGCCAGTCTGCATGGGTGCCCTTGCTGAGAGCTGGCATCTCCGGGTGAGCTCATCTCAAGGATGCCAGAGTCTGGACACCAGCGGAGATTAGAGTCAGAACTGGCATCACATCTGCAGGTGTCCTACAGAAGTTCTTGGAGGGCATACAGCACATGTGGCCCTCCCTGTATCCAGGAGGAAGCCTTTGGAGTGTGAGTCCTCATACAGCTGAGGGCAGGGGCTCTCTGCACCCCGAAATGTTTCTGCAGC
Organism: Megalops atlanticus; assembly: GCA_019176425.1. NCBI lineage: Eukaryota > Metazoa > Chordata > Actinopteri > Elopiformes > Megalopidae > Megalops > Megalops atlanticus. The sequence goes on from CM032890.1 coordinate 27,458,843, forward strand.
AGTGGGGGAATAGCTGGGGGCTCCCGGCTCCTGGCTCCTGTTCCTGTTCTTGGCTCCTTGAGGCTCACCAGCTGGGTACAGGTGCTCTTCCAGGTGTGGTCTGAAGAGGTGAGATCTCTGTTCCAGGTGTGGTCTGAAGACGTGAGTGAGTTCACTGTTCCAGGTGTGGTCTGCAAAGATGAGTCTTAACAAGGCAACAGATGGTGGTGACAGGGTACGTAAGTGCATTCAATTAGGCTACATGGAGAACACTATATACAGAATACCTGAGACCTTGTTGGGACAAAAGTGTCTATACATCACACAGCGCTACAATAATCTGCACTGTGACGAAAATACAGACTAAAATGCCAAAATAGTCACACATGTCAAAAACATAGCTAGTATCAATGTATAAATCAGTGCTGTAATCCTCTACAGTGCTATACAGGGTTGGTGGTGGTATGCCAATGCAAGGGTTTCCAAGTATGTATATTTGGTTCGAATAACATCAGCATGTTAGTCAATGCTATCTGTAATGACATTTTATAGAGGCATGTTCAGTGTTTAGGCATGTGTTCAGGGGTGCTCAGTTTTCAGACCTGCACAAAACTCAACTTTCCAACATTTCGGGCGTGTATATGAGGAATTAATCATTTATCACAGATATGAAGCTCATTTGAAGCCATAGGTACCATTAAAATACAGAGACCTGGTAAGATATTTCCACCATTGATGTATAATGCACGTATATTCAAATTGTAAAGAAGAAAGAACCTCATTAGGCTCAGGAGAGATAAGGAACAGGCTAATAAGAATAAGTATTCTAGTCATTAATGATCTAGCTTCTTTCAAATGTACTGCAGAGGAAGCAGGCTCTGATGCTGTTAGTCATTACCACGACTGACCACTGTGGAATTCCACTCGTCTGTTCTTTAACATGATGGTAGTAGCCTCACTGCTGCACCACATAGTGAATTCAGCCTGTACCCAGTCCTCTCTGGCGCCCCCAGTGGCCTGCTCTTGGCACTGTTTTTCAGAGACATCGATCTACAGAACCTGCTCTACTGCGGCTCTACAGGTGGGACCCAAACAGGCAGGTTCGGCCTTCGCTGACTGATCTCAGCTGCGTCTCACCTCTCCAAACTGAACGTAATTGGACTCTGATTACACTGATCCTTCCCTGTTTATTGCCGTGTTGCCGTTTAATCTTTAAATGGAATTTAAATTGAATCGTAATCTTTTGTTGCTGTGTCACTGTGTCACCTTTACTGTTTATCCTTCCGTTTCACCTTTGCATTAATGTTTTCATTTTTGTTAGGGCATGTTATTATAGTGCTAGCCCTCTGATCCTATCTTCCAAGCCTCTTGTACCAGACTGCTGTACGCAAAATCATATAAATATAGTAACCTAGTTGTGATGGAGATAGAGGAGGTCATTAATATCCATGTGTATCCCCTTGGGCCAGTTCTCTATGTAGCAGTGAGGCATGATCCTCCTATCTCAGGCAGAGGGTAGGTAATTGTTCAGAGCTTTGTGGAGAGGAGTAGGGCACAGAGATTGTGTCTAATGACTCCTCTTGAGATGTCTCCAGCCCTTTTTTCACTGCACAGGCTCCTGGATCTAGGCGGGGTTGTTCCACACATGTTGCTGGGATCATCTTCTCTGACCAACCTGCTCTGAACTACCCACGTTACTGAACTACTCATGTCTGAACCCACTACGTTAGCATCAAAGCCTGACTCCTTTGGACTCCAGTTTGCAGCAGGACAGTGAAGTGTGGTATAATGTGGCAAGTTTGTTTCATTGTAACTCATAATGATGCTGAAGAACACCCCCACTTTCCCCAAGAACCCCCTTCCCTCCCCCACCAACTACATCAGCTGCATGCATGAAGCTCTTTCCTTCTTTCTCTAACACCTCTGCTTTGGTGTCACCACTTTACACCAAATACTGGAATACTACAGTAAGACATGTCACAGCATGTAAAATATTTTTCTTTTCAGTAGTGTTTCATTTAATAAGCACAACATATCTGTTCTAAACTGATAGTTTGCCACAAACTAATCAGTCAACTTATATTTGGTAGAGCACCTTTTACAATTAGATTGCCTTAGAGCTCTTTACAGAGTACTGTTTCCAGAGTGGAAAAAAACCAGGAAAAACCCAAGGAAAGACTGAATGAGAAAAACTGAAAAAAATGATTCCCTTTGCAAAAGGTGAAAAATGCAAACTCCTGGAGATGTGAGAGAATTGACATGTCAAATGTATATGAGTAATTAATGTGCTATTAAGTGGGTAATTACATAATTCGGTTCAGTAATTAAATGAGTAATTAAGCCAGCCTGCCAGTGAGCAATGAGGTAGGATGTGGGGACCCTGTGTCCTCAGGATACAAATGACCAGATGAATAGAAGGTAATGAAGATGTTTTATTCTGAGCATGATAAATAATAGGCTACCTATGCCAATTTTAAGAATATGTTTGCATTGTTTATACACATACAGTATATTGCACATACTACTTATTAGTAGAATGTGCAATATATAGTAGAAAAATGTTTGCCCTGCCAGAAATATTTTAAAAAATCAAGCTCCCATGTACCTGTACTCAAAGAGCCCTGCTGTGGAAGAGCAGATGTCCAGGCCTGGCCCTGCTCCCCTGATTTGTAACAGCCGACTGAGCAGGGAGAGAACTGTGCTTCTTGGACACTGCTGCAGCACAGTCAGTACACAGCAAAGATGCAGTCAGCCCATGCCTCCTCTTTTGTGTCTGTGACAAATGACCTCGCTACCCTGAGGAACCCGGGATCTGCTGTCATCTTACCGTCATGCCTATCAGCCTACATTTGCCCAAAGCTCCCAGGGAACCTCAGAGATATCCAGCAGTACATCAGATACCGCAAACTGTCTGAGTCACACTTTACCATTCCTGGCAGATACCCAACTTAACACTACATGATCGGGATACTTATTTTGTATCATCGGAGGTGACTCACAAGGTTCTCTTACATTAAATATTAAATGCATGTCACTAGAGAATCAAGCACAGCAAGGTACAGAGCAGTAATTAACACAGATACAACATCAAGGTGAAAAACAGCAACGAAACCTAAGCACGGAGGAGTAACTCTTTCAGCATGCACACCGTGAAATTTGAAATGACACTGCAGAACCGTCTGCTGCATTCGTGTACTTACTGCAGGGTTTTTAGAACTGGTTAAAACAGGTGATTTGCAAACACAATGTGTGGCACACATGAATATGCCCACAGGTGCACCAATTGTAAAACACTGTGCTGCTGTCAAAGCACCAACCGTCCTCACTCTCTGGGGATCGAAAAGTTCCGTCATTAGTATGGGCATGTCGGCAGCACTGGGAGATTACATTCGTGTCACACTCATTCCACGTCAACTGGATCGGAACGATCTCCTGTCCTTCATTCTATGGTGTCACTGATTGTGTATAACTACAATAGCAGACAGGAGCATGCAGGTTGCACTTCAGTTTTATTTACACGCAGGAATGGGACAGTTTCCTACACGTACGGTATGTGATTTTGGGAGCTAATTAAGCAGTAACCGAAAGGGTATCAGGGATTCACAGCCACAGTGAGAGATACAACGTTCTGCAGTAATTTCACAATGACTACAAAAGTCATTGATGTCAAAACGGTGTCCGCCGAGGGAACGTGTTCTTGTCTCAGAGATAAACAGGCCTGTGGCCCTGCTGCTCCCTGTATTCTTTCTGAGATCAGGACACGTTGAAGGGAATCTGTCTGGCTGAGATAGCAGGTGAGCAGCACAGGGTCCAGTGGATAAATCAGAGCTCTGCACGGCCTGAGGAAAGGAGCTGGGGCACCCTGAGTCCCACCCTCCCCCGGGAACACAGGCTTTACATTCAGGTACTGCCCCCCCCGACACACACGCACACACATGCACACACACGCACACACACATACACATAAGCACTCTCACCCAAATACATACACATGTACATACACACAGATACACATACGCATTCTCTCTCTCTCACACACACACACACACACATGCACACACGCACACACACATACACATAAGCACTCTCACCCAAATACATACACATGTACATACACACAGATACACATACGCATTCTCTCTCTCTCACACACACACACACACACACGAACACACAGGCACATACAACCACACATGCATCCATGCACAGACTTATGCGCACACTTACCCAAAAATATACACACCTACAAACACAGAGGTATACACACACACACTTTCACACACACACACCCCCGTATACAGCATACATCCTTCCCCATGGCTGATCTCTCTGAATGTGGTACAGTCAGAAAGCTCTCCATTTTGTTCCCGGCTGGGGCTTTGTATCTGAGATTAGAGAGCTGTCAGACGCAGTTAGAGGGGAGAGGGCCCTTCTGGAATGGTCTGTCAGTGCACAGCTGAAAGACAGTAGTGTAATGTCAGCAGTCATTACACAACTGCACTTGGCCGACTCATTAACACTCCGTGAGTTTAAAGTTTAAAGCGTGCCTCCTGGGCTTTCTCCTGAACACTCATTAGGGGTAGAACCAGGCTAACGAGCATTCATGCACTCGTCAAACTGATAATTAATAGCTGGCATAATGCTTATCCAACATGCAGTGATTGCTGCAGAATTCTCATCGCCATTGTCTCAGCTATGACATTACAGCTGTGTTTTTATTTCCAGGTCAGAGTTCATCCTCATGGATTTACCTATTGGAGACATACTCATATCCAAGCATCATCTGAACATGAGGGGAAAAAAGGGTCATCTCTTAAATCGTAAGTATGAGGGGGAAAGGACCCATCCCTTTAATTGCGAGTATGAGGGAAGAATGCCGGTTCTGTTTAATTGTGAGTATGGGGGGGAAGGGACCATCCCTTTACTTGGAAGTATGAGGTAAAAAAAGGCCTATCCCTTTAATCATAAGTATGAGGGGGAAAGGACCCAACCCTTTAATTGCGAGTATGAGGGAACAAGGGGCCATCCCTTTAATTGCAAGTATGAGGGGGAAAGGTCCCATACCTGTAATTGCAAGTATGAGGGAAGAAGGGCCCATCCCTTTAATCATAGGTGGACTGCAATCATAGCATATGTATGTGCCAGAGTGACTTGGCCCTGATGAAATCTAACTTAGAGGCATTTTAAGGAGACTAAGTGATCTTATTTTAAGAAATCTACAGTAATAGGCATTTACCACAGTCCCCTGTGGTTGTTTTCTCAGTGCCTCCCTCCCAGACTATCAGTCTAATTGTAATTCATAGCATCCCTCTCGCAGCCGGGTGATAGCCCCGCACGGCAGAGTTCTGCGTTCGTCTCCTTTGGACAGCGTTGTTACCCGCTGGAGGCTTGCCAAGGGCTCCATTATTTCTCCCGCCTCAGAGACTGGGCAGCTTTAGCGCAGTGAGGTAATTGCGTCTCTTTGTCGGGAAGCTGCGCCGTGTTGTAGCCAAGTCTGCAGGTCCGGCCCTGGCCTGAACCTCACGGGTGACATGAACACAGCTGTTGTCCCTGTCGTTTTAGGACTGACAGTTGTGTTTGATTTTCGACCCCCCTTGGTAGCGCAGAGCATACCCTGACAGTGTACCCCACAGTGTGTCGCTCAAAGCCTACCCTGCCATGATACGACCCTCTATTCATCTGCTACACCTCCTGATTTTTGTTCAGCACTCGCTCTGGTGGTCCAGTGGCAGGAAAGTTCTCAACATTTCACTCCTTCCTAGCTGGATGGGCTGTTAAAGACTTCCTCTCATTCATGGAGGTGGTGGGAGTAAGCATGCGTTAAATGCCAGTGCAAACCACTGCGTGAAAAAAGCCAGACTTAGGAGGGTGACAAAAATAGATTTGTTTAGTAATTCTTGGTATGAAATGTCTTGACAACAGAGTTTGGTGGCCAATGTGTTGCCCAGAGCTGGGGTAATTCCATTTCAATTCAGTCCATTCAGGGAATGAACTGAATTTTGATTCATGAATTGAAAATTGCCCAGCATTTTCTATGACGATTTTTCAATTAATGAATTGAACTTCAGTTGAGTTGAAATCTGGAACTGAGTTGAATAGATTCCAATTCTGATATGAACAGCCTACAGAATCTGTTGTATTTCAACAATCAGTCTGTTGTATATGGGTACTATAAATATTGGTAAATATGCTATATTGTTATTATTTATTCATTCACTTGGAGGCTCTTTTCCAGAGTGACTTACAAGGCTGTCATGGAAAGAAATGTATAGTCCATAATATAAGAGCTGTATAATCGAGGCCATATAAGCACAGGGTAGGAAACATTCAATTATAAAGAATCAAGCTACACTGCAATGAATGTCAAAAGAAAGAACCACAGAGGGCCATGCCTGTGAAACAGCTTGCAGCACGCTGAGAGTTTAAGTGTCATCCACTGAAAAACTGCTGAAATCATGCCTTTGCTTCATTCACCATTTCATATCTGCAGAGGGGATGTTGAATAGTGTTATAGCCCTCCTGCCAGTGGTCCTGTGCCCGGGCCCAGCTCAGATGCAGCCATGGGTATTATATTAGCACCATAAATCTCCGTGGTTGTTCTTCTGGGAGTTCCTGCGCAGCTCCTGTGCAGTAATTAACAGCTGAACAAAGGAAGGTGTTACTGTTTGTCGTGTGCCACGCCACTACACCACTGGTGACAGGAAGTGAGTGATACAGGAGATGAACAATGAATGCTTCACTGTTGCGCTTCCACAGAGGTGAATTCTGGGAAAATTGGACTGTATCTGGGTGATCCAGAGACCTGTTTGTCTTCAGCAAATAACAAAGAGCACAGATGAAGTTTCCCTGTGGCCATTCAGAATAAGCCACAGCGGTGGAACTCCACAGGGATTTAATTATCACTGACAGCAGAAAATTATAAGGGCAAGGCAATCACATATAAATCTGCAACAGACCAATTACTGGCCCTCCTGTGGTCCACAAAGAGGAGAATGCAATCAATATAAAATCAAATTAGATTTCAGTGTGCTTTTAACAATATGTTGAAAATTTTTTGAAGAAAAGCTCCCAAGTATTTGTAAAAACAAAACTACGGAATATTTCAAAATTGCAAAAGGCTCATTAAAACCCAATATTTCAATATGCATTGTCTGTCCTTGGTAGGAACTTTGTGTAAACTATAATGTGTACAATACATATAATAGTTTTGTTTTGTTATCAGTATAATTTGAACTAAAACCGTTGTATTGTTGTATGAGAATTGAAACAGAATATTAAGAAAGCTTTTCTGGGCAGGATTAAGGCATATTTTGTACTAGCTAATATGAATTTAGGGTAACCTCTTCAGCAGTATAAATGTAAATGTATGCCATCACTGATAATGGAAGTTGAATAAGAACAATCTGCCATGTTTTTAGTTACAGTCACCAGTTGAACCTGGAGCTTGTTCAGAGCTTAACACCAAATATTAAATACACAACTAAAATATGACAGCTTTGTAGTTGACATTAATGCGTAGAGTTAATGCACCGTCATTAGCATTGTTTAATAAGATCAAACCTAGCCAATCAGAAGGGCTTCCCTTGAGTAATGCTAGCATGCATCATCAGAGCTGTTTTGGCTGTTTTGTTTTTCAGCAGTAAACACGGTCTGTGAGACGCAGGGACGGTTGTTTTGCCTTTAGGCTTTGACTCCTGCATTAGTTAGCACAATGGGAACTCTCCACACTGACTTAAGTTATTAACAAAGGCCTGCCTCATATTCATTCAAGGAAATGTTTTAAAAAAAAACATTTACAGTTCATTTCAACTGAAGCATTTACAAGGCATACCATTTTTTAATTGACATGTGATGTTGCTTTATTTATTACAGTATGAAAAGCCCAAAATGATAGCCTTGCTGATGCTGAATGACTTACAGTGCCTGATGTGTCACCCTCAGCAAGCAATGTTGCACCCAGGCCATGCAGAGGTTACTGAAGTTGTCTGAGATCGACTGTATTGTGACAGTGAGCGTCTATATTTATCAGTGTTTATGCACTGTAGGCCTGCTGATTGATGGCGATAGTGGTCATACAGAGAAATGCTAAGGTAAGCAGTAGCATTTTTATCCCTGGGCCAGATGGTCAATAGCTCTACAGCAAGCCCTGGCGTGCATCTTCCTCTCTCTCTCTCACACACACACACACACACACACACACACACACACACACTATCCAGAACCAAAACTGTAAGACAATAGCCACTCCTACACATTTGTGAGGGAGAGTCTTCACCTGTCCCCTAGAAACTGAATGTTTGTTTTGAATTGTTGAATTTTGAATTTGAATTTGATTTGAATTGTTAGTTTGTGTTAATCATTAAAATGTTAAATGTTCAAGGGCCTTTTATCCTCTATCAATTCAAACCTACCAATAGCAGATCATATTTCATTAGTTGCATCAAAAGCAGTTAATTGTTGATTGTTTGCCTGTTGTGAATGTGATTGTCTGATGTGCATGTGAAGCCAGCCATTGGATAACAGGCCACACCTGCCTAATCAAAGGTGCATTAAAAATAGGTGTATGGCTGTTGCTGGAAGATTATTTTAAGCATCCTGTGGCCAGGACTGGGTTTGTTTGCTTTGTGGTTTAAAATATTTTTTTTGTAAGGTTGGTCCTTCTGTTCTTTTGCTTTGTGAGAAGCATTTGCCAACTTCATCACAACACTGCAGTGCAATGTACAATTGTATAAATCCAAGATGACTTTCAATATACAAATGCATAAAGCCAATCTGACTTTCCCTAGCTGTGAATCCTGGGTCAGATGCATAGTGTGATGTCACCAGGGTTACTACAGCATCTTGAGCAGGACAGTTCACCTTCACTGTCCAAGTACAAATTCACAGTCCAGTGCAGATTGAGTTGGGTTATGTAATCATAATCAATGTAAAAAGCAAACTGTAGTTGCCAGTATTTTCATCACTGATCCAAAAACCTTATACTGTAGTATTTGTAAATGCCAATCTTAGTATTATTACTAACCTTATTGTAAGTTTACTAAATTTATAGTAATTGTAAATATAGTATCATGTGAATAATAAACTATATAAATATAGTCATTAGAAATAATTATATAGTAATTGTAATATTCAGTGTGAGCTCTCAACTCTTTTGTATTTTTAACAGTATGATGAAGTATTCAGGCACAACATTTATTTATGTTTAGTTGCCTTATTATTTTAATTACTGTACCATTAAATACCATAAATGGTCTAGACTCACATATGTATCACTTTCAGTAATTGAGGGCTCAGAGCAAACAGCTTACTGACAGTCTAACTTACATTATAATGCAATGCAGTGGGATAGGATGTATATTACATATGATCATATTTCAGATTTCCTTATCCAGAGCAATTTACGTAGCTCACATTTAGACATTTTCCATTTATACAGCTGTATGTTTACTGTAGTAATTCAGGTTAAGCAGCTGCCTCAAGACTGAAACAGCCCCTGTCCAAGGTGTGTACCTGGAGCAAAATGCTGTAAAAATGCAAAGATATGGAAGCAATAGTGTCATGTAATACGATGTTGTGTAATGTACTTTAATATGATGCTGTGTAATGCAATGTTTAACTGAGATCAGCTTCGCATGGAAGCCCACTGGTTGCCGTCAGCGGTTGTGTTTAATGGATTCTCAGGCCACCAGCTGTGAGCATGTTAAACCTGACCTCCTTTTACGCCCTAAGCTTCAGTGATTGACCCATTCATCCCCACGATTATGTCAACAGAAGGTAATTAAGATGAATGTGGATGTTGGGTAATTAACTAACATACACAGGATACGTAAACAAATTCACATGCTTTGGAGACTGGGGGGGCAAGGAGGGCTCAGAGGGATTTTGGCGCTGGTTAATTATCTTAAGATATTCTGCTTCATTTACTCAATCCCCTGAGCTGCAGAGGGAATTCCTCTATGTTCTCTCAACTGCCTCCACATCATCTCTCAAGGACCCCGCCAGCTTTGCGTTTCAGAGCGGAAAAAACGGGCCCATTCCCAGTGGAAAGGAGCATTTTTTTTCCTCTGCAGTCTGCTGCTCCCCTTCCTCTACACGTACACAGGGATAATAAAGTCTGAGAGACCCTCGGCTAGCAATCAACCCTCAGGCCAGCCTGTCACAACTCTGTTTGCTAGAGCTGAATTATAGCGCCTGCGTTTTTCAAGCTATCTAGAAGGAGGGAGAAAGTAAACTTTTTATTAGTGGAATTAAAATGCTGAGATTTGTCACAGAATTTTTGGCAAACAATTTTGTGCAGCATTAGGAAGCTACACATAATTCTCATAATTCAGGAAGAAGGGGGCATTGTACATTTGAACTTCTAATACTGGGAGGAGAAGAAGCAGTGAAGAAGTGTCACAAAAATACTTCTTTAAGCCCCAGTCAATTAACCTGTCTTTACTGAGGGTTAGTGAAGGCGCGCTAGATTTGGAACATAGTGTCCCATGATTAATTAGGCTCAAAACAAGACGGACAGGGATATTTGACCAAAAAAACCCACTCATCAGTCTGGATGCCGGCAGTTGAATGGAGCAGAGGATGGAGGTAGGTCCACTCGATACTGGGATTTGCATATATGGATTTTAAGGATGTCTTCGTTTTGCATCCATTCTTGTTTGACAGATAAAGATAAATAGGGTCAAATAACTAATTAATGGTATTACTTTTACAATGTACAGTATATTCGGTATAGTTTTGTCATTAGTTTTATGTATATTTTCTGTTGACTTTAGGTTTAGTGAGTTACATAACAGCTATAAACTGAAGTGTCAGTTGTCAGCTGTCAGTTGTCAGTTGTAAGATCAGGTGGATGTTGAAGCTGTGCCAGGTGTTGGTTGTGTTGGAGGTTGATATAATGTTACTGTAAAACATTGGCTGGTACGAGCTACAGTCAGCATATTTGCCTGCTGTCACAGTCATTTACTGTTCAGTGCTGTTCAGTGTTTCGGTAAATCCCTTGAGTATCTAGATTTCCAGTCATATCAAATGCCTTTTTTTTTCAATAAACAGAGCGTTTCTAAAACAAGACAAAAAATCTTATTGCAGTATGCAAATGACTTTATTTTGGTGAATTATCAGCACAAGTGATCATTTGATATTGTTTTCTGCGCATGTTAATTAACTTAGCTAATTACAGAATACAGTATGTTCAGCGTCTGGTGGCAGATATGAACCATATTACTGCACATATTCAGTTAGCCACACTCCTTTGCCTGGTGAGTTCTTGGTCTGTCACTTTGAGCACCATGTATGACATAAGGGAACATTGTTTTTCATTGTCTTCCCTTCCTCTAGAAACTGTCATTATTTTGTCCTCACTCCTGGTAGATGTGGGCTTTACAGAGTCAGCAGGAGTTTGTGACTGCTGTGTAAAACTGTACTGTGCTTGCAGTTTTCCCTGCTCACAGGCTAGACCACAGTATCCAGTGTAAATGTGTCGCTCACGCCAAGGACATAAATGAGCTGTTGACACAATCACTGATGTTAATGAGTTTGTGGGATTGTTAGCGCTAAAGAGATTATCGGGCACTCTTGAGTCAGCGCTAGTGACGCGTTAATGTGTTAAATGTGTTAAAGCGGTTTGTTGTCAGTTTGGTGACCCAGCAAGCCAACTGAACCGACCTTCACTGCATCCCAAAAGGCGGTTTTGCGCACTTGCACTCAAAATAGCACGAAGTGACGTGTTTTATGGGGTACCGATCGAGAAAAGGTAACTTCCTCCTGCCCTGTTACTCCCTTCCATCAAGTGTTTATGTGAGCAATGTTGGTCTCATTTTTTTTGCCTGATATCCCAGGGTGGTTGTCAGCACAAGACCTCCTTGTGAATTATTTGAGAGTTCCATTGAAGTGCAGTGAATTTCCCTATTTTAACCCAAATTTGCTGCAGAGGGTAATGAATTTGACTGTATGAATGAAAAATTTTCTCATACAATCATTAAACAGTGGTGGTATCAGAGTGAGTGATTCTGCTGGGTTGGGACCTAATCCTAATATTAGGCCTTAGTGGTCACATAATCTGTATAAGACCATACTTTAGTGGTCACTTGATCTGATGTCTGTATTAGTGATGATATGTGAGATTAGTGACCACATCATTCTTCAAAATGAGGCAGTGCAATATTTCTGTATATCTGGGGAACCATGTCCATCAGGACTTCTTTTATTATCATTAAATCATCAATGAGTCATTCATATTTATATTTGCAGTGATTAATCTTCCCAGTAATTCTATTACTTCTGAGAAAGCATTGAAATCAGATTCCACTAAAAAATCATTGAAGCTAAAAGGACCACGGGTGCTCACTGATTAGAATGAATAGATACCATACAAGCAGAAACAAAGTTAATATCGGCATGTTTAGGAGAAGCTTAATTTCAAAAAGAGATAATCTGGTCAATATGTGTCATTTGTCCCAATAAATGCTAGTAGGCATGCATCAACTGATGAGGAGAGGCAAGTATTTTAATTATCTCATTCAAGTGGGGAACCATTAAGTAGCCATAAAAATGACATATCTCACAAACAGTACAATTATCCTACCAGCTGCCATGCCAGTATTGGGCAGTACTAGATTTTGTACAATTCATTCTTAAAATAAATTGTGTGTCCGGGTACAGCTATGTGCTTACACTGCATCTTTCCCACACGTACCGCAGTTATTCTGCAGTTATTTTATTTATGAGAAACGTTATGCTTGTGTAAAGGGTAATATTCTGGGAGGCTCACATTAGCCTCTCCTGGATGCCCCAGATATTGGCATCTCTTCACAGCTGAAGATCACAGCCAATCAGAAAGGGATTAGATACGTTTGGGAGGGAAGAGCAGTGCTAGCAACTCCATGCTGCCAAAACACAAGCATGAAGCGCAGAGATTTAACTGCACTGAACCCCAGAAGAGCTGTAAATGACCAGGCCCACAGGTATGTGTGTACACGCATCATGTGTATAGACACATCTGTATATATGGAACCAGATACCACTGGATTCCTGTGAAAGTCTACAGTATTGGTTATTGTCATAGCTGCCATTGTCATGTCAGTGTTTTATCCACTATTCATTACCTGAATAAACATCTGAAATTACTTCCATCAGTAAGAGAGAAAAGGGCAGAAAATGTTTATGGTTCTAATGTTGTAATGCTTCCTCTGTACTTAACCATATTCTTCCCGGGACTTTCTAGAGCCAATCACAGGACAAAGAAACGATTACATGACAGTATGCGTAGCTGCAGGACAGAGGCATGGGCACAGTACAGGCTCAAATTGACTTCACAGTTGCATCCAAATTATCATCTCTGATATTTTTGAGAGTTTGGGGAATACAACTTCTGGGCAGCACCTACTGCATTGGAGAGTTGGTGTGCAACACAAAGCTGTTTAACCTTAACACAGTGAAGTCTGCCAATTTGTTTCCTGTTCCACATTAAAACATTTTACTACGCACACGCACACACGTACATTTTAGTTTCTGTGTATGTTGCTGTGTGTCGGGTTTCATGCAGTAGCTTGCATGGAGTTGTAATTAACACAGGTCAAAATGCTTTCATATTTTGTGAATATGAAAGCATTTGTGAATATTCTGTCAGTTATTGTACATGATGTGGTATTCATGGCTTGTTTTTTATATTTGACATTATGAAAACTGTCTATAGAATTAATGTTGTGATACTGAAGAATGGCAATATAATATGACAGTCAAATTAAAAGTTATTTACTTTATAACTTTCTGTACCTACTTACACACACACACAGACAAATACAGCAGTTTTGCATCCATATTCCTAGGGATATGAGGGATTCAGTTGAAATGCATTTTTCATATTTGCTCTGGTCTGAGGTCAGAAGGCCAGACCCCTGATGCAGCATTATTTAGTGATGAGAAAGTTGGCAGCAGTTAAACCATCTGTTCGGTGAAGAATCCTTTCTTCCCTGATAGTGTTCCCCTGACACATGAGCTGGGTTTGATATGAACCAAAGACCGTGGGTGACGATGTGCTTCTCTCCGTGACCAGACAAATGAAAACATGAATCGCTTGTTTATTGCACGTCACTGTTTACACAGAGAATGTGGCCATTTTGTGACATAAACAAAAGCCCTCTCTGCACACATCTTTATTACACACAATCTTTAGAACATCTCCTCCGGGAATGGAAGGGTTTCCTCTGCATATAAGAATATTGGAGGAACCGCATCTGCAAACAGCTGTGTACTGTATATCTCGCCTATGGACCGACATGCTGTATGGGACTCTGAGTAGCTCTGTGGTGAGGCCGATAAGCGTGTTGCTTTTAATATTTAATGCCTCCTTTGGATTGTTGAATTTTTAAGCTGGCGGTGGCCGGTCTCCAGCAGGGAAAGCCTGGGTGACCTTACGTTTGGAAGGAAATCCTTCTCAGCGCTCTTCTCCCGCCGTGTTCTGCGTGCCCCGGGGAGACCGGCGCCGAGCGGATGCTGGGAGTCTCACACACACACACACACACACACACACACACACACACACACACACACACAGGGGAAGCCTGCCTGAGTTACAGCCCTGTCACCTCCGCCTCCACCAGCGTTTAAGCTGATAAGACTGTTTCCCCTCAGACCGGGCAAGGAGTCTGCAGCCTCTGCAGCTCCCCAGAAACACAGCAACAGAGCCCCGGAGAGCCACATCACCTACAGCCACAGACTGGGCGGGCAGAGAGAGGGAGAGAGAGGCGGCTACCTGCCCTGTGAGTTTACAGGTAAAGGCGCTCGTAACTCTGAGGAACAACTAAGAAAACGAACAGGGATTTTTTTTTCGGGTAGGGGGTGGCTTACATGCTCCAGTTTGTCCCTCCTGCGTACACATGTCTCTCAAGGGGGACAGGGGGATTCAAAGGAGACTGTCCCCAATCATATTGCATGAAACAAACACTTGATGGAGTCTCCTCGGTGCTGTGATTTGGTTTGATATGAGGTGATGGGGGCTGAATTGGTTTCTGTAATAACCCCTGCAGAAGGATCTCCAGGTCTGGATCTCCGGCTCACCTCCCTCGCAGTCCCAGGTATCCCCGTGTCCCCCCAACAACCCCCGGAGCCCTGGAGGGAGTGTTTCTCTGTCTGCGTCCCGTCTGGTGCTCACCACGGCAACTGCAGCAGCAGTACTGCGCCACATCTCCCGAGCTTTGGAGACAGAGAGAGAGAGCCCCTCCCCTCTGCCGGGAGATCCCCCCTGCTGGAGCCCAGAGCCGTCTGAGGGAGGGGGAGAGAGAGAGAGAGAGAGAGAGAGGGAGAGAGAGAGAGACAAGAAAGAGAGGGAGAGGGAAGAGAGAGAGAGGGAGAGGGGGAGAGAGAGAGACAGGGAGGGAGAGAGAGAAAAGAGAGAGAAAAGAGAGAGAAACAGGGAGGGAGCAAGGGAGAGGGAAGGGAGGTAGAGGAAGGGAGGGAGAGTGAGAGAGAGTGTTAGAGAGAGAGAGCTAGGGAGAGAGAGTTAGAAAGGGAGAGAGAGAGAGTTAGAGAGAGAGGGAGGGAGGCAGAGAGGAAGAGAGAGAGAGAGTAAGGAAGAGGAGCAGCTACATTCGCCGCTGCCGCTGCTGCTGCTGCTAAGTGCAGCGTACTCCACTCTCCGTACCCAGGCAGTCAGACCCGAGGCGGAACAGACCGGAGCCGGGGTATGTCCCCGCTGCCACGCCCACGCGGGGTCCTCTAGGCCGGCGATGCAGGGGGGTCCCGGGGAGGCTGCTGTAAGGAGATGATGGAGTTGCGGCAGGGCAGGCTGCCGCAGGGGGGCTTCGAGCAGCTCCAGCTGAAGAGCCGCCCCGAGACGGCCGCCCCTTCCCTCGCCCGGCTGGGCAGCACCATCTACAGCACCGTCCAGCAACAGGACTACTCGGCCAGCGTGTGGCTGCGCAGGAGAGACAAACTGGAGCACGTAAGCCACCCCCCCATCCAAAAAAAAAATCCCTGTTCGTTTTCTCAGTTGTTCCTCAGAGTTGCGAGCGTCTTTACCTGTAAACTCACAGGGCAGGTAGCCGCCTCTCTCTCAGCCGCCCCGCCTGCGCCTGTAGGTGATGTCGCTTTCTGGTGCTACTGTTGCTTGCATACTGCTTCTTGCATTGGCATGCTTGCAGTGTCACAAGTGGGAACAATAGAGGAGCTGAGTTCGAGGAAGGAGCCCGTTTGTGCGGAGGGAGGATAGATTAATTGCTGTGTCCTGCCTCGCCTGCTGGGAGCTGCTCTTAAGTGTCGTTCTTTGCTCGTGCTCCTGTTTGAATGGTTTAAGCATTCAGACCGGCTGCCAGCATAATCGAGAGCAGTGAAAGTTCCGGCCTTTTCTTTCTCCGGTCTCTGCTGTAGTGTTTTCAGCATTTGAATCAGCACCAGGCTGGTACAGCCCCCTATGCGCCCTGCTTGGTGGTTGTATTTTAGCAGAAAGTGACTGTGTAAATATTGCATAGAGGAGTCGGGCAGTGTTGCAAGCCATCCTTACACAACCCCTCTGCTCTGCTGAGAGCGTCCCCGGAATTACAAGTGGACCAGAGAGAAATCTGCAGATGCCTCAAAAAGCAGCACTTCTCTCACACGCACACTCTCACCTGCATGATCATTTGCACACACTCACACACACTCTAACACACACTTTCACATGCACAAACACACACACACACACACTCCCATCTGAACACTCATTCACACACACACTCACACTCTCATCTGCACACTCATTCACACACACACTCACAAACACACACACACACATTCATGCACACACTCACACACACACACTTGCGCACACTCATTCGCACACACATACACACACAATCACACTTGGACACACATACACAGGCACACACACACATGCACATACATACACTCACAAACACACACTCACACACATACACATACTCACACACATACTCACATACACTCACGCACATACACACACCTTTATACTTTGGTTCTGTCTCTTACTCTCCTTTACCTGCTTCAGTGATTCTCACCATTAGGAGTCTCAGTGCAGGCTGAACAATTTTGGCTCGTTTCCCAGGGTGATGCTGTGTTTGGCTGTGGTATTCTATCATAAGTTGACACATCGATCACTGAGGGCTTTGATCTGCTGTGGGGTCATTTAAACGTAACTGCTGTCTGTTGTATCAGAGCACTGCTGTGTGTTTGCAGCCCGCAGCCATTGTCTACTGGGTATCTGAAGCATCTGTGAGGTGGAGCTTATGGCAAACTGGCATCCAGTGCAGAGACAGTATCAAAATTCAATGTATGATCACACCTAATTCGCAGAATCTAAACCCATAGTTGTGGCGTATTTCATTTATCTGCATGACTAGCCAGCATATTCCAGTTACACCCTCTCACCAAATAGAGAAGAGAGCAGTGAAAGATGAACACAGCCACACAGGAGACAAGAGCTAAGACTATTACTGCAGTTCCTCTGCTGCCTGTGAGTCTGCCCAGAGCAGAGTGTTATTAATGTAGTTCCCCTGCTGTCTGTGAGCTTTCCCAGACCAGAGTGTTTCTGCAGTTCCCCTGCTCTGTGAGTTTGCCCAGACCAGAGTATTACTGCAGTTCCCCTGCTATCTGTGTTTGCCTAAAACAGAGTATTACTGCAGTTCCCCTGCTCTCAGTGAATTTGACCTGAGCAGAAGATTACTGCAGTTCTCCTGCTATCTGTGAGCTTGCCTAGACCAGAGTGCTACTGCAGTTCCTCAGAACAGAGCGTTCATGCACTTCCCCCAATCTCTGTGAGTTTGTGCTATGCAGAGTATTATTGCAGTTCCCCTTCTCTCTGTGAACTTCCCCTGAGCAGAATCTAGCTGCAATTCCCCTGTTCTCTGTGAGAATAGTATTAAAGAATTTGTTGAAACTGTGTGTTGAACTGAGCCCAAAATCACAGGAGGGGGGAAATTCACTGCAAAATAGGTCACTCTGTCCTACTGTAGGAGCAGGAAGGAGGTGAGGGGGGGGACTTGCAGACAACAACCTGGTTTGGACTTCTTCCTAGAAAGTCTGTGATACCTTAAGCCCCCATTAGAATGATGGGTCCTTAACCGCATTAAGCAAGATCAAACCCACTTGATTAGGGACCGTGAAAAAAAATGTTTCATCTGTTAATTTAATGATGTGTGGTATTGGAAGCGCTGCGCTGGCAAGACCATTTGTCTCAGCAGGATTAACATGATTTTTTTCTGGGAGATTACAGCTTTTCAAGGAAAACATTTTTTATTGCTTTCATTAAGTTTGGTGCTGTTTCGTCTGTCGTTGTTTCATTTGATGAACAGATGTGTCTGAGGAGGCTGCATATTAACGCTAAATGACTTAGAAATAGCTGTGCTGTAACGGTGTTCTTTTTCATGTATATTGCCCTTCAGTGACATGTTGATTTGTTGTGTTTATATTGAAATTTTTAATGGATTTCACGGGGGTTCATCCTTCATCTAGACCTGATGAATGAATAGATCCTCAGAACCAGCACTTACTCCTACACCATTATGTGATTGCATTTAGCTTTCAACAAACGACAGAGCGGATGGATCAAACGAAGCAACAAAGGCTTCCATTAAAAATAATGGACTGAGTTTATATAGGGCCTTTAATTGCCTAATGAGGCAATCATCTGAGAAAGCACCTTGGACAACTGGTCCATCCTTAAGAGAATCAAGTTCAACTAGCCAAGCTGCTAGCCAAAGACTAACTTATTTCCGGTGTAGCAGTATTCTGGCACTGGTATGAAATCCAATGGTACTGTTACGAAAGCCATCTGAAAACAGACAGACATGTTTAAGTTGTACCCCACAGAACAGAACTGGCAGATGACAGTGAACACCAAACTACAGAGTGCTGATGACGATCTGTCAGTGTTGCAGAGAAGTACCTTCTCCTGGAAATGAATGCTCCTGACAAAAATGAATGGCGATTCACTTTTCTTGCTTGATCTGCTTCAGTCACGGATGTCAGAACAAGACTGTTTTCTGATGGACACAGGGATCTGTGATTTATGATGATCTCCATCCCTCTCAGAAGTGACATGCTATAGCTAGGCCGAAACAATCTTTGATTGTACAAGTACTTGGTCCAGTAGAGAGAATGCCTGTGCATTGTAATAATGAATGAAAAATATAAAATGAAATACAGTATTGCAGATGTAACTGAGATGTATGTGTCAGTGAACTTTCAGATAAAATATATTTCACTCTTGCCCTCTATTACAGAGCTGAAAAATGTCAGGATCACAACCCAACTGCCGAGAGAGCTGTCATAGCCGATGTGTATTACACACTGCATAGTTTAGGACTTGCTAAACCTATTTATCGTAAACCGGACATTCCACTTCTGCCCATCCAATCTGCTTTCAGTCCATCTAGGCCACCTCTGATTCACTACGCAAAAAGAATCGCCCAAATTAGACTCAGACTCTGGCTGAGTGTTGGGTGGGGGGGAGAGGGGGCTCACTTCTCCTCCACAGCCATGCCTGGATAGAGCTGTCAATCATCCAGCTGAGAGGCCTGACCGTGTGCAGAGGCCCTCCCTGCCCTCCCTGCGGGGGGTTTGAGGAAACTCAGTGACGGAGAAACCGATGGCAGTGGCTGCGCCTGGTGGGGGTGGGGGTGGGGGTGACGGAGAAACCGATGGCAGTGGCTGCGCCTGGTGGGGGTGGGGGGGGGGGTTGCTTTGGCCGGCTGCCATCTCATTGGCCGCGGTGAGGCCGTGCTTACGGCCTGGCTGAGGCTGGTTAGATGCTCATTTGGATAAATGAGAGCCGCTTTAGAACCAAGGGTGCGCAGAGGGGCCTGATCCCAGCAGCCGAGTCCGGGAGGAAACGGCCGAAGCAGTGCAGTACGTGCAGCTTTCTGAGCAGGAGCTTCTCATACACACACGCCAAGCGGCAGGGATTCATGTACAAGAGCATCCATCGCTCGCATCGCAGATAATTAGTCTGCATGCAAAACATGCCAAGGCTGCTGAAATCTGACAGGATGTCTCTGCCTTCACTGCTATCTTTGTCACACAAAAGTTAAACTCTCAGCTCCCTCCCACTGCTTTTATGATACACGCACAAATCACAGCTCCGGCTTAGATTGATGTTCATTGGTTTGTCCATACAGTTTTTAGAATTATGAAACTTTCTTCATGGAGCATGCAACATGCCAGGTTTTTTTAAATTATTCTAGTGAAAAGACACATTAGACATTTTAACATACTGTATTCAATTAGTGTACAGAATTGAATTAATATTCTGCTGGCCAACTTTCAAACCATTGCTCATGCAGACTTTTTTTAGGCCTTTGGAATACTGTAGAGGCCAGTTGCTTCAACCCGCATGACAACAACAAACACATTTACTTATTTCAGTAGCAAATGTGGTGCAGCACAAGATGTTTTCTTAAGATTCACAAATATGCACATTCATAAATATCCTAAATAGCTAGATAACACAGAATTTTGCACACCTTACAATATACATGGGTGATATGATTTATTTGCGGCATGTATACCATCATATTGTGTCATTGTGCCTCTTTCTTGAATTTAGTAACATGTAATAATGCTGTTATAACCGTTAACAGTGTAATTTGTAATCATTTGTAATGTGGTTGTATTTTCTTTATGGGCCATTTATGACTGGACCGATAGTGCCTTCAGTCTGCAGGCTGCCTCTTTAAGTGTGCTACTCTGTCTCATATCCGTCTGTTTTATTGTGAAAATTACTGCAAGTAGAATGCACTATAATGAAACATTCTGCAGATAATTTCGCCATGTTTCGTTAAACGACTTTCTCCCTTTATAGGTAAGGCTTAACAGTTAACAGCCCCTGGACTGAGCCGGAGTGTAACGTTTTATTGGTTTAATTCAAGCTCGTTGTGAAGGTGCAGGAAGATTATCACAAAGTCCCTGAGGTGGGAGAAATATATGGCAAGTTCTTCAGCCGGATTGTAAAAGACATCATCTTTACGTGACGGTTTGCTAGAGGACTGTACCATCCTTCGCGTAATTACCAAACAGGAGGACTGTGATTTTGACCTTCAGTAGTCACGCACTGTGCGTCTGTCAGTTTGGAGCGGTTGCAGGATTTAAACTGACGTGTGCTGTGGGATATCTCAAACTTTAACTGAATTCCAGTTTAATTTCTCCCCAGAATCCGGCTCTGCATGTCAGGGGTCCGTCATGAGGCCAGCTCCCAGGAAGCCCTCATTATGTGGCCTGAAACCACTGCCAGGTTCCTTGCCTCATCTGTCCCTTTGACAGACAGCAGTGTGTGCCTCTCATTCAACCAGCTCAGCAAAAATGTTAAAGCCATAGTGGCTTTCAGGAAAACTCTTTTCATTCTAAAAATAAGTTTTCCAATCATTACTTTGTTATCATCAAATACCCTTTTTGGGCACAACACATCATTAGGCAGCTTTTAATTTTATTCTGGTAAGAAATGTCATTATAGGAAAGCCTTTTTAATTTCACAATTTCAAAAGTTTAAATGCAAAAAAAAATTACACAGAAACACAAAGAAGCGTATCATATTTTGTGCTACTTTATCAGCCGTTTTTCTGCATTAATTCCGATGGCTTGAAATGAGGACTGCTTGATAGAACGCAGTAGAAGTTCCAGTGTAGTTCTGAACAGAAACGACTTTCAGAATTTATTTCACACAAGCGCCGGGGTTCGGGGGTGAGACTCCGGAGCCGAAATTAATTCAAAGGACCTTCTGTCTGCAAACATACCTCCCCAGCCAATGAGAGATTTGGAGGAGATACCAGACCTTTGTTATCATAGCATCGCCTTATTTGTTTGCTCAGAAATCACTCTTTGTCAAGGGCAAAGCTTACCGCATGTTTATGCAGCCAGTAATATTACTGAAGCCTCAGTGTTTAAGCCACACTCTGAGCACACGCAGCTCAAAGCCACTCAGACAGCCTTTTCCAACTGATGGCTGGCACTGGAACAGTTATCAAACAGTAGTTCAGATGTGGAGTTTTAATTTGGGCATTCAGCTGTATTGAAAGATTTAATACTAAGCAGGACATTACTATTGGACCCTCGAGAAACAAAATCATTGCATTAAGACTGTGGTTTAAAACATTTTAAAATGTGGAAAGTATAAAATAAACACTGTAAATCCCCCCAGAGAATCAGCCAAGTACAGGAATAATGGTTATGATTCTCACAGTATGCATGTGATGCATGCCAGAGCCGCTGAAATCTGGCAGGATCTCCCTTTGTACTTTACACTGTTTCCTACTCAAAAAAATAATCCCTGACTCCTCATGCCGCTTTGAAACCACACCAAGCTTAGTCATAGCGCAGTCTCTAATTTCTTTCGCTTCGCATCTGCTCGTCCAAAAATGCCCCTTTTAAATAATAAGCTTTTCAAAGCCATTGTTATGATTTTATTATATAATGGCAGAAAGACTGATGCTTTAGCTGCCAGGCGATATATCTCCTTGCCAGAAAGATTTCAGCCAACGGTGAAAGGTTTTGAAAGGTTGCTTGAAAGTCAGAGTGCAATATGTTCTGAATAAATTTTACTGAATTGGCAGCATGTTTGCTGTCAGTTCTCAAACTGGTAATATCTGTGACTTGAAAGTACTTCAGTGTAGTAAAGGAATCAGTACTGTCTGTTTGTCTATTAGCATATGAAGTTGTATATACTGAAATGTCAGGGTTGATAATGCATTGCAGTGATATGGAATATCCTCAACTGAATTGAAATGGTAAGCCTTTATTATATCTTAGTGTCCTATGCATGGTATGAGCTATGTTTAAGTTTACCAGTAATATGAATATTACTAAAATTATTATTGTAATATTGCATGGCCATTGGTGTTCAGGAGCCTCATTTATCAGCTGTGCATACACACAGTTATTTATCTAAATTATACCTATGATCATGTTTTATACATGTGAGATTTATCTTATTTATGATTTTTGAATATGAATAAGAGATGAATATGAATTTTTGAATATGAATAAGAGATTAGTAAAAAAAAAAGACAGTGTTTACGCCTCTATGCATTTTTCAGACTATGTGTGGGAATATTTCCTTTTGGCTAAATGTAGGAACTTCAGAGGAGAAGTGCAGGGGCTGTAGAACCCCTTTATGCTGTTGTACACTTGGTCTAATAATACATACACATAATACATGTTATGTTTAAGCACACCTCCATTCTCTGATACCTGCCCATGACAGTTTTTGCCCTTGCATGTAGAGCATCAGTTCCGACCCAGCCTTTACTTGGGAATCCTGAGCTATTTGCATGAATGATGTCATATCAGTCAAAGAACAGATCCCTGGAGAGCAGGCCTGCAGGCATATTAATTTCTCATTGAGTGGTGTTTGGCCGTGCACCACTACTAGAGCACTGTGTATGGAAATGAATCAATGTCATTGCACAACTCCCAGGAAGTGCTGGCCAGACTCAGGATCTTGAGTGTGGTTTGGAGAAAAGCCACATAACTAAGTTTTTCCATTCTCTCCCATTGTCCTGTGTAAGATTTTCTGCAAAATAATTTTTGCCTGTTGAGCAAAATAATGGAAGATTCCGGGGGGGGTTGAGGCAGCAAGGTAAAAATCCACATTACAAACCTACCACCCCAGTAGGTGATTTTCTCTGGTTTTAAAAGAAACACAGTTGAATTCCATTGTCATCTTCTACATTGACTTGACTACCACAATGTACCCTGTGACCTTCCCATCTTGGTGCAATTTCTTTCACAATGTTTGGCATTATCTACTCCTCCAGGGTAGGAGTGTATCAGTTACTAGAGACTGAGTTACAGAGCTGCCTCAGAATCGTGCCTTACATGATTCTGGTGTAGAACTGCAGCATGGCGGTCATGATCATTAGAACTGATGTTGGCAGAATTGGCAGTTACCCTTTCCTTAGACCCCACTATATGGCAGTTTTCACTGTACCCGAGTCATCAGAATAGTCCACAGTACCTTCCAAAGGTCACGCACTGGCAACATCACAGATTTGTCAGCTGTGAAGCTGAAAGCAGACTATCTGACACTCCTGCAGTTGTGGAGGCATCGCATTCCCCAATTCTGTACCAATCATATTGCATCCCAGAGTCCTCTACCAATCACCTCACAATCCACAGTCCTGTACCAATCACATTGCATTCCAGGGTCCCCTACCAATCATATTGCATTCCCAGTCCTGTACCAACCACATTGCATTCCAGAGTCCTTTACCAGTCACATCACAATCTAGAGTCCTTCACCAATCACCTACCAATCATCGCATCCCCAGCCCTGTATCAATCACAGTGCATTCCACAGTCCTGTACAGGAAGGCACACTACAGTAATAGGTGCTGTGCTCTACTTATGAGGGATTATCTTTGCTAAATTTCATATTCATATCCTTCATAGCAAATAGATTAAGTATTGCAGTGACTGAATCTTTCTTTTTGACCTTTTCCACAGCATGGACTGTATATAACTCCGGCTCTCTTTGTGTGAATAATGACTCACTGCTGAGAGCTGCACTGACTCGTGCTTTCAGGCAGATAAATTAATAATATCAATGAATTATCTGTTATTTTTATACCTGGTTCTCCCTCATAAATATAATAATCATGAAGCTTTCTCCTGTTTCTTTTTTCCTCCTTATCATTATTAATTAAGTTAACAAAACAACAAGACCCAAGTCTGCCATCAATCTCAAGGACAAACAATTGAGTAATGAAATGTTTGGTCTTATCCTTTGTAGCTTCATGCTGCTAGAGAGAATTACAGGGCCGTGCTAGGGTGTCAGAGACAGATTTTTAATTAGCCTGTGTATATAGAGTTGTTGCCCTACTGTTAAATGACAAGCTTAATAGGGTGGAAATTTCTTGCAGTGGTTTCAATTTCCATCAGAGCATAGTGGAACAGCGATCTTTTATCTTGCTCATTTGCAAAGTAAAAAAAATATATGTTTAATATGCAATGGAATCCCATTGTCTTCTTTGTCTTTCATTTTAATGACATGTTGCCCACAAATGTGTAAAAAATAATTTGTAGATAATACAGTCAGATGAAACATAGTAAAACAGCCTTATACTACTTTCTGCAATCGATAAGTCTGTGAAAGCAGTATGTTCTATTCAATACTAATCCCACCTTTACCACACAGTCCTTCCTAAGACTCTAGTGAAGGGCCAAATAGACTGGACTGAGGGACCGCTCTCATTGGTCTCACTGGGACCGTATTAGAGGGAACTAGCCAATGATGTGCACAGGCTGACCCTGAGTCTGCAGGGTTTGTCAGCATTGACAAGGCCTGGCTGCTTCACTTTAATTAATGCAGGAGCGTGGGTAAAGGACACAGAGACCCACTGTAAGTCGACTGGCTTGGGCCAGCGTAATTGTTTTGACACAGAGGCAGCACAGAAGTGTGCTCATATGTGTCATCATAACACACTTGGTGAAAACATACATTCCCTTTCTCATGTGGTCTGGTTTGGTTCCTTGGAGGGGTCATCATTTGTAGTCTTATGTTCCATTCATACAAAATAATAAGTACCATGACTACCATAAAATGCAAAATATGTCTTCCAGAACACACACATATCCCCACAACCCCGCCCCCAACCCACACATACACACATACACACACCAAAACAGAATATTCCCTACAAATGTACTTTTGCTCTAGATTTTATAGTAAGCTGTTCTCCGTAGCATAATGTACTGTATGCTCTCGGTAACTTTCATTTCTCTGAAAGATCTCCAATCCATCTCTAAAGGCTGAAATTTATCGGCTGCTAGGTAAATGTATTGAATTTGGGGCCCTGAATGAATTGAAGCCCTGTGTCATGTTACATGGAAATCAATACAACACAATACATTTTGGACAATGCAAGCTAGTATTTAGCGTGTTAGTGTAGTAAGCTCATTTACAAGGCATATGTCACATAGAGTGTGGCTACACACTGTGAAACACCCCTGGCTCATTAGGGAAGTAATTAGCAGGTGCAGCCCCCACTGGCAGGACAGATGCTAATTCCTCCTCATCAGCTATTTTTTTTTAACGAATCATCGGATCACACACCATGGTGTGATTAAGGCAAAGAGGTGAGTCAAGCCTTAAAGTAAAGATGGCAATGGGCCCCGAAGAGGCTCAGCCAGTTAAAGCACTTGTTGGATGCTTGTTCAAGTCCAGCCGTACCATCAATAACTGGGAATAACCAGGTCTCACAGCAGCAGATGAAATTGGCTTCGTTCTGCTTCTTTGGGGTGACTGTTGTGATTGGTACCAATGGCTATCTTACTAGCTAGCTCCTAATAAATACCAATGCTTCCGAGCTCACTATGTTTGTGATGGCCTAACAAGTTTCTGGAGTTCCATGAATAAGTGTGACATGTCCTTCTGCAGGTTATTTCTTCTGTGTTTCCTGAGTTTGTTGCACAATTTCTAGCAATAATATAGAACAAATTCTCTTTTCAAGTGGCCAAGCCTTCATTATGAATACCAATGAATAAATTATGACTTTTCTGACCGTATGTTTTATTCATATTTCAATATTGCTAACTCCTTTTTAATTAGAAGGCAATCTAAATGGATGGATAATAACTGGCTTTCTGACTTCACCAAGAGTTACTCAGTTTGGAAGTATGCGCTTTGTATATTTTTCTGCTTTGATTGAATGGGTGCCATTCATTTCTACTTTGACAGTATGTGGGCCGATACCTGGACAGATACAGGTAAGAGCTGAGATGTTTATCACCTGTGTCAGTGTGATCAGCATTATGGAGTCTTCCTAAATGTCCAAGAGATTATTCACCTATAACTCGCCACGTATGTTCCTGGATCAGTTTCGCTGTATACATTAGAGTATACTCCGTCCAATGTGTGCTGAATCTCTGGCTGTTGTTCATGATGTTGCATGTCAATTTGAACATGTGTCTGATGAGTTAGCAAAGCTGACTCTTCAGTTAGAACGGCCTTCAGTATTGTTGGTCTTGCACACAGAGTCCTGCTGGCATGCCTCATACCCTTCAGTAATGTGCTGGTTCTAATGGACTCAACATTAGTCAGGAGAAGAGACACTTCTACTGCGTCTATTAGCTTTCATGAAGCCAAGCCAGTGAGTTCCAGTGTATTTAGATGTTGCAGAATAATGCCTTCCCAAAGTCATATGATGATTAATTTGGTCAGTGGTATCTTACATACAATAGTCAAGTGGTCAGTGATGGTAAATGCTTTATATTACATTATCATCATTACATGTGAGCCTCTAGTCAATTTGACTGTTGTTGTATCGGTAATGGTGTTCACAGACACATACATTGCATGTGGCTTTGGTAGACATAATGCAGAAGCATTAATGATATAATGATGATGGGTATAATTGAGATATAATGGAGAAACCCAGCACTTTTACCACTAAAGGAAGGGACTAATGACTATCGTTTACGCGCTGCTGTGTTGTGCGCGATGAGGAATTTAATGCATCTCTTTACTGTAACTTGATCGTTTTATTAAAGCATATTATGTTTCAGTTGTATTCACTCTGCACACTAGCTTCCAATTGGCCAATAATTCTGGCTCTGTGGGACTGAAAGCACTGTGGAGTTCTGCATGGTGCTATGCAGTCAATACAATGGGCCTTAGAATGACTGGTGTCTTGCCTTATTGCGAGTATGTTCCTAGTATGTATGGATGCATCATGCCCCCGGTTTGATTTACCTGCCAAATGTGGCGTTCAGATTATTTCCCAGATCAACCATAACTGTCCTCACTTTAATGGCAGTGTTTATTACCCATAATGCACCTTGCCACATTGCATTCATAAAGCTGCAGAACTATCACTCTAAATCTTCGCCTGTAGCAGCACGGTCATGAGACCACAGTAGTATTAATGCCGATTTATTTTAGCCCGTTGTTATTTTCTGAAGATCAATTTCAGATGAACAAATGTAAGGTGTGGAGATGTTGCGGGTTTAGACTCAGCCAGCAAGATTTACAGAGCCAGTAATGTTATTACACTGTATCCTCTGATAGGTACACACACCGTTCCTCAGACTGGATGTAATCCTCCTTTATTAAGCGTGGGTGGGAAACTTCAAGTAAAGATCAGGAAGTGCAAGATCTGAAACTTTCAGAGAGAAATATTCCCTACATTTCGCTCACATATTTGCTCAGTAAGCACAGTTTTTTGGTGCGAACATACTAATTTCTTGTGAATTTATTAATTTTGTTTCAATAAATACATTTAAATAGTTTTATGACTCAGTCTGGAATCTTGAAGCTAATAAGTCTGGAAGCTACAGGCCATGTAAATAGCTGATATTAATTTGTCTGCCAGTGGGCTAGTCTCCCTGCAGGGATGCATTAACATCAATACACAAATACAGCAATATTGAATCAAAAATTAGAGAAAAATGTTTCTACTGTTTTTGGGATTCATTTTCTGGCCATACCCTTCCAAACAATTAAACAGAATAGTCTTTTTTGATGATTCCAGTAGTTAAACAGAATTTGAAAAATGTTATTTGAAAAATTTAATGTTGCTGTTCAGTTTAACTGTTATGTGCACACCTCTCACAGAGTGGAAATGAAACAATTGATGTTGTACTAAGTACCATCAAGCAGGAGAGAAAGCCTTGAACTGACCATCAGAACATGATGGTCTTGCTTACCTGCCACATGTAAGGCTTGACAACATGTGTGGTCATAACCATGCTCTAAACTGAGATAATGTATGCGCAAGTTCAGACCAATCAAAATGCAGCGAGTGATTCACCCGCTCAATCAGTCATTAGAAGGCCTCTCTCATTAAACAAAGCTCAAGTGGATAAGGAGCTATTCTCCTCCCTGCCAATAGGGGCAGCACCTGCATACAGACGGCACGTGCCGGCTACCTGGCTTGCTGTTCAGTCAAAACGAAGGTCTTTCTGATGAGGTGTGAAGGTGATCTGACAGGCTGTGAGTGGAAATATGCATATCACAGTGTGAGCGGTGATGAAAAATGCTTCACGCCAGTAAAGATCTAAATGTGACCCAGAGAGAAGCTATTTTAGCCTCCCTCCTGTCCCGAAATAGCATCCCGCACAGATGACAAAGCTTCCAGTACGTGACGCAGTGCCATCCACCGATATCTCACCATCTATTTAGAGAGGGAAACCATGTCCTGGCCTGCCTCATTCATCTGGAGCACATGGCCGTGCACACGTCCCTCTGATGTTGGACCTCCATTACTGTGTCACAGCTTTCATCCTTTAGCCCATTGTTACATCAGCTAAGCGTCAACCGCTGGTGAATGTTGAGGAGGAAGACGTTCCTGCAAAGTCATCAAAACACCATTGAGTGTTTTCTCAACTCTCCAGTGCGGGTGGCCAATGGCCCTTCTTTCTATAGTATGGAATCGGCAGCGGATGAGAGTAAAAAGGTAAGAGTTTTCATCTCATGTTTTCTTTGTGAGGGTATACACATGGGGGCCATTTCAGAACATGTACCTCTCTTCAGAGTGCGTAGCTCTCCTCAGATTGCGCACCTCCTTCAGAGTGTGCACCTCCTTCAGAGTGCGTACCTCCTTCACAGTGTGTGCCTCTTTCAGAATTCCTACTTCCTTCAGAGTGTGTACTTCCCTTAGAGTGTGTAGCTCCTTCAGAATTCCTACTTCCTTCAGAATGTGTACTTCCCTCAGAGTGTGTACCTCCTTCAGAATTCCTACCTCCTTCAGAGTGTGTACCTCCTTCCGAGTGCGTAGCTCCTTCAGAACGCATCACAGGTGCCCTGTGATGTCAGCATATGCTGTCAGGTGGAGGAACAGGAGGACGGTGCTCCTGAGGTTGTGTCCTTTTGGAGGTGTCGTGATTTCCCCCCGTCCTGCGGGGGGAAGGGGGGGACCCCAGGGAGCCCCTGCCTAGCTGGATCAGCCTCCTCTCTGATGGGACGCCTGAGGTCATCTAAAAGTCACCAAAAAAGTTCTCCTCTTGTTGAAACTTATTTACATCAACAGCCAGCATCCACTGAAACATTAAGACAACCCCAGCTATGTTTAAGTTTACCAGGAGGGAAAGATGAAAGGTATATCTTCTTTGCCATATGTTCTCCACTGTGTATATAGGGACATCTGCAGGTGTGTGTGTGTGTGTGTGTGTGTGTGTGTGGCTATGTGTACTTATGTGCATACATTGGTGATTTTGTGCATTTGAGATCACATTTAAACACATTTGAAAAACCATTAGCATTGAATATGCATTCGATCTCATGATTGATGGTGCTTGTTGGCTTTTGAGTGCCTTATTTGCATCGTGTACACAATGGCTTTGATCAGAAAGGCACAGTGGCAAGACCTCACAACTTTATGCTACCTAGTTAGCTCCAATTTTTGTGACTCTAAGTTCAATCAGCTTGAGAGCTAGTTTTCAGCTAGCAGTTTGGTTCTTGCATTTGGGTTAAGTGATAGTTTGTAAGAAAGCACATGTGTACAACCTGCTAATGTGTCTTTAGAATTAAGCCACCTACATTTAATGAACGCATGTTAAATAACAGCCCTGGCCCTAGTGTCCCATCATTCTGGCAATCCAGAACTGGCAAGCTATAAGCAAATGAAAGCTATTAGTTTGCACTAGCAAGCACCTGCTGTTAAATATAAATAGATATATAAATACATTAGCAATCTCAGGCATACTCATCACTTTTTAAAAGAAGTTCTGACTGGGGGTTGTGAGAGGAAGGCTGTCAGAAACAGATGGATCCATAGCTCGCCTAGTGCTGGAAAAAGTGCAGGAATTCATTTACATTTACATTTATTAATATATTCATTAGGCAGACACTTTTAGCCAAAGTGACTTACAGGTGAGGTAGAGTACAACACAAGCAAAAAACCATAAGGAGTCAACAATATTAGAAGTGCTGCATGACCAGGTTCCAATGGTTGGCCAGACAAGGTACAAGCTACGTACCTGAAAAGCTACTGTTTTGACATTCAAAAAACACTAAAAATGAATGGTTAAAGAAACATGTTTCAAACCATAATCCAAATGAAATAAAATCTAGAGTATTCATAATCATTATGTTATATTTACATACCACATAACCGGACCATAAGAACAGGTTTTTTGGGCTTAGTCACTCTGGCTCAAAATCCCTGAACCCTCAATGGCTGTTTGTACTGCAGAAACTAATTAAACGGTTCCTTTCGACAATCAATCACAATAATGGCTGATATTTGGACTGTAATTCTCTTTGTGTTCTTTGAAAACGCTGCAAATGGCATTTTACCAGTGCGTGGGGTTGATAACTCCTCACTGTAGCATTAAAGGTGTAGAAAGATGCAGTCAGTATAATTAAGGCTGGGGCCGGACTTTCTGGTCGATTGTGTTTGCTCCATTCCTGCACCATAGAATTGAGCAGCTCTCCTGTTGTCGTGTCAGGCATGGTTTGTGCTAGAAGCCTGGGAGGGTGAAAGCACAGTTACAGCTGCCCAGCTGTACTGCAGATGGCCGCTAGGGGGCGCCACTGCACCATCTCACTCACAGTCCTGGGAAGGAATCTGCAGATCCACTGGGGGAAATTTCCGACGCTCACATACTGTACTCCCCTCCCTATACTGCACTACAGCATTTCTGAAGGCGTGAGAGCGGTTTTCAGAAGCGCTGATTGTCTGGCGCTGTCTTTGAAGTGTGCATGCTTGAAAGAGTCCGCTTTTGTGATTGCGGTTAGAGGTTATAATTCTGTAGTCTGTGTCTGACCTCCTTTACTT
This sequence comes from Megalops atlanticus, assembly GCA_019176425.1. Lineage (NCBI taxonomy): Eukaryota > Metazoa > Chordata > Actinopteri > Elopiformes > Megalopidae > Megalops > Megalops atlanticus. The sequence continues at coordinate 27,490,534 of CM032890.1, forward strand.
CACATCAATCACAGAATGTGCTTTCTGCAAAAGTGCCAAATTACCCAACAGCTGTTATACATCCAGTGTCCAGTTTCTGTAGGATTAATTGTTTGTTAAAATGTATATTTTAAACCCAAAATAACTAAAGCTGGTGTTCATTAATGGGGTGTTTATAGAGGTTCACTCAAATTTCTTAGAATAAAAGGAAAAAAATCTTCAAAGTCAATTTTACTGCATATGGATGCAGCAGAACACATTGTCTGTATTTACAGGATTACCTAAAGGCATATCTTTTATCAGACTTTTTATACAGAGAAGAAGAAAATATGCAGCCATAAGAGAAATGGCTAAATCAAATCATTATGAACCCTTTTTTGCTGACACCCATTTGACATCACTTCCTGCCGTCAAACCAGAATACCTCAGCTGTCCCTCAGCTTTGGGATGAGAGCTTTCAGTGCAAGCATCAATCTGTGTGATTTTAACTGCAGCAGACTCCCAGGCATAGCATCCTAAAGTACCGTCTGCAAAAGGGGTTTAGCTAACGTAAGGAAATGCCAAGTCAAAGCTCAGATGGGGTCTTCACGTACTGTTATGTTTTTGCCAACTTAGCTGATGTGTCTCTCTTGTGGTGTTTGAAGCGCAGCAGGGTGGTCAAAACACTGCCCACTCAATGCCTGTGTTCAACATGTCAAAGCAAAGTAAGAGCCCACTGCAAGATAGCCAATGCTCTGAGTTTTAACACAGTGCTCTCAGTGGAAAAAAACAGCGGCTGATAGACCTTACCACAAGGCTGTGTACCTGCCACACGATGAATGCACTGCATGGCATGTAAGTCATAACTGCCACACCTCTCCCAGTCCAGCATTTTGTTTGGACACTATGTTCCATATCTGGACATATCAAGTTAAAAAGCATGGATTATTAATATTTCTCCATATTACAAGCATCATTAATTGGTCTCTCGACTGACAATATGCAAAGGTCTCCCTCTTTAGACTGCATTCCAGGTTTGTGAGCTGCCTTTATAGTGTCCCTTCAGCCGCAGATCGAGTTGTGAGTGTGTAATGTCAGGTTATTGTGGGCTGGTGCAGGCTCTGCCTAATTCAGTGAGCATACAGTGTGCCAGCAGTGACCTCTACTGGCTGAGGTGCTCTATGCCACACAAACACAGCAAAAAAGTTCAAGTTATGTGTCTTTGCGTGGGGCAGATACAACACTATGTTCTGTGAGGACTGATCTCCAACACCTAGTCCACAGGGTTTTACATGGCGAGTGATGGAAAATAAAATAAACAAGTCGAAGAAAGATGAGAGAACCCCTCACAGTTTGAAATTCAGTTACAGTGTACATAATGTATAATATCTAGTGAATAAAAAATTTAAACAGAGCCACAGATGTTATAATACTAAATATCAGGATGGCCACTGTGATTACAGTTTTGGTTATGTTTTGTCCAGGATTTGACTTTCTTGTGGTTTTTCCTCTTTGTGTATCATATGTTTTATGTATTTGTGTTCCCCTGTATGTTTACACCTTTGCTGTTACTGAAACATATTTCCTAAAAAGAAACAAGGCATGTGCATGTAAGCATGACATAAAAAATATCTAAGGATAGAATAATGGTTAAGTCAGTTGAAATTCGAAAACAATATTCAGTGTTTTTTGCCAGTATTTTATACAATTTTATTGACTGAAGTGAAAGTATCAGTTTAATTTTTTACTATGTGGCCTGATTGCCAGGTTGTAGTGCAGGGAGACAGATGGGAAACATTATAACGCATAACAATAGCTCTCTGGAAAGACGAGTGATGTCTAATACGCCCAAAACTATTCCATTTAGCTTTACCTGTCCAACGCAGGTAAAGGTGTTCCCTCAGGCTTTGCGCATGAGAGGCAAACGGGTTTTACCGCGTATCTGCAAATGTCTCCCTCTGACAGCCCGCCGTTTCGAGGGTTTGTTCACCCATCCTCTGCTAACATCTGCCAACCCTTCACTGAAATTTGGCAGCTGGGTCACACTTCGCATCCCGGCAGAGACAGCAGATGCTGCTTGTCTGTGCAAATAACGCACAGCTTCTCAATGGGGTGTGAAGCGGTCTCACAGAAAAAAAAAAAGAAAGAAAAACAGCGCCATTTAAGACCAGGCTGCTGCTGTCGAACGCTTCCTGCCTTCCCGATTCGATGCAGACACGTAGGGGATCTGCCATTTGTGTGAACAAAGTGTCCTCTGCGTCTTTAAGTTTTTTGGAACATGCTATTCTCTTCGAGAGCTTTAGTGGATGATCTGAGAACAGGAAACTGACTATTTTTCCTCTTCCAGTGTTCACTGTGAGCATGTTTATCATGCTGAGAACCGGCTACTGAGGGGAGTTTGTGCATAATGAGATGCACTGCTCAATATGCATCCCAACTCCTGACACAGCATGTGCGTGGAGCGACAGAAATGTATCAGAAAAAAAAAGCTGCAATTTCCTATGGGGCTGTTTACAAAGACCAGGTGTGTCGCAAGTAATTATCGCCCAGAGAGCAGTCAGCCGCTGAAACGTGGACACTGTGTGTACTGTATGTGTGTGGACTGATAGAGAACTATTTGATCATAATCTGGGATGTAGTGGATTTCTGGGAAACCTGAGCCAGCCGAGCTTCCAGTTAATGAACGCAGCTGTAGCTGGGCTGCTGTCTAATTTTACATCAGGCTATTTCTTCGAGTGTCTCGGGCTGCTGTTCTCTCCATCTGAAATCAGGTATGCTCTCTCACTCTTTCACCTGGTTCCAGTTTCTGGCCGCAGTGACACCCTGTGTGTGTGTGTGTGTGTGTGTGTGTGTGTGTGTGTGTGTGTGTGTGTGGACAGGATGGAGGGGGGTGAAGGGAGGGGTATAGAATCAGAGCCTCCCTCTCCTTCCATCTCCCTCCCTCCCTCTCTCTCCCTGTCTCCCTCTCCCCTGTCTCTCTCGCTCTCCCTCCATTTCTCTCCCTCTCTCCCTCTCCTCCCTCTCCTCTCTCCCTCCCTCTCTCTCCCTCCATCTCTCTCCCTCTCTCCCTCTCTCTCTCTGTGTCTAACAGAGGAGTGGAGTAGGGTGCCCGCACACACACACACACACCCACCCACACTCACACACACACACACACAGCGCACACAGGATTGATGGCATGGTGTCGGGGCTTAGTGGCTTCCTGTTGCAATGCCATACATTATGTTTCTCGTTTGGACGCCTTCCAGAGCATAAAAGCCAGCGGCTGAGGGAGAGGGAGCTCAGCTCAGTGTGAGGGCCAGGTGAGGGGACAGGTACCGCGGGCGGCCACGCCACAGACCGCTCCCTCGGGTCCTCACTTCCCAGGTGCCTGAGGTAACAGGACAGGTGCACAGAGCAGTGCTCTGTCACCGCCGGACTCCGCCATGAAGGTAAGCCCCGCCGCTCCTCCGCACCCCCACCGCACCGGGGGGGACAGTTTCCGGGGAACACTCTGACACCCCCTGTCACCGGGGCAGCGGAGAGCGCAAACTTGCCATGTTGTCACTTTGTGCGCGTTTCGGCCGTGTTTGAAGTGTGTTTTGGGTGCGTTTGAGGTGCGCGTTCTCTCTGTAGTGCAGTGTGTTTCACAGCATGGGTTAGAAACCCTGATCGGGACCATGTGTGTCTCCTGTCAGTAATCTTGCCTCTTGGGCAGGCTGTTAATGTTGCTCAGTCAGAATATGGATTGGTATTGTTGTGGATTGATATTACTGTGGATTAATATTATTGAGAATTCATATTGGTGTGGATTGACATTCCTGTGGACTAATATTACTGTGAACTGGTGTTGTTGTGGATTTATATTACTGTTTATTGATATCATTGATATTATCTTGATATTATTAATATTAAGGAGTTGAGTAATCAGGCTGTCAGTCAAACTACGAAAGCACTATCAGAAAGCTAGTATTCTCATTATAATTTATCATCTATTTACTTTTGGTTTTTCCTCTGAAGAGTTTAAGCCTGGCTGTAGGGACAGAGAGGGAAGGTGCTGCTGGCGCGTGTAGAGCAGTGTGGGGAGGTTTTTCGTTTGCGGTAACGGAGCGGCGAGGCTCTGGACTTCGCCGGATGCGGAGACGTGGGGGCGGTGCGCGTGCCTCAGACGCCCCGCACCTCCACCCGCCACGCTCCGCGGGGCAGGGACGTCGACCTGACGCTCGCCTGACAGCCCCTCCCGACGGAGCCGGCCTCGACCCCCCCGCCCCGGCCCGGGAGGGAGAGGGAGCCCGGGGTAGCCGGGACAGAGAAGCCTCCGGAATGCAATCAGGGCATGTGCGCTCCCAGATCGGATTAGATTGCTTTATTATCCCTCAGGAAATTCCTGTTGTGCCCTGAAAAGCTCACTGGCAACAGATGACAGAGGTTATCTACATTCAGCCTTTTATCAGACACCCTGATGATAATAATATGCATTATTATTATTTTATATTATTAAATAAATAAAATAATGCATTAAATAAATGAAATGACACATTGCTTATCTATGTTAATATATGCCGGATGGAAAGTAGATCTTTCTTTTTGCAACAGGGCATAAATAGTGCATATAATTGGGCGTATGAATTGTATATGTACAAAAATCATTCATAACACAATTGAAACAGCATCGTTGTACAACGCAAAGCTACAATCATACTGTTAAGAGCCACAGTGGAGAGGATGACAGCCAAATGGAGGAGTGCTGCAACAGCCTTCCCAGGGTGCACCAGGAATCAGGAACCTGTGGCATTAAAGGTGTCGGCACTAGGAGAAGGGAGAGCCCGGGTCCAGGGGGCCAAGATGCTGTTTGAAGAGGCTGGTTTTCAACCTAGGGGTGTTAGCACTGGGAGACAGGAGAGTCAGGGCTCAGGGAGTGGAGATGCTGTCCGGACAGCTGGATTTTCGGTCTGTGCTGGAATATGGCCGGTCTTTCTGCTGTTCTGCAGCTGTAATGTCCCCTCACTTCTGAGTGTTTAATTTTGTTTCATAATTGCTGTTAATGGGAGATACCTCAGCAGAGCAGCTGAGAGATTTGCACTCGTGTTGATGCTGGAGGGTTGAGCACAGGCTCGGCACCCAGAGAAAATACAGAGGGGTGCGCTTGCAATCCACGCGGTGCACAAAATGTCATATCTCAAAAAAACGTGATAAATACTATGTAGACATCGGGATATAAGGAAACAACTGGGGGTGCACTGAGGTCCATCTGGGGGTGCAATGCACCCCTAAGTACCCCCATAGCACAGGTTGAGCAGCTCTTGCTGAAGACCCTGTGAGATGCAGGTTTCCACTCTGCTGAGGGACTGTGCATAATGAACAGCTGGCCTTGCCCTCTCTCTGGAGAAGGGACAGCTTGTCTCTGAAGGTCTGTCTGTGATCAATCATTATGTTATTGCGCTGCAGTGTCGTAAAGCACCTCTGAAGCATGGAGAGATTTATTCAGACAACACTCCGGAGCTTACAGATATCAACAAATAAGGTTATTAATGTATGAAGATAGAACACCACGATACTGCAGACTGACCGGATAGCCAAAATCAAAGACGAGCACCAAAGAGGCAGAGGTCACCTAACTTTTCAGCTGAGTTTCCTGTTCACAGCTCTCTAATGATCACACTAATGAGCTCTCCAAGATGACATCAGAATATAAGAAAGAAAGAAAGAACGAAAGAAAGAAAAAGAAAGAAAGAATGGTGACATTGGTCCAGCTAGGCTCATCATTTTTCTTATAGTACATTAAATATCTTGGTATAAGCCTTTATATCTCTGGGCAAAAAGTACTGGTCCATTACAGTTAGGGACAATCTTAATCTTAATCCAGGGGTAAATATTTTATGTCTCTCTCCATAACTCCTCTTTGATACCTGGGAATGATACCTGGGACCAGTCTTGTTGCCCTTCTCTGTTCTTATGTTCTGCTTACAGTGCGGTGCCCAGAATCAAACAGGAGTCATGCATACCTCTGTCTGTGCCCTTTTACACATGAGTGTTCACATTCGGACTCTGGCAGTGATGCTTGATGATGAAGCAGCTGTTCATAAACCCATCATAAACCCTATCCTCTAACTGAACAGTAAGAGGAGAATGTACTTCGATCCTATAAAGTCCAAAAATAGTCCATTTAAAGATGGATTTCTTCAAATAGATTTTTTTTTTCTTCCTTTTGTCATCTCCTGACATCGGTTCTGATATTTCACCCCGTCTGTCAAATCTTCTCTTCTCAGCAATTTTTTTTTTCTGTTTGCCTCTTTTTCACCATGAAACCTGAGCTTCCATCTGAAAAACAAACTATTCTTACAAACAAAGGGATGATTAATAGGTGCATTAACCTCCTCCTCTGTTTATGTGGGTCAGGCTATGCCTCATTACTTGTCAAAGAAGTACATCCCATGATAGATGGGCAGGCCAAACACATCCATCATCAGCTGGGATCTCTATATTGCGCTTAGCTTCAGCAAACAGTTAACCCACTGCCGTAGAGACTGGCAATGCTACTGTGTGTATTACACAGTAAATGTATGCATTAATGCATTAATTTCCCTTCTAACTGCCAGGATAAATCACGCGCTGAACTAACCTGCAAACTCCTTTGTTGTGTGAATTCTCCTTTGAACACACATAAATAATGCATCTGAGCCATTTACATGAAGCCACATCTTGCAGCAAATCTCAGGAATTTCAATGGTTATTTAATGGTGATTTTATGTGCAATTATATATGTGGAGATATATTTCGGAGATTTATGAAATTGGGTGTGAGGAGGTTTACTTGCTCGGGTGTGGCATGTGTTAGCATTATATTTGGAATGGTAGAACCCTTACATCATACATACTGCTTTGCACTCTATGCATACATTTGTGATCTCAGCACTATGTCTGGCACTGATGCTCGTTAATGTGTTGTTAGCTTAGTCCTGTTGGTGCAACTTTTCATGCCACTGTGTTATATGCACTGTGTAAGTTGCCTTGGATAAGTGCATCTGCTAAATGACAATAATGTAATGTAATGTAATGGTTTTTATTTCAAGAGCCTATCAATACTGTTAGTAAACACTTAATGAATATGTGACTACATGTAAAATGTGTCTATTTTTAATGTCAATAAACAGACACAAGTACAAAATAAATGGCTATTAAGATTACCATTTTGGTTGTTGGTATACTGGTTTTGACTACACTTTATTTAGCTGTAAATATTAATGTTAAAACCTGACATTCAAAACAACAAATGTGAGCATAACTGAAGTACATTTTTCTAATAATGATTTCATTACTAATGGAAATGTATTGCCAATTTCCTCATCTTTGGTATCTTCTTTACAAAATAGGTTGTATTTAAATTAATACGTAGCAATATATTGATTGGCATTTTTTGCAGCATATAGAGTATATGCTCATAGAATAAAGGTATAGTTAGCCTAGGTTAGTTTCTCATAATGTGCTGAACCTTGGGTCCCATGGCTGTAAGCAGTATCTATTCATGATTCCTCAATGTAATTACAAAGGAGACATTACATTTATTACATTACATTGATTCACTTGGCAGATGCTCTTACCCAGAGTGACTTACAGAATTGTTCATTAAAATGGTTATGTATGTAGCTACTTAATCATCAGTGCCATACGTGTAATGTACTGCCGTTGTGGAAACACGTGTTGCCATAATTCATACGAATATACACTGCTATTGGCTATTGTCAGCCACCAAGATAGTACTGCCACGAGCTCCTATCACCGTAGTTTTATCCATCAACCTTTTTCCACAGCAAAACCTACATACTCTTACCTGTAATGCTTGTATTTACAATGAAGTTTCACCACAAGCTTTTACCACAGTATTAGGAGAGAGTTTAGGGTCAAAGCTTTTGCCAGGCAAAATCTAAGGGCACCTCTGAAATGTTACACTCGTGTAGCAGGAATAACTACGCTCCACATTACATGACAAACTTGAGAGAAACAATACATTTCCTTCTCTCTTTCTTCCCCTCTTTTTTCTCAGTCTCCCTTATCTCAAATTAAAATATTCAAATTCAAATATGCTTTATTATTATTACGACTGTTCAGAACACATTATTGCTAGTGCAGTTGAAATACATTCATTGGATTCATCTTAATAAAAGAAATAATGAATTAAGAAGGATTAAAATAATGATGATAAAAATAAACAAATAAATTCTTCTGTCTCTATTCCCCTCTCTCTCTCTTTCTCTAAATCTGCTCACTCTATTTCTTTCCCTCTCTCTCTGTCTCTCTCTCTCACTCAGTTTTAGCTTTCCCACTGTAGATGAATGGGATATGGGGCTAGCAGGACCATATAGTACAGAGGCTCCTCCATCTTCCCTAAACAATCCCAAGTTATATAAGGAAACATGAAATAACTTAACTACACTTAAAATACTGCTAACTGGCTAGTGATCTAAATAGATTAAGTTACATCATCCAGGTTATAATTCAGATTCAGGAGCGAAACACTCAAAGCCTAGCCCCGTTTCATCTGTTCTCATGTTCACTGTGTGAAGCCACAGTACTTAACACCAGTTGCCTTAGAGTCATGAAACACAGATGCAATGTATTTTATGTAAAAGCCAAACGTATTTGTCAGTCTATTTAATTAAGTGGTGCCATTCACATTCATGAATTACATGATATGTCCTGGCATAAGGCCTTTGCTGCTATTCTGTTCTCCCGTGATTTAGCTGTAACCTGAAGCCAAACAATATTTCATGATAATCACAGCAATAAAACTCAAAAGAGGGAGCTTGTCCATCTAAAATCTCCTGAAAAGAGGACTGTTGCATAATAAAAGATAATATATACAGTATATTATAAGGAATGATGTGCTGACAGCCTGAAGCACGCACCGGAAATGTATTCAAGTTGTGTGATCAGAAACGCTGATGTTTCATCTTCACATGACGTCCTCCTCAGAGTGGAGGAAGAAAGAGTAGAAGTAAAACTGCCAGAGACATGCAGAGCGCCACGCTACCTGAGGCCCTGGGGGCTCTGATATTAAGAATGGGCGTATTTTTTTTCCCTGTGTTCCCTGCAGGAAAATTATAAGGTGAATTCAAGCCCGAGGGTTCAAGGCCGGCTGATTATACAGTCATTTATACAGTGCGGTCCCGGGATCAGCGGATTTGTGTCCCGCCGTGGGAGAGGTCGGGATGCGACAGGCTAGCTGCAGCAGAGCGGCCAGACCCAGCACTGTCTGAAGATGCTGTGTCAGTACTGAGGCCATCAATTATGGAACACTTTCCCTGAGCATCACACAGTTCCTATTAAACAGATACCAGCCTTGAAAAATCTTTTGTCTCGTAGAGTTTGTGTCTGAGCCGCTACAAAGCCCTGGATCCATGAAAAAGTGGTGGTATAAAGCAATTTCAAATGGGAGGTTTGACACTTTTTTTTACCTGCGGTACAGCTGTCTGGATTTTCTTCTCCTTTCTCAAAGGACATCTTTAAAAGAGAATCACTTTGATGTTGTAAAAACTGATAAAAAGAAAGCACCGAGAAGAAAGCTGTAGATTCTCTATTCAAAACCTGAGATGACTTCATTTTCAGCTCTTTTCATGCTAACATAATTGAAAAAGTCTAGGTCCTCCCATCCATCCATCCAGGGTATAGATGGCACCACGTGTCTCCTCTTCTGTGTGTAACGGCTCCCCGGCTATTGAGTTCTGATCAAACTGAAGACACGGAGT